>OZ036011.1:1719710-2132210 GCA_964035015.1 Corallium rubrum
GGATAGATGGATAGATGGATAGATGGATAGATGGATAGATGGATAGATGGATAGATGGATAGATGGATAGATGGATAGATGGATAGATGGATAGATGGATAGATGGATAGATGGATAGATGGATAGATGGATAGATGGATAGATGGATAGATGGATAGATGGATAGATGGATAGATGGATAGATGGATAGATGGATAGATGGATAGATGGATAGATGGATAGATGGATAGATGGATAGATGGATAGATGGATAGATGGATAGATGGATAGATGGATAGATGGATAGATGGATAGATGGATAGATGGATAGATGGATAGATGGATAGATGGATAGATGGATAGATGGATAGATGGATAGATGGATAGATGGATAGATGGATAGATGGATAGATGGATAGATGGATAGATGGATAGATGGATAGATGGATAGATGGATAGATGGATAGATGGATAGATGGATAGATGGATAGATTGATTGATTGATTGAAATATTTATTTATACACGGTAGTTTTATCAAATTGTATATAAAAATACATTTGTTCTTCCTAAAAGCCGTGATATAGCTTATAATACTGTACATATTTACATTATTTACAATCAATTGAAACAAATGGTAATTATCTAGTTGGCACAGATAATAGTTGACTCCAATTTTTTGATAAATATTTTTAATGAGGATGCCTCTTTTATTTCGTCCGGCAGAGAATTCCAAAGTTTTGCACCAGTGAAGGCAAAACTTGAGTTATAATACTCCGTTCTATTATTAGGAAGTTCAAAAGTTATTTTAGATCTTCTGAGATTATAAGCATTTAGGCCATCACAATGTTTAAATATATCCAATAGGTATAGTGGTGCAATACCATTCACTATTTTATACATCATAATGGCCTTTTGCCTATATCTCATTTCTTTAATGTTCATCCAGCCAAGTTCTTCCAAAATTTGCGAGGATGATTTCAAGAAATGTGCCCCTGTAATAACACGAGCTGCTCTATTTTGTAAAATTTGTAAACTTTTGTCCAATGTTTCTCCAATGCTATCCCAAACTATAGAGCAGTAAATGAAATATGGTTCAACAATAGCTCTATAGAGTGACACCAGGTTTTTTTTATTGAAAATTGGTTTAACACGTCTTAGAGTAGCAATATTGCGGGATACTTTTCCACGGATACCATGAATATGGTTTTTCCATGATATATTTTCATCAACGTCAATCCCCAAGCATTTCACCGAGCGAACTTGGCTTAATGAAACACCGTTTACTGACAATGCAACTGAACCCCCAAGGGCCGCCAATTTTTGTCGAGAACCAATTAACATAAAGTCAGTTTTTAAGATATTTAATGTCAGCTTATTAGCACAAAGCCACTTGAAAATTTTGTCTAACTCAACCTTCATTTCTTCTTGAATTGATTCTAAATTGCAGCCTGTGAAGGTCATATTTGTATCATCAGCAAACAGTCTTGCAACACTACGTTCCAAACACTTGGGTAGGTCATTTATATAAAGTAAAAATAAGACCGGACCCAGAATGGAACCTTGGGGTATCCCACATGAAATTATTTCTTCATTGGAGTAAACCCCATTAACATGGCAAATTTGTGTCCTATTAGACAAGTAGGATCTAAACCACTCAAGACTGCACTCTTTCAAGCCATAACATGCTAATTTCATCAGCAATATTTTGTGGTCAATGGTGTCGAATGCTTTTTTTAAATCAAGGAAAATTACACCGTTCACCATTCCTTTATCAATATTAAAGCACCATTGATTTGTCATATCAAGTAATGCCGTCAAAGTTGAATGCAGCGAGCGGAATCCAGATTGTCTAGTATTAATTAGCCTATGTTTGAGTAAGTATTCATAAATTTGATTGTACATTAAACGCTCAAATAAACGCGCAATTGTAGATAACACAGAGATTGGCCTAAAATTGTTCGCATCATCTCTTAGATGGATAGATGGATAGATGGATAGATGGATAGATGGATAGATGGATAGATGGATAGATGGATAGATGGATAGATGGATAGATGGATAGATGGATAGATGGATAGATGGATAGATGGATAGATGGATAGATGGATAGATGGATAGATGGATAGATGGATAGATGGATAGATGGATAGATGGATAGATGGATAGATGGATAGATGGATAGATGGATAGATGGAAAGATGGAAAGATGGATAGATGGATAGATGGATAGATGGATAGATGGATAGATGGATAGATGGATAGATGGATAGATGGATAGATGGATAGATGGATAGATGGATAGATGGATAGATGGATAGATGGATAGATGGATAGATGGATAGATAGATAGATGGGTTTATTAAGACCTTAATAACAGCATACACTGAATTGCTAAGGTTTACATAAAGTGTTAGAATAATATAAAAAAAGAATATTATAAAATACAAAGTATAATAAAAAAACTAAAATAATAATAATTACAATTTCCTTACTATTGTTCAAATCTAAAATTTCATGCGTATGACTCTCATAACGAATTGTAATGTCGCACACTAGCATTGATGAAAGTGTCTAGGAACCTGTTAGTTCGACATCTCGGCAACGTGAATAATCTTTGCTTTCGTAATTTAACCGTTGGATGGCTATTGTTAAATGGGAGTAAGTTATGTAAGTTATCACGATCGTTAGAAATGATTTTATTAAAAAAGATTTGACATAGATGTTCTCGATGTTGTGTTAAGGTATTTAGACCTGACAGAGAAAGGGCTTCACTATAATGTAAAACGTATCCGTAGATAATGCGCAAAGCCCTCATTTGAACTCTTTCTAAAGAGAGGCTAAGAGAGTCAGGTAAACTGTAATGGAATAGTTGACAAGCATACAAAAGTACGGATTGAATACATGCGGTGTAAAAGAGCGCCAACTCGTCAGATAGAACTTTGGCTCGTTTAAGCTGTGATAAGAAATACAGTCTTTTCACAGCTTTCTTTACTGTTGTCTCAACATGAGCATTCCATTTTAGGTCATTTTGGATGGTTACACCTAGTACTTTCACAGACTCGACCTGGTTAACCACTGCTCCATCGATAACTACTCTGTCACGAGGTAGTGGGGTACGCGAAAAGGATATTCTTAACTCTTTGCATTTCTTTGGATGTAATTGGAACTTATTTATCGTTGACTACGCCACTATCTCATCTATAGGATTCTGCGCATGACTAAGAGCACTACTGTTAACTGTTTCATAGATAGTTGTGTCGTCAACATATTTAAACATTCCACTCGCGGAAGGTACCTTGAGATCGTCAATCATCGCAATAAAGAACCAGGGTCCCAGTTTTGTACCTTGTGGCACTCCTGCCGGCACGGACTGTCATTCTGAAAAACAATCTTGAGCCAGCTTTACCCTCTGATGTCTATCTCTTAAAAAGTCAGCAATCCAATTTATAACATAAGGATTAATATAGTAATTAACTAACTTTGACATCAATAACTTGTGGTTAATCAAATCGAACGCTTTCCTATAATCGAGGACAAAAACTCTCACGTCATTACTCGTACCGTCGGTGTCTTTTGACCAGTTATGATCAATCATACTGATAAGCGCATGCGTAGTAGAAGAACCAGGAATACAGCCAAACTGGTCTACACCTAAACGCCTAAGAACATACTAAAAGAAGCGCGCAATTGTTTCTTTGTTAGTATATGTGTAAACTTTGTTTGGGATAAATGGAGCTATTCAAACTTATTGAATATTCAATATCCCGCGTGATGACGTCATGAGCATTATATAAGCTGATAGGAATGAATTAGCAGGATCAGTCAAGAACATTCGCTCCCAGGATATTTTCCCCTCCCACCCGAGGTTCCTCTAACTGGCTTCTTTGGCACTCTGCAGTGCTCCGTGTTGAGTTCACTCGACAGGAGTCACTGCCCATACTTTAATGCTAATAAGACAGTAAGAAGGATAAGGAACTATTCACACACACTGCATAACAGAGTCGGACTGGCTTCGTATAAGGGTCGGTGCCATTTACTCAGATTTTCTTTCGGAATATTTAACAAGGGGGCAAAACAAGTAATACTTACTGCGTGTGGGGCAAGGAGCACCGAAGGCGCGACCAACATCTTGGGGTGTCCGGGCATGCTCCCCCGGAAAATTTTGAATTTTAGAGTCTCTGAAATAGCATTTCCTGCATTTTGAGGGGGGTTTGAAAGGTATAAATTACCAAACAAAATATTCAAATATACTCATTTTAATTAATTCTTTGAACGTTTTCATGGCGATAAAGTAATATAAATAAGTTTTGTGGAAACACCACGTAAAATATTTCTTTGAAAAGAAATATTTTTTAAGCCGAAAGAATTTTTAATTTTTAAAGAATTTTTTTATTTTTTTTCATTTTTTAAATATTTTTTAAATATTTTTTATATTTAAATATTTTTTAAATATATTTTCTAAGCAAAGAAATGTTTTACGTGGTGTTTCCACAAAACTTATTTATATATACTCATTTTATATAGGAATACACCACATAACATTCAAGGCATGCATACATCATGAGGACTGAGTGGACATGTCGTCATACACGCGTAAAAATCTCGCAAGTTGATACAGCATTGTTGCCTGAACAATGCTGTAACAACTTGCAACAATGCTGTAACAACTTGTTGACATATGTGAACAACATTTATGAATGAACAACATTGTTCATCATTGTTTCAACATGTTGTTACTGCTTGATGAAACAACAACCGTTGTTCACGCATGTTGTAACAACCAAAGAACGTGTTGATACATCAACCATGTTCATCATTGTTGTAACATTGTTGTTCATCGTTGTTATTTCGTCATGCTGTTACAACATGTTGTATCATGTGCGAACAACGTTGTTGACTATAAAAAATGTGCTGTTGGAACAACATGTTCATGACTGTTGATTTATCCGTGAACAAGCTGTTCGAACCATAAGTGAACAACTTGTTGACAACTTGTTCACGGCGAGCAGCACAACATTGTTCACGCCTGTTGACAACCGTGAAAAAGTTGTGCGTTTTTACGCGTGTACAGGGACAAATCAACTCACATTGTGTGTACCATTAATTAGGTGACTACTTCATGTCAGGCTGTCAGCTGCGTGAAGAGTACTAAAATATTATTTAATCGTAATATGCTATTAGCTGTCCCATACTGGTTAAAACGTAAAACGACTATAAATCCCAAATCGGGTTTTTAAATAGGAATTGCACTACATATCAAATATAATATTATACAACGGGAAAGGGGCGCAGTAACGGCATCCTATAAGGGGCGCATGTGCCATTGGCACAATGGCACATAGGGCCAGTCCGACTCTGCTATAAAAGGTCAACAAACCATGAATAAATTCTCAGTGTGGTCAAGTACAGGAGGTTTATCGTGATTCCTGATTGTGACGCCCCTTATTGAAAAATGACTTCCCAGGGGCGCAACTAGAACATTTCGAGGGCAGGGGTTGAACACAAAAAAGGGAAAAGTCGTTCAGTATTCTAAACAATTTGGGATACTAGATGTCCTCGTTATGCTTTTTCGAGAACACTCACAACCACAATCACCGCAACAATTAGTGCCGTAGTAAGTTGTCAAAAAGTGGGGGGCAGTAGTGGCAATTAGTGACCGCATTTGTAGGGGGTTCCGGGGGTCCTCCCCCACAAATTTTTGAAATCTAGAACCTCGGAAACACCATTTGCAGCAATTTGAGCGAACTTTTTCATCTAATTATACAGCGAAATTATCAAGAAATTATCATGGTAAAAAAATAATCAAGAAAAAATAATCAAGACATTATTACAGAAATTGATAAAATAGCTGATTGGTTAAATGTCAATAAGTTATTAATTAATACAACAAAAACCAAATTTATTTTATATATTTATGATATCAAAGAAAATTATTAAATCTGCTGGTTTGATAGCCAGAATACGACATTTTACAAATTTGAATACTTTAAAATTAATTTATTATGCATTAGTCTATCCATATCTAATCTATGGAAATTTAATATAGGGTAATACGTACAAAAAGCGAATTCAAAAATTGATGAATATCCAAAAAAGATTGTGCGCTTAATGACATTTGAAGTCCTATTTGGAACATACTGAAACAATTTTTAGTACTGTATAATAAACGAGCAGGAGTGTTTTATCAGATGTAAAGACAGGAGGCGAAGCCGAGTGTTTTTATATCTGATAAAACACGAACTTCGAGTTTATTATACGGCTTCAAAAACGAACCACTTGGTAAGTTGATTGGCGGAGTTAGTATGAAAAATAACCTTGTCCAAGCTGAGAAAATCAAAGCTAAAGTTTATGTAAATCAGGAGAAATCTTTATCACATATAAAGATACGATACGGTCATGATTTTCTTTTGTGCTTTCCTCATGAATTATTAATGAGTTTTTGAAGTGATCTTAAAATATTGAACATCTATAAAATCAATGATTATCTAACTGGCTTATTCATGTTTCGTTATTATTACATTAAGAATTTACCCACAGAGGTATTCACAAATTATTTCAGTGTAGCAAATAATGAAATTCATCACCATAACACAAGAAATGCTTCAAAACTCCATAAACCTTATAAACGAACAAATTATGTAAAACATACTCTTTCTAAGGAGTCGATATTTGGAATGGTTTAGAATTTAATATAAAAAATATTAAACCTTACAACATTTATATAAAAGGGAAAGGAAAAAATATTTCTTACAAATTTAATCAACTAGTCAACAATAATCATTATCATTATATAACACATTTACAATATCTTCTTCTTGTTTGTATATACTTTTTATAAAACAATCGAAATATGGTATAGTAGGTTAATACTACCGAAACAGAGAACGTAAGTGGTCTAACGTTTCGAGCGAAGGCCCTTCGTCAGAGAGAAACGTAAAGAGTGAAACAAACAACGAGCTTATATACGCGAGATAATCACGTGATAAAAATTAGCCAATCAGATAAAGGTAACCAAGACAAACTAATAATGAGATTCAAAAGAATAAGCCAATCAGAGCAAAGTAACAATAACAAATAAATAATGAGATGCGAAAGCCTTTTGCTATTCTCACCATCGATAAGTAAAAAAAGAAGAGTAAAAAATAGAGAGTAAAGAATGGAGAAGTAAAGTGAAAACACTGTTCCAATTTTGAAAATGAGACGCTTTTCCTGTCGTTTGCGGCTATATGATTACCACCGGAAATGGGTGAGATAGCACAAACTTCCATGTACACTATTGGTATACTATTGTTTGGTTGGGGTTTGGTGGAGCAATTTCTATTGCCTTGCCAAATTCTAAGCGAAGTTAGCGAACCAGTGGCTATTACTGTATTATGAAGTAGTCGTATGTTTATTTGTGTGCTGTGGGTTGGTTGGAATCTGTTACGTAGAACAATTTTCATTGTTTTTCTAAATTCTTGCCAACCCATTGTATTTTATATGCACATTTACTAGTCTTTTAACTAATATATATATATATATATATATATATATATATATATATATATATATATATATATATATATATATATATATAGATAGATAGATAGATAGATAGATAGATAGATAGATAGATAGATAGATAGATAGATAGATAGATAGATAGATAGATAGATAGATAGATAGATAGATAGATAGATAGATAGATAGGTAGGGAGGGAGGTAGGTAGGTAGGTAGGTAGGTAGGTAGGTAGGTAGGTAGGTAGGTAGATAATTTCTTTCTTCTCTTAAGACATTTTCTTCGAACTGATTTTCTGTAAATATTACTTGTAATTAGCATAATATAGTCACAACTTAGTTGTGACTATATTATGCTAATTACAAGTAATATTTACAGAAAGTAAAAAGCCTGTTAAGGTTTCTAGTAGGCCCCTAGCCCTAATGTAACTTAAAAAATTATAGAATTATTAGATCTTTATATGGGCAAATCAATAAAAATAAAAAAAGAAAATGGTTGCATTTCATTTTCGCCATGAGATTCGAAAGCTGAGCCCACAAATTCAGAAAAGCGGTTGTTTTTAGGAGAGACACCAGAACACTCGATCCGCACGTTGTATTCTAATAAACTACTAGACATTATATACACATTATATACACATTGTATCCAGTAAGTTACTGGAAATTGTTTAATAAAGAGGTTATTAATGAAACTCTTCCCCCCCGAACCCCCTAACCCTAATCTCAAAAATGTGAATTTCCCGGGGGGAACCCTAACCCTAACTTGAATAGCGTCGGGGTTTTTTAGCCAGCTCCTTCCCGTCCAACCCCCCTAATAGTGTTTGTAAGTTATGGTCAACGCTTCTTCGCAAAGATTGTGGGATGCCGCAGTGAATTTTAATCCGTTAATTGGTGCATCTTAGAATTAAACAATTTCCAGTAACTTACTGGATACTATGTGTATATAATGTCTAGTAGTTTATTAGATACAACGTTCGGATCGGGTGTTAATAAGGGCAGGGGTTGCAACTTTTTGTGGTCTGCGGAGGTGAGAAGGAAGTCGATAGTCGAGTGGCCCTTTAGCCTTCGGTCCCTTCCCTTCCGCTAGGCGTCAAGATTGTTTCTATTAAATTCAGGATTCAGATGTTTCAAATCAGAATTTTGCTCAGAGTGCTTTAAATTGTCTTCTTCTCACTGGCCCGAAGGGTGAGGCTAAAAAATCTGATCACCTGACAAAGACTCAATTAAGTCAAAGAAGAAATATAGAGCACTTCGCTTTCTCCACACCTTTATTAAGGAAGTGGAAATCTCAAATCATCATACCCAAAGGCAAACATGACAGCTTGGTGTTCATTGTTCCCGATATACGTTGCTTTGTCGCTTTTTATTTTGTCGATTCGACCAGGGAATAGTCTGCTGAAAGCAAATGGGGTTCGCTTGGATAGCTGTCACTCTCGCTGTCGGCAAACAAATAAAGTAAGTACAATGTATAATTATAATTAATATAATTTAAACAAAAGAAAAATAGCAGAACTGCTGGCAATCACTCACTGGTGAAAGGAAGACGTTTTGTTATAGGCGAGGGGTCTATTTCACACAACCTTTCTAACCAGGGTGTCATTGTATTTTTATTTGCTAAGAAGTCGCACAAGTCGTGCACAGTCTTAAAAAATAACTTTTTAAATTTTTAATCACAGATGATATTGAAAGACATATATGTAGCTTGTAGTTTGTATTTTTGTATCATATATTGTTCATTGTACATACTGTTCATCCAATTAAGACCAGCTTTTGCTGAATGGATATTTTTTAACAGTTTAAATAAAGATTTAATAATAATAATAATAATAATAATAATAATAATAATAATAATAATAATAAAGTCAACATTGCAATATTGATATCAATATTGCAATATTGGCTTGTGGCTTAGAAAGTTGCTAAAATTTTGCATTTCAAATATCGAACTTCACATAATATGAAGTTCTATTGAAAGTCAGAACAACTAACTCTAAGTAAACTTTATGTTATGTGAAGTTTGATATTTAAAATGCAAATTTTTAGCAATTATAGTACTTGCCAAGGAGTCGCCGTTTATCATCAGCAAGTCAAAATTGCAATGTTGCTGTCAATATTGCAAGGTCATGCAGTAAAGAACATCCAGTTTGACTGTAATATATTAGCCTCAAATACAATTTAGCTTCACTTTTACTTTTAAACCATCTTCACTTTTACTTTAGCAATTGTCAATTTCACAAACTCTCTTTATATATATATATATATATATATATATATATATATATATATATATATATATATATATATATATATATATATATATATATATATATATATATATATATATATATATACAATATATACAATATATACAAATTAATTATTATTTTATATACAAATTATAAGTGGATATATATGTACTATTTACAGAATGAGTGTGGCCATTCTGTATTGGGGTATACAGACATGAAGTGAAGCTGAGTGCCTGTATCCCAACACAGAATGACACAAATTCTGTAAATGACTTTTAAAACATCTATTAAGTTCATGAAAAATACATCATGTTAAGAGCTGATAAACCTTCGAGGTAAGGTTTAATAGGCTACGATTATTAAATTAGTGATGTGAGCATGAGCTAGCTTTGATTTAGTATTAGCCCACATTTTATATTCTAAGTGACGTACATGCCATAAATACAGTAGCTGTTCGGATCAACATTTGTTATTCAACAAATGTTGTTCTTCAACAGCTGTTTGCATCTTTATCTTGTATGAGGACCCTACCAGCATACCTTACTAAAGATAGGTGAATGCAAAGTGTCTGTACACTTGCTACAGAACTGATATCAGTGTCTGTATGTGATACAGAACTGATGTTTTATTAAACAGTTCTGTATCACATTTACAGACACTGATATCAGTTCTGTACTGAGGTAAACAGACATTGATTAAACCTTAATTTATTTTGAATCTTCCTCATGAATTGTTACTGAGTTTTAGAAATATTATATATATATATATATATATATATATATATATATATATATATATATATATAATTAATTGACTGGTCACATACCATATGTGATTATATTACTGTATATATATATATATATATATATATATATATATATATATATATATATATAATGACTGTGTCAATATCATTTATAATATACCCAATTCTCTCCTGGCATTACCACCTTATGTGACCATTATATATATATATATACTGTATATATATTATATTATACCTCAACTGTAAATTGTCCAGTCAGAAAGCTTCATTTGTACCATGCGACCAGTCAATTAATCAGCGAATTACCCCCTCAAAAGTAATGTTCCCCACTGCAGTGGGGAATATTACTATTATTACGATTCAAGAAAGCTGTCAACAATGGCGGAGTTTGGCAAGACAAGATAACGTTTCACCAGAACATTCAGATGTTGACAAGAAGATTGTTAGGTTACAAGAAAATAAGGATTCAGGGAATACAAAGAAATCAACAAACAATTCATCCAGAAGCCTTGAGATGACAACAGAATCGAAACAGACAATGAAAAGCAGACAAAAGTTAAGCTAAGCGAACTTTGATTATTTAAGCTTTTTTTTGAAAGGTTAATATGTTTTGATATAATGTATATTCATTTATAGATCTTTTGCTCAGGGAATTCGATGAAATATTACCCCTCGGGATAATATATCATACCTCAGGGTAATATTTCATCAGATTCCCCTCGCTCGATCCAGGTCTATAAATGATAAATATCCACCTATAATATATCCACCAGACTGTTTATATTATACTGTATTAATTAAACTAGATTTTCAAGTGTTGGCCTTAGGTTTTATTTATACCCTTTTATTTATACCCTTTTATTTATACCCTTTATTTATAATTAAGCTTATCTTATTTGTATACAGCTGGTCAAAGTGGCCAATTTTGTTTAATTCTACATATCAGGGGTGATTGAATTTATTTCATATGTAATAGTAAAATCAGGCACTAAGGCCAATTGCAGAAATGGTGTCTGGTGATTTAGTTAGACAGTGTTTTAAATAACCCATTGCTGCCTAGGATATGTCTGAAGGTTCTTCTAACATGAGCAAGTAAAATCATCTGGCCAATTTGCCAGAGTAAAATATTAAGGGTCCATTTTTGGCTGGGTCAGGCAGCAATGTGGTTAAAACAACAGTTAATGCAATTGGACTTAATAGTTTTAATAAGAGTAATATTTTACTGGTATAATTCTTGAAGACTGGCTTTTCTTCCATTATTGCCACTTTTGACAAAGTACCAATTGTTCAAAACAAATTATTGACTGCATTAATGAGTACTAAATTTGTCAATTGGCAATTTCTATTATGTTAAATCAATAACAACTTCAGTTGTGGTGCTAAGAATTAAATTACATGTACAGGTATCAGTATTTTTGGGTATATGAAAGATAGTTCATATAGCATGAATATTTGGCTGGCACACTTGGTCTCAGTGGGGTTCTTAATCTCCAGAATTTTTTTCTGTTTTTGTATCTACTGCGAAGCAGTAGTTAAGTTAAGTTAAGTTAAGTTAAGTTAAGTTAAGTTAAGTTAAGTTAAGTTAAGTTAAGTTAAGTTAAGTTAAGTTAAGTTAAGTTAAGTTAAGTTAAGTTAAGTTAAGTTAAGTTAAGTTAAGTTAAGTTAAGTTAAGTTAAGTTAAGTTAAGTTAAGTTAAGTTAAGTTAAGTTAAGTTAACAATAGAATGCCTTCGGAGCCAATCAAAACATAGAATTCAACGATTGACTCACGACAAACCACCGAAGCCAAAATTGTAAACGAAGTGCTTCATGTAAGTCTGCTATGGTAGCATGGAGTTGCTCGAGAGTGAGATATTCAGGGAGCGAGATATTTATTTCAAGAATAGAAGTTTTTACAAGCTTAGGAAGTACTTTAAGTATGAATTGATGTCAATTTTTAAATGTGATGTACTATAGACGATGTTGGAATTATGATACGTTTTTGAAAGCCTCTTTAAAATAGTCTTTGGACAATTTCATATTCAGACGAGGCAATTTATATGACCAACATGTTGACATGTATTCAGCAGTCGGGTAGTTTACACTTTACCGTACCCGAATGGTTCCTAGCAGCCAATCAAATGCGTAGTTCAAAACCAACTTTGAACTTCGCAACGAACTTGCGAACTTCGGAACGAATTTCCGAAGATTTGGGTGAAAAGTGAGTTGCAAATGACTGTAACTGCCGGCAATTGCTGCCATTACTTATTTATAATTTGAGCCCTAAAATTACAATATCCCCGCGAGTTAGCCTGCGCGCCTGCCTTGTTTCCACCAATTAGAATACCTAAAACATCCAATGTTATCTCGACCAATCAGATGTGATAGCTCAGCCTGTGCCAGGGAACACCGCTGCCAAACGTTTTGCGCATGTGCGACGTCCGAGCTCGTCCTCGGAAAAAGAGCGGGAAAACACTGAAATATTTGGACTGGTCCGAGAGTCCGACACAAAAGTTAAAATTATAAGCATACTACCAAAAAGATAAGGTAGGTAATTTGTACATGGCTTCTTTGTCAATATGGTAACATATTCTGGATTTACCCCTTCGTAGTTTTCTTTACCCTTTTTTTAAAACACAAATGAATAGTCGAGTCTTACTTAGTCTTCACTGTTTGGTTGTTGTCGCCACGGCTAGTTGCCTCTTCTCTTACAATGTTTACTCAGCGAATTAACGCATGCGCAAACGTTTGGCTGCGGTGTTGTGCCAGGGCCATTTGTTCTTGGCCGCCATCTTGGCCCAACCCCCACAAATGGCCCTGGGGACGAGGTTGGATAATTAAAGTTAGGATCAACTTCTGAGATTGGGAAAAGTTTGCCAACTGTACAATTGCCTTGTTCTTTAACCAACTGCTGCCTAGGATGAGGATTCAGTCTTTTTGACGAGTAAAATCACCTAGTGGCAAAGCTTCAAAGAATACATAAATAATTAATAAAGGAGCTGTTATATTAATTAAAAGAGTTTTTAGCCAATCTATAATTGACTTGTATTTGTGTCTGAAAAGACTCGTCCAAAAATGGACAGGTGTTCTATAATTGTGCCTATTATCTTTACCAAACATCCGGCCGGTAATCATATATATGGGTTAGGTGAACTGCTTATATTCAAATATCTAATATGTGACTACCCTGCGAGCAGAGCCTTCTTTCCTTATTTCTTCGCTGAGAGAGAGAGGAAGAAAAGAAGGCTCTGCTGTATTCGTGACTGGTTTCCATTGCGCATGCATGTCAGTTGCTTGGTTACAATCTCGAACCCAGTCCCAATCAGAGCAGAAAACAAAACGAGAACCGGTTAAACGGGTTTTAAACGGGTTACTTCGTCCTAAATCTTGGACGAAGCCAAACACGAATACAGCAGAGTCTACTTTTCTTCCTCTCTCTCAGCGAAGAAATAAGGAAAAGAAGGCTCTGCTCGCAGGGTAATATGTGACAAAAGAACTTACTAGAGACAGGAACAATAACGGTAACTATACATAACAAATCGGATCAGGGGTGCATGCTTGTATGGGCAGGGATGCTTATTTAGAAAATGAAGTGAAGGCCTGAAGTGGGCGATATTTTGAGCAGCCGCGAACTTACAGTATTTGAAGGGGGGCACTTTTAAAGTGAAAAGGTGGCGAATACACCTTTTCGATAATTACGTCACGCTGCATGAAAACGAGGCTCCCAGGCAAAGTTTCACAATTTTGATTATCGTAGTAACCTGCCATATTTGTTTATGGAAGAAGATGGCTAATAACGTCCAAACTATATATGGTAGAAATACATCGTGTACGTATGTTGTTAGACATTTCATAAGCTTTCATTTGATGTATATTTTAAGTTTCTATGTTGTGTGTAACTTTTTAAAATGTCCAAAATGTTCGCATCATTGCTCGTCAAGTAATAATAATGAAGTCCCACAACTGTTGCAGAATTTCGGATATTGTTTTTAAAATACATAACGCACAATTTTGAAACATATATCAAACAGAAGATACTGTAAAATGCTATTTGCAGTAGAAGTTTCAAGTTTTTAGTTTAAGAGAAAGTATTTTAAAACTGATGGGAAAACGTACTATTATCTTGGTCTGAGTTGTAAACAAAACAAACTTAAGAATTCATCCATCAGACCAAGATAACATTAGTTTTTCTCATTTTTAAAATACTTCCCCTTAAGCTAGAAACTTGAAAGTTCTACCACAAATAGCATTTTACAATATCTTCTGTTTGATATATGTTTCAAAGTTGTATGTTAAATATTTTAAAAACGGTATTCGAAATTCTACAACAGTTGTGAGAAATCCATATCATATTTATTACTTGACGAGCAATGGTGCGAACATTTTGGAAATTTTAAAAAGTTTCACACAACACAGAAACTTAAAATATACATCAAATGAAAGCTTATGAAATGCCTAACAACATACGTACACGATGTATTTCTACCATATATAGTTTGGACGTTATTAGCCATCTTCTTCCATAAACAGATATGACGGGATTACTATGATAATCAAAATTGTGAAACTTTGGCCTGGGAGCCTCGTTTTCATGCAGCGTGACGTAATTATCGAAAAGGTGTATTGCGGAGATTTTCGGCAATGGAATATTGACGTTTCGAGCGAAGCTCTTTATCAGAGTATTATAAAATGTGATGGACTATAGCTGTAATATATTAACAACGAGTTTGAATGTTTCATCAGGGGATCCACAAACTATTTATAGGCACTATAATAGCATGGTTTCGAGTGCAATTTGGAGTGCATGTTTTCACTCACGAGTGCATGTTTTCCCAAATTGCACGAATAACCATGCTATTACGTAATATTATGAAAAAAACTTCAAGTCAACTGCACTTACATTACAGTTCCCCTTTGACAGTGTCCAGGCGCCTCGTATATTAGAACTGTATTTTGTATGTGTCGTTGATTGTAAGTAGTATATTTAGCATTTATAGACCTGGAGCGAGGGGAATTCGATGAAATATTACGCCGAGGTATTCGCCCGAGGGATATATCATCCCGAGGGGTAATGTTTCATCGAATTCCCTGAGCGAAAGGTCTATAAATTATATATTATACCGAAACATATTAATCTTTCCAAAAAAAAGCTGAAATAATGTTAATAAAGTTGGCTTAGCTTAACTTTTGTCCGCTTTTCATTGTCTGTTTCCATTCTGTTGTCGTCTCAAGGCTTCTGGATGCATTGGTTGTTGCTTTCTTTGTATTCCCTGAATCCTTATTTTCTTGTAACCTAACAATCTTCTTGTCAACATCTGAATGTTCAGGCGAAACGTTTTCTTGTCTCACCAAACTCCGCCATTGTTGACAGCTTCGTTGAATCGTGCGTTCGTGGCGTTCACGCGTGGTACACGAAGCATATTCCCCGCTGCAGCGGGGAATATTACTATTATTCCCCGCTGCAGCGGGGAATATTACGTTTGAGGGGGTAATTCGATGATTACTTGACTGGTACAAGTCAAGCTTTCTGACTGGACAATTTACAGTTGAGGTATAATATGTAATCTTAATGATGTCACTGTGACGACGTTTCTATGAATTTTATAGTTCAGCATAAGTATTCTTAATTTGTAATTATTGCATAATTTGTAACAATATTTGTTAAAGGGAAGAGACCTTGATTAGGGCGTCATAAGCCTGTTGTCTCTTGCCTCGTGTATACTTCACGAAACCAAATAAATAAATAAATAAATATTTATTGTTTTGAAAACGCTTTTCTTCTTCTACTACTCGAAAAAGTTTACTTAAGATAACTTGTAGACCTTCAAACCATAATTTTTAATTTTTTTTTTATTCGCTGAAAGTGAAGTATTTTATGAGGGCTTTATGATTCTGAAAAGGAAATCATGTTCTTTTATTTCTAAACAAGGAAAAGAGGTTTCTTTCACACAGCTTTTTCTCAAAGCTATAAGCAAACACGAATTTATCAGAATCATCTAAAAATTTATATTCGAGTAAATTAATATTCTGGTGACAAAAATGTGTCTGGGAATTGTAAAATTTTCAATATTTATCGTTTTACAGCCTTTTATGCAAGCCCATGCAACCTTCTGTGAGATTGTGTTTTAGCTGTAATAGTGAAAATTCGATAACTCTAAAAGTATTTTTACAAACCCAGACACACTTTTTTGCTGTGATATTTATCTACCAAACTGCCAATTTTCAGAGCATTATAGTAAATAGTTGTTCGCTTATAGCATTTCGAATTGGAATGAGAACTTTACTAAGCAGAAGCGCTATTTTTTGTTTGCGTTCATAAAATGACCAAATGTTTTGCTGCAGTCTTGTAGCCATTTATATCAGCTATCGAATAATGTGTAGGTTTTGGTATACGAAGTGGCTATAGGTCCAGTAACCGGAATTCGTTCAAGAAAAACTAAAGGTCCGGCAATCGATTCCAGTATCAGCGCAGCCTGAAAGGTCTGCCTCCTCCGCAGGCCCTCGTTGCATCATGGACAGGTCACACTTTTGAGAGGGCCTGCCAGATCCTGTAAACAAAATGGGGACTGATCCCATTATGCACAGCGAGACTAGGCCCTAGAGGCGATAGTTTTGAGAGGGCCTGCAATTTTTTTCCCGGCCGCTGTTCGACAAACGACGTGTACGTCCAAGTTCTTTTAACACTGTGACCGGTTTAAACTTTCTTACAGATCATGACAATGAAGAAACCAATATGTTTTAGAATTACCGACCTTCTGCCAATGATATTTTTAGCGACAAAAAGGAATTGAATGAAAAATTTCTGCTGAACAAAAGCAAATTCGATGGTCAGGAAAGTACAGGTTTTTCATTAAGACTGTCAACTGACCAAGAGTTAATGAGATTTAATTTTGTTAAATTGTAGGCTATATTGTAGCGTAATTCAAGTTTCAGTTGTTGTGGAAACCGAAAAAGTATAAACCCAAGAGTCTCTGGTAGACTAAAGTGCATTTTCGTTGATTATTCCGGCCGAAAGTTGACAAAATTCCACCGTAATTGCTTTTTTCAACAATTCCTTCATTTTAGAGCTAGGATTCGTATATCATAAGTCTTCAATAAGTCTTCGGATATAGCCATGGCTATTAACAATGGTAGTTAATTATGCAAATTTATTCCGTGCCAAGTTTTGCCAAATTTTTTACAGGATCTTGCAGGCCTTAAATTCGGCGTGTGTGACCTGTCCATGATGCAACGAGGGCCTGCGGAGGAGGCAGCTGAAACGTAGCGGCGAATTTCTGTTCTATCACTGACCACTAGCACTATCCGTCGCTCAAAACATCAGCATTTCTTTACTAAATTTTTGGCAGTTTACAAAGGTTTTTGCTTTGCTTTTGTCCTATCGAAAACACTGCCTATGCAGCAGTCTACCTTTTACATTCGACATTATTGTCTCTCAGTTTAGAAACCACTTCCTTTATATAGACGGAATGAGACAAATTAAGGCAAACCACCACGCTTCCCATGTAAACATGCAGTTTCTTTATAGGGGGTGGTTTACATGAGCCGGACTTGTTTGGTTAAAATCGTACTGTTGTTTTGACCACCGACCGATAAGAGAATTTCGTGACAAGAGTTAGAATCTAAGGTTAGAACCTAAGGTTTTACGTTAGGTTCAAGATTATTAATATGAATTAAAACATTCTCATAACGTAAAAGAAGCTTTGTTGATCGATGCCATCACACATTAATGACAGTATTTGAGTATACACTGATTGACACAGCTGAGCTGAGCGAATGGAAGAAGGAAAGACATTAAGGGCCTGTTTATATGATCCCGGTGTACCGGGATGAACTTCATCCCGGGTTTATATGGAGTAAACAAAATGCTCGTCCCAGTTGACCGGGATAAAAAGCGCGGGAATTTAACAAAAAACAAAAGCTCACCCTAATTCTATAATGTTAGAAGTTATTTCACTTTTATTCAGTGTTTTGTCTTTAGACCTGACCGTTTGGACGAAATTCTGACCGTAATATTCAAAGTTACAAGCATTGTAGTTCAGTAAACCATAGTTAATAGAAAATATACATGGTTTAGAAACCCGGCAAACTTCAAAGCGGTTAACAATCAAGCTACGATTCATGTTGAAAGGTACATGAAGGTGCCAAATCCTTTGTTTTAGGTTTATTAATATTTAAACAGTACAGTTGAGTGATTGAACCCAAACGTTGCTATTGGATGATTGCTTCATTATACAGAAAACACAATATGTTCAGTAACCGTGAAAGTGCAAAAATTGCCATAAACCTGAACAAAAACATAAAACAATGACTTTTGTGAGCTTCCAAACCATGTATATTTTCTATTAACTATGAGTAAACTTCATCCTGGTGTACCGGGATGTCGCGTTTCGGAGATCTCGGTTGCTTCAACCGGGCACAGTAAATTATTTACAAGCCGAGATCCCGGTACACCAGGATCATGTAAACAGGTCCGTAGACAACAAGCAAACACGTGTTAAAACAGTTACGTGTAATCGGAATATGGCTGCGATTGTACTGGAACCGATTGGTGGACCTTTAGTTTTTCTTGAACGAGTTCCGTATACCGGACCTATAGCCACTTCGTTTGGTATATGAAATAAGCAAACGGAGCGCTATATATTTACCCTAAAACGTAACCCGAAGGTCTATACAGTAACCACAAAGCACTAAGAATCTTCTAGTTTTCTTGCAGGTACTTTACTTGACAATAATAAGGAAGAATAATTAGCTTCAAAATTTGAACGAATTGTTCTCCTTTATTACAAATTTTCCCTTTTTTCTACAGTTTTCCTTAAAACTGCATTCCTCTTAGGGGCCGATTACACGGAGATTTTCAGCCCGGCCTGAAATTTCACCCCGGTTAGGAGGGTTGAGTTTTTATTGCGATTACATGAGGGCATAGTCAATCGAGATATGGTCTGGAAACTCGACAAACTTCAAAGCGCCTATAATGAGCTGTGATTTTATGTTGAACCGTACCTTACACCGTGCACATCCTTTGTTTTAGGTTTATTAATAGGGACCTTAAGACCTCCGACGGCAACTTCGAGGACGACGTCCTTCAAACAAAAGCATCTTTTTGCAAAACAAAGATAATGAATAATTTTTAGTCCCA
Organism: Corallium rubrum; assembly: GCA_964035015.1. NCBI lineage: Eukaryota > Metazoa > Cnidaria > Anthozoa > Scleralcyonacea > Coralliidae > Corallium > Corallium rubrum. The sequence goes on from OZ036011.1 coordinate 1,739,317, forward strand.
AGAGTAATCTGAACACCGTCCTCGCTCTGTATACAACGCCACTCAGACCATTTTCACGTCTTCAGGACGACGATGACTCGTGGGGTGATGAGAACTGTTGTCTGAGATTGCCTTAACACAAACACTGCAACCGTTTTAACACTTTGAAAATTATAAGACAAGCTTCAAGTATTGAATACAGTAGTCAGTTAACCGTGACTTCTTTTTAATCTAAAATTTGAATTGCTCATTTGACCACCGTCGTCGTCCTAGCATCTTAAGGTCCCTAATATTTAAATAGCACGGTTGAGTGATTGAACTGAAACGTTGCTATTGGACAATTCGTTCCTTATACTAAAATACAATGTGTTCAGTGACCTTGCACCGTGCACAAAAATGCATAAAGGCGAACAAAAAGATAGACCAAAGACTTTAGCTGAGTTTCCAGACCATATCTCGATTGACTATGATGAGGGCTGAAACCAAAATTTTAATCAATACCTCGTGGGAATTCGAAGAATCTTTGCTTTGCGGCTGCGTATAAAGAACGATCGACACCGTTTACACGCTTAGTGTCGCCCAGGCAGAAAATTTTGAGCGATCACTTCAAAAAGCATTAATAATTCATGAGGAAAACACAAAGAAAATCAGTACCATGTCCGTGGTTTTATACCTGATAAAACTTCTTGACGTCAGAAAGAATACTAATGAACATACAATTTTATATAAAGAATACTAATGAACATAACATCCAATAACGAATCGTTTTTGAAGTAATAGTTCAAATACGAGACGGAGGACTTTACCGGGATTTCAAAGTCCGAATGCCTATTGAAAATGCGAGCCGAAGGCGAGCATTTTTAATGCACGAGGGCTTTGAAATCCCGGTAAAGTCCGACGTCGAGTGTTTGAACTGACTTCTCTAACATAGTAATTTACATATTTTCAAGTCCTAGGACTTTGAAATATTTCAAAGTCCTAGGACTTTGAATTATTCCAAAACGTCATCACGTGATCAGCTAGATGAATCTTCCTCCGGTTTCAAAACACTAATTAAACATTATTTCTTTTGTTTTTGATTCATGAATTATTAATGAGTTTGAGAAGCCATTCAAAACACTCGCGGGCTGCGCCCTCGTGGTTTTAAATCTGACAAAGCACTCCTGCTCGTGTTTTAACTATTACATGAGGAATTTCAGCCCGGTTCATGACCGGGCTGAAAATCTCACCCCGGGCTGGAAATTTTTCCATGTAATCCTACGTTTTACCAAAGGATTTAATAAGAAGACTGAGATGAAAATTCAGCCCAGTTAATTGTACTGAAAGTCTCCATGTAATCGACCCCTTAGCCAATCGAAATTGAGAAATGTTTCATGTATATATTAATTTAATTATTAAGGCATTGTAATTTTATAGCTTATAGTTTATATTTTACCGTAATTCGCGGCATAATACCCCAAGAACATCCTTGCATATTCGCGGGCCTGGTAATTACCTCCGCCAGGAGGTTATGTTTTTACCCCTTTCTGCTGTTTGTCTTTCTTTCTGTCCGTCTTTCTGCATGTCTGTCTGTCACCAGGATATCTCAAAACGTATTGCACCGATTTTCATGAAAGTTTGTGAAAGGGTTGGCCATAGACAAGCAAACAATCCATTACAATTTTATATAATTTAATTAAAATTTGGATGGGAAATTAATAAAAATCTGACCACAAGATTCTCCGCGTAGAAGAAATGCTTCATTGCGCTCATTATCCTTATTTTATGCAAACATTTTTGCATAATTTTGGTACGAGTGCCATCAAGCATTTTATTCATACATGTATTGCTCTCGTGAGCTAGCCTGGTTAGCGGGATGGTTCGTCTTCTTTTTAAGGTGCTCGACAGTCTAAATCAGGAGAAATTATGTATTTTCTTCTTGAAAAACTTAGCACAGGTCTCATGTGGTTCATTTTGGTTTATTGCATAGCCCTAGTGGTGCTCTTGATTATTGAAAAGATTTATACTTGTAGCGCTTGCGTATTTAGAAAAATTGTGTTTGTGGTAAGCAACAGATTTTATGCAAATTAGGTTTTATGCATTTATTGGAAACACGATTTCTTCACTTAGATAAACTTTGAGAACATAAATCTTTTTAATAATCGAGACCACTGTAACAGGACCAGAAGCCCCCCCCCCCCTTCGAATGCCCCCCGGGGCAACTGGTCCTAGTACTAGATGCCTCCCCGGGCATCTGGTGCTAGGACCACTTGTCCCCCTTCATGACCAGATGCCACCTTTGTGAAATCCTTTAACATGCTTCTTAAACCAAGTTCGAAATGTACTGAAACTTGTTTTTAAACTAACAATAAAACTCTTAGATGGTTAAATGATTTTGCAGGCGTTCGATAGACGTTGAAATGTCTTCCAAAGTGCCATCAGGAAATGTTAATCGTGGTCGCCAATGATTAATGTATTTGTTTTTCTAGTTTTGAAACAGTGCTTCGGAGAGAAACCTGTGCAAAATAGTGCCTTTCTGAGAATGCCAGACCCGAAAACCGAGGTCTATTTCAACGCTTCGAAGCATCAGCTCAATGATGTTACAATCAATAAAAAACAAAACTTGAACATCTGTTTAATAAATTGGAAATTCGGCATGACCAATGACCCAACCTCGTCCCCAGGGCATTTTGCCTCCACGTTGGGAGGTCGGCGAAAATGGCCCTGGCATCGGCTGGTCGATTCTATAATCGGATTGGCTGGTTTAAAAACTTGATTAATTCAGATACAGTGTAATTTATTCATCAAAATATGAATTGCAATAAACCCACTCTGCGAAGTTCATCCAAAGAATTGTAACGATAGCTTTGGTTAAAGTCAACAACAACATTAGATATATGTTTCTTCCCGACATTTAAATGTATCCTGGATAATCGTGGGGAGTATCATGATGAATAATGCTAGCCAGTTGCATTTATGATAAAGGTTCACATGAGTGATTCGGCAGAGCGTTAAATATTTCTTATTTATTATTCATGTATACGTATTATACAAAAACGAAACACAAAGACCGCATAAATTTTCTTGCCAAAACACCCCAAAATTCTGGGTGTCACGTGACCAGCCGATGCCAGGGCCATTTTCGCCGACTCTCAACGTGGAGGCAAAATGCCCTGGGGACGAGGTTGCCAATGACCGTGACCACTGACAAAATTGAAATTCTAATGCACTTCCGCGTGCTGGCTTTCGGACTTTCTCTTTCATTTTTTTGACACCATAACTATCGAATAACGTGGAATAGACTATACTTATGAGACTATTCCGCGTTATTTGATAGTTATCGTGTCAAAATGAAAGAGAAAGTCAGAAAGTCAACAAGCGGAAGTGCATTAGAATTTCAATTTTGTCAGTGGTCATGGTAATGATCGTGCCGAATTTCCAATTTATTAAATAGATGTTCAAGTTTCGTTTTTTATTGATTGTAACATCGTTGAGCTGATGTTTCAAAGCGTTGAAATAGACCTCGGTTTTCGGGTTTGGCAAACTTTGCAAACAGGCACTATCAGCACGGGTTTTTCTCCGAAGCAATGTTTCAAAAATAGAAAAACTACCATTAATCATTGCCGACCGCGATTAACATTTCAATGGCGCTTTGGGAGACATTTCAATGTCTATCGAACGCTTGCGAACTCATTTAACCATCTAAGAGTTTTATTGTTAGTTTCGAAAGAAGTTTTAGTGCATTTCGAACTTGGTTTAAGAAGTATTGTAAAGGATTTCACAAGGGGGGCATCTGGTCCTGAAGGGGGGCAACTGGTCCTAGCACCAGATGCCCGGGGTGGCATTCTGAAGGGGGTGCATCTGGTCCTGTTACACCACCACTAGAGTTATGCAGTGGACTAAAATGAAGCTCATGATATCTGTGCCAAACTTTTTTATGGGAGGAAACGATAATTTCTTGTGTTTTAGATTGTTGAGCCGCCTTAAAGTGTCTATGAAATGAAAAATTCGTTAGCATTTTTGTTGTTTTATTGTACAGAGGAGCATGGCAGGAGCACTCACTGAAAATGTCAAGAGAATCTGATGCGTAGTTTTTGCGCTATTAACTCTCAAAGTTTGCCATGGCTTGGAGAAAAATTGGGCTTTCGGAAACAATGCTTATGACGTACGCAAATGGACAACTATGCATAAGAACAATAGATTTCACTATTAATAATCCATATGCGTACGTCATAAGGCATTGTTACCAAGAAGCCCAAATTTCGCCAAAACAAACTATCCACGGCAAATTTTGAGAGTTGATAGCGCGAAAACTACGCATCAGATTCTCTTGAAATTTTCAGTGAGTGCTCCTGTCATGCTCCTCTGTACAATAAAACAACAAAAATGCCAAAGAATTGTACACTTCATAGACACTTTAAAGGGCATATGACTCCAAAATTAAGTTGAAAAGAACATTTAAAGTGATAAAATAACATATTTTGCAGTTTTTGGTTTCCTTGTTTCGTTTTTGAGATATTCCAGTTTGTTTGATATGCAAATGACACAACTTTTTACGTCACACGTGCATAATGAGTGTTATGAGTTACCGAGAGTAGGTTACATATCTTTGCTATTGTGAAACGAAATCACTTGGAGTTCTACATGTTTGGTGTTGTGGCCATGGTAGAAACACGCAGATGCTTCCTGTGAGTTAAGCCCATGTTTTTATAATAGCAAAGATATGTAACCTTTTCTGATAACTCATTTTGCACATGTGACGTAAAAAGGTTGTGTCATTTGCATAACAAACGAGCTGGAATATCTCAAACACGAAGCAAGGAAACCAAAAACTGCAAAAGATGTTATTTTATCATTTTAAATGTTCTTTTCAATAAGACAAACTTAATTTTCGAGTCATATGCCCTTTAAACATCGCTAATACCCGGCTGCAGGCGGAGGTAATTATGCCTCTCTTCTCCGCAGAGGTTAAATTTCGGAGATTGGAGGTTTCGGGGATCGTCGGAGATGCTCGGAAGCGTCAGCTGGACATAAGTAGTGCGGGCGAAACTAATCCAACGGAAAATAAAATTTAACCCCTGCCAGATTTCTGTCGGTTTCTTGCATGACTTGCTAATTCACGGATAACTAAGCCATCCACGTCTATATTAGTAACATATTTGTTGGTAAGTGATTATGACATGTTTGTAATGTCTTTTTTTGAAAAAAAGACGAAATATACTCAGTTCTGCCGTTTAATATAAGTAGATAACCCCCCCATATACCGTAACAAAGGGATGCCGCCTCATTAAATATTCAGCGTGACTCACGCATGACTCACGCATGACTCACGCCTGTGACATGATTGGGCAAGATTGGAATAATTATAGTATACATGAAGCTATATAAGCTCGGTGATTTCGTATAGTTGTTACTTTTCCTAAAGTGTTTTACCTGTGGAGTTTACTGTCTGCGATATAGCGTTTTCTTGGGAGATATTTTCGAAGATATTTTTGTCTGATTTTAAGGTAAGATGTTTTGCACTTATTCGTTTTATATTGCCTGACGACGTTCACTGTGTATTTTATCAGAGTTTAATATACATTTTGTTTCATTGACAGCAATGGATCTTATCGAAGTAATCAAAGGTTGTACAACCGTCGAGGAAATTGAGGCGCTGGAATGGCTCTTTGATTTCGAGGAGAGGCATAAGCAAGCAGCCTTGTTTCAACGTATCATTATATTGTCGAATGCCTTGGAGCGTGATTCGGAGAACGAACGTAGTTGGATTTCTACGGTGTTAATGGATGGTTGGTCGGACGAGCAACGCGAATCCTTCAAGCGAGATTGGAACGATGATTCGTTTTTGGCCGAGATGGACGACGGCGGTCAGGCCCCCGAACCGGCGATACCCTCGTTAATGGATGGTTGGTCGAACGAGCAACACGAATCCTTCAGAATGGACTGGAACGATGATTCATTTATGGCCGAACTAGAGGATATTTCTGATGTCTCTGGTGAACCGTCAATACCCGAGGTATCTATCCAAACCGGAGAAGGAAGCCGAAAACGAGCCGCTATACCAAGTACGGAATCAATACCAAGTAAGAGATCTAAAACTGTATTTGTTAAAATATTTCCACAAACACGTAGGACACTCAATTACATGTGTAACATTAACAGGATTCTGACAACGTTCGCAATCAACAGGTTCGTCAATTATAGAATTTTCTGATTCTATTTCGGTGTAATCTTTATCGTGTTCTGAATCTTCTTCGGAGGACGTTTCTTCGTTTTCGCTCTCTGATTCTGTTCCTTCTTCTGCCTGCGCCAACATTGTCAGCACTCGAACATTTTCGATAAGGTTTTTGTCAATGTTAATGTCGGCGAGTCCTTTTACAAATACATTTAGACCAGCTGGTTCGGGAATTCCTGAGACGTAAGGTGATACGCAGTATTCTACCAATTCGGCTATTTTTGTGTTTGGTATAGTTCTTCCTTGATACACAATTTCTCCTTTGGGATTCCATGTTAAGTTGACATAGGACGCGAGTAAACTATTCAGCAAAGAAGACGCTGTCGCTTCATCGACTCCGTAGTCAAAGTGTGACAGTATTTCTTTAACACGAAAATCATCATGTAATCTTTCTCCCATCGTGTTCAGGGTTCGAATGAGGGTCTTTACAAAATATCGTTCTTTTATATTAGTTCTGCGAGTCCGTCTAAAACAGGACCAAGTAAGACATCAAGAAATCCTGCACCTTTTTGAACCAGTATCTCCTTTTTTCTCATAAAACTACTTCGGGGACTAGCCAAAGTTGATATGTCGTCGCTATAAGGCTTAACGTCTTCAAGCAAAGCAGGTGATAATTGATATTGCATTGACCAAAAGTTAAACATACAATCACAAATGCATCTAATTTGCTCGGGGCTTGCAGTCTCCAACAGAGCTCGCTGTTGAATAGGTTCACTTGTACATAAAAGTTCAAGAAACGGTTTGTGCTTTTTGATCAACATCTCTATTTGACAGTCAGTGTCTAAATGAGGAAAACGCTACCAAAATACACATTTTAAGAGGAGGAGGAGGAGGAGGAGAAAGAGGAGGAGAAAGAGGAGGAGGAGGAGGAGGAGAAAGAGGAGGAGGAGGAGAAAGAGGAGGAGGAGGAGGAGGAGGAGGAGGAGAAAGAGGAGGAGGAGGAGAAAGAGGAGGAGGAGGAGGAGAAGAGAGGAGGAGGAGGAGGAGGAGGAGAATAAATAATAAGACATACATACAAAAGCATTTAGCTTAAAAATATTTATTTCGGTTTTCGTTCAAACATATACATATCAAAAGTATTAGTAAGGTCTGCTTCTTAGATTATATTTAGGCGTTTTTATTTTAAAGGTAGCGTGATAGTCTTTCTTGTCCTCTGATGATAATTGGGACACATCTTCTTTTGTCTTGGGTAAATATTTTGATCTCGTCATCATTAGATGGTGTTCATACTCTTCTCTATCATCTGGGGTCATCTTTTCCAAGTCGCTTTCTTTCCAATCCGAAGAGCTTTCCCAATTATGAAAGAAATTATGTTTAAGCGTCGGTTGTTCAACGGTAGGAGGCGGTGTTACAAAATAGGTTTTAGGTGTAGCAGGGAAACCCCACGGAAGATCGTCAGTTTCTTGCTTTATCTCTGGTGTAAAATTTTCTGTATTTTTCTGAGTTTGAAGATTAGTCAGAGGTTGAGACTGATTTTGCAGTTGGTTTTGAAACGTCAGAAAACGTCCTAGCTGATTGGAGTAAAGTATGTTCTTTTCTTCAGGTGTTAACTGTGGCGCTTGTACAATATCTTGCATTTTTTGTTCTGTATTGTACATGGCATTAACAATCGGAGGTAATTGATAGGATTGCTTTTGTATGAAACTACCCAGCTGTTGCTGCAGGCTGGAGCTATTTTCTCCAGGTAAAACATTGGTCTTGAGGCGATGATCGCCGTCCGTGGTCGGTTTCAGATCAAGCATTAAATAACCATGAGGACGAGTTGTGGCTTCCTCGTAACTCTTCATAAATTTATGGACATGACCTGGGTTCACCTGCCGTGCCAAGACAGAAATTTGTTGCTTATCCCTCGGAGACTTGAATAGTACGATATAGTGTGCGTTGAGGCTGATGTTTCTTGTTTCTTTGCCTTGGTGAAATATATTCTGAACAATGTAGATCACGGAGAGATTCCTGTGATGACTTCCTTTAGTAAATAAATTAGCAATACGCTTATCTCTTCCTGACTGATCCATGAGATCATCGAGGACGATCAGGTTACGTTGAGAGACTTCAAGAAAATTATCAGAGTCAATGTCGGAAGGTATACCCTCATAGAATTCGATGCCTGGTATTTTTTTGATCATTTCTAAATACATGGGCTGCCATTGTCCATAGCACCAAATGATACGTTCAGGAGGAGGATTAATCGTAGTTTGGGCGTTTTCCAGCAGCGTTTTTACCCATACTGTTTTACCACTCTGAGTACGCCCTGCGACAATGCAAGTAAATGGATGCTGCATGACTGTTGCTCCATTGATAACTGGGGAAACATGCCATGTATTACTTTCCTGATGGGAATTTTTAATATGGCGTTGCATGTTGAATAGTGTAGAAAACGTTTTTCCACAAGTGCTGCAGACATAAGACATGTTCACTCGTTGAACAGCATGAGCAGAATGAATATTTCTGGATAATGTCTTATTATTTATTTCTCCTCCTCCTCCTCCTCCTCTTTCTCCTCCCCCTCCTCCTCTTTCTCCTCCTTCTCCTCTTTCTCCTCCTCCTCCTCCACCTCCTCTTTCTCCTCCTCCTCCTCCTCCTCCTCCTCCTCTTTCTCCTCCTTCTCCTGTTTCTCCTCCTCCTCCTCCTCCTCTTTCTCCTCCTCTTTCTCCTCCTCCTCCTCCTCCTCTTAAAATGTGTATTTTGGTAGCGTTTTCCTCATTTAGACACTGACTGTCAAATAGAGATGTTGATCAAAAAGCACAAACCGTTTCTTGAACTTTTATGTACAAGTGAACCTATTCAACAGCGAGCTCTGTTGGGGACTGCAAGCCCCGAGCAAATTAGATGCATTTGTGATTGTATGTTTAACTTTTGGTCAATGCAATATCAATTATCACCTGCTTTGCTTGAAGACGTTAAGCCTTATAGCGACGACATATCAACTTTGGCTAGTCCCCGAAGTAGTCATGACGAACCGCACGGTCGAAAGAATGCACTTTTGGTGGATTCAATCCACGTATCTCCGGAAACAAACCAGCCTAGTCCCATTACGAATTAACGCAAAATGCTGTCATCATTTCAGGAATTTAATTACTTCGCGCTGCTACGCAGCAGGACCAATAGCTAATTATAAGTCGTTATGTATTAAAAACGAAGTAATGTGATGCTAGATTGTATTTTACTAGTTTAATAAATACTGAATTAAATATACAGGGCAACCTGATGCGCCGACAGCATATTTGGTTTTGGCCTCATGCACTCATACAGTGCGCGAGCTAATTTCTTTTCTCAAGCAACAGAACTTGGATTATGTGCGGCTTTTACTGCTTTTAAACACAAACTCGGAAAAACCCGTCTTGAAACAAACTTGTCTCGTAAAAATCCGTCTTGAATAATAACAATATATGGTCACACACGGAAAGTCGAAAGATGGCATTGGCATCTTCAAAGCTTGCCACCAGAAAATATATATAAACATCTTTCTGACGCAAGAGTTCCGCCAAAATATATCTATACATTAGTCAGCTTGTTCACATAGTTCAGCTTGATTTATTGAATAAAGTTCCGAAAATAAAGCTTGAGTTTACTTCAGTTGTAATATACACGGGGTATATAAAGGTATATATATATATATATATATATGACCGATTATTTAGCTTTCTTTTAGCTTCAACTGATTAAGAAAAGATGACAACATCTTCAAAATCTGCCAGCAAAAGATGACGCATCTTTCTGACACAAGAGCTTCCACTAAAATCAGTCTAAATAATCAGCCTATATGAACTGAAGTAAATTTATAGTATACTCTATATAGCAGCTTAAAATAAAGAAAATAAAATTGTCGATTATTTAGCTTTCTTTTAGCTTCAACTGATTAAGAAAAGATGACAACATCTTCAAAATCTGCCAGCAAAAGATGACGCATCTTTCTGACACAAGAGCTTCCACTAAAATCAGGCTAAATAATCAGCCTATATGAACTGAAGTAAATTTATAGTATACTCTATATAGCAGCTTAAAATAAAGAAAATAAAATTATCGATTATTTAGCTTTCTTTTAGCTTCAACTGATTAAGAAAAGATGACAACATCTTCAAAATCTGCCAGCAAAAGATGACGCATCTTTCTGACACGAGAGCCTCCACTGAAATCAGGCTAAATAATCAGCCTATAAACCGAAGTAAATTTATAGTATACTCTATACAGCAGCGGCTTAAGATAAAGAAAATAAAATGACCGATTATTTAGCTTTCGTTCAGCTTCAACTGATTAAGAAAACTAGAAAAGAAGAAAATCTTCATAATTTGCCTACATCTTTCCGACACAAGAGCTAGCTTCTTACTAATATCACAGCGGCGCGCTTATATTTTCCTTTAACAGTATTCCAGAGTAGAGCGGTAGGCGCGCATTTGGTCTGCCGGCGAAAGATGACTATACATTCTAGCACAAGAGCTTTCGTCCATTGAAAGTATTCTAAATAATATCACAAGCTTATATCTTCCCAATGCCTATAGTCTCTCTATACTGAATACATTGATCGTAGCTATAAATTAATTTCATATTTCCCACAAGACCGCGCTCATTACATATTTTATCTGCAACATACTGTATCTGCTTGAATACTTCACCGTTGGCGTTCAGCAATTCTCTGTTGAGGTCACACATGCAGCATCAGAATTCCCGAAATGATGCGTATACTTCAGTCTTCCATCCTCGTTTCTTACTACCATGCAGCTTGACTCAATATGTCATTTGGTAAGAAACGTGATTCTCGTCACTGTCTCGAAGCTCGGTCTCTTTGAATAACGATTTAATGCGATCGTTAAATTGAATTGAAGTATATGTGTATCGAAACTTAGCGAAGAAATACGGAAATATGATGAACTAAACCTCATATTGATCGTCGAACGGTGACCATTCTTTCTTCGCGCAAATCATACTTCGCGCGCCAAAATTTGTTATGCTGTACTTAGTAGCTTCATAGTGATGACAACTAACTGGTTAGTTAATATATCGTTCGGTTAAACATTGGTACAATTACCATTTTTAATATGTAAAGAGGGGTACAATTACCCGCAAGCTTGACCAACCTCGTCATAAACCTATTATATCCTGTCACCACTGGGAATAGTGGTGATTACCTCACACCGTAATGCTATGGAAACCCATCACCTAACTCTTAATCCTTTCACACATCGTGCGGTTTCTCATGTTATGAGAAAAAAGGAGATACTGGTTCAAAAAGGTGCAGGATTTCTTGATGTCTTACTTGGTCCTGTTTTAGACGGACTCGCAGAACTAATATAAAAGAACGATATTTTGTAAAGACCCTCATTCGAACCCTGAACACGATGGGAGAAAGATTACATGATGATTTTCGTGTTAAAGAAATACTGTCACACTTTGACTATGGAGTCGATGAAGCGACAGCGTCTTCTTTGCTGAATAGTTTACTCGCGTCCTATGTCAACTTAACATGGAATCCCAAAGGAGAAATTGTGTATCAAGGAAGAACTATACCAAACACAAAAATAGCCGAATTGGTAGAATACTGCGTATCACCTTACGTCTCAGGAATTCCCGAACCAGCTGGTCTAAATGTATTTGTAAAAGGACTCGCCGACATTAACATTGACAAAAACCTTATCGAAAATGTTCGAGTGCTGACAATGTTGGCGCAGGCAGAAGAAGAAACAGAATCAGAGAGCGAAAACGAAGAAACGTCCTCCGAAGAAGATTCAGAACACGATAAAGATTACACCGAAATAGAATCAGAAAATTCTATAATTGACGAACCTGTTGATTGCGAACGTTGTCAGAATCCTGTTAATTTTACACATGTAATTGAGTGTCCTACGTGTTTGTGGAAATATTTTAACAAATGTGTTATTCGAAATCTGATATGTAATGTTTGTGGTACAGAATTCAAGACTCATGATCCATGCCTTCGGATTATAAGATGTACTGTATGCCCATATGCTAGTGTTACCGATAGATCACTAAATAATCAAGACTTTTTTGTGTAAAGATATATTTCTCAATAAAATAGTTTAAATTCTGTATTACATGTACGTGTGTTGTTAATGACTTTCTCGCCTAGACTTGCCTAATCCTCATAATTGTCCCTAATGAGTTTCTCTTTTGTCTCCTGCACGTGCACTGAGGATAAATATGCAAATATCACACTTAGTAACAGAAAGCGTAGCAACCAGCTTAAAGAGTTATTCCGTTTATATTTCCTCATGAAATCATTGATCGTTCTTCTTACGGCTTCTCGAATTGATTCTTCATCCAAGGATTCGTATACTCTATACACTAGGGTTAGATAAGCGATAATTCGACCAAAACTGTTAACATTCATCTCTTCGTAAATAACACTCAGATTACGTAACCAAAAACCCGCTAAATTCCTCCAAACAAGGTTTCAGATAAAAAAATATAAAGTGTCTCTATCCATTTCTGTTTCGTTCCTCTACAAACTAGGCCAAAGTAAACGATAACTCTCTAAAATTCTTAACACTTATTGCCACAAAACGCGTATAAGACTGTTTGATCATTTAGGTTAATATAATATTCAAAGTCTCCATATTATTCAATTTATATAACTTCATGCGCACCAACTATATTCCAGTCTTGTCCAAACATGTCACAGGCGTGAGTCATGCGTGAGTCATGCTTGAGTCACGCTGAATATTTAATGAGGCGGCATCCCTTTGTTACGGTATATGGGGGGGGGGGGGGTCATCTACTAATATATCAGACAAAGACTGACGAACTAGAGGATATAAACATACTTATATCGGCCGACGTGTAGCTCACATTGAAACAACGAACTTTCCTAGTTTGTCCACACATTCAATTAACTGTGGTCGTCTAACCTGCTATATTCGACATGTTTTCTACAACCCACAGTTCCAAAAGTTATTGATACCCCCCCCCCCCCCCTGATGCCGCCATATTGACACAGAAATCTGGCAGAGGTTCTTTTTTTGCTTTCTCTTTCGCTTTCCGCCCGCACTCCTTATGTCCATCTGACGATTTCGACGCATCTCCCACGACCCCGAAATATCCGATCTCCGAAAGAACCTCTGCGGCGGAGAGTAATTATGCAGTCTCGGAGTGCCCTCTTGTTATAACATGTTCTTAGTTGCAAGTTTCTGTATGTTTCAGTACGTTATTTTGATTTTTCTTAGAACATTTTTGACTGTATGAAATTGTGTTCATCGGTGAAGAAAAGATCCGTTGATGGAGGTAACAGTTTCATGCATCATGGATTGTAAAAGGACTGAATAGGAAACTAATAGTCATGTGGGGTGTTTTGAGTTTTTTTGACTGGTTAAATTGCATTCACTCAGTTTGCAAAATGGTTGAAACCTAGTTGCAAATTGTGATGTCACGAATGGCGTGAGTAGGCTTGTTTTACTGAGGTTTTAAGTGAACTTTTCTTCAAATTCTTCATATTCTCGCATTCAGATGACTATGTTGACGTTTCAAATGATTTTATCGCCTTACAAACCTGCCTAAGACACAATGGAGTGTTTGAGGTAAACGTTGTTGATCTTTGTTTTGCTGTTTTCTGTGTTGTTTCAAAGAAACTGGCGTCCCCAAATACTACTTTGTTTTGCTTGGAATTTGGGATGCATATTTTAACTAGTAAACGTTGATATTTTCTTTTAAAATGAGTGAGAATAGATGGGAATTTTATTGTATTGTGGTTTTGTCGTATTTAGGCCTACAGGCAGTTCGATTTTCATTTTAAGTTGTATTAATCCTAAACTTTGAATATACGAGGGCTTTTTTAAGCTTGTCAATTTCAACCAGGTTGTTATGCCCACGCCATCAAGTTTCCTATCCAGTCTTTTTACTATCCGTGGATGCATTTATAAGAGTATGAAGATCATGAATGACGTAATGTGGCGTAGAATGGCGTCAGCTGGCTGGAAAAGCCAGCCAAATTTCAAAACTGCCCAACTTTTAAGTTGAAATATAGTAAGGTTAAGATATACTGCCGAAACAGAGAACGTATAGTCTAACGTTGCGAGCGAAGGCCCTTCGTCAGAGAGAAACGTTTCTCACTGATGAAGGGCCTTCGCTCGAAACGTTAGACTCCTACGTTCTCTGTTTCGGCAGTATATCTAATCTTACTATATTTCGATTGTTGTTTCTACACTGCCTACGCAGCACGCTACTTTTATTACAACTTTTAAGTTGTTTTTTCCTTCTTATTTTATAAAACAAATAAAACATACCGCTCCTGTGCATATATACTACTTATTGACAGTGGCATAGCGAGGGTTGACCAATTGGGTGGGCAAGAAGTGACATTTCTAAGGAAGGGGGTAGCATGCCCCGGAAAAGTTTTGAAATTTAGGGGTTTTGAAATGCCATTTCCTGCACTTTAGGGAAAGAATTTGTAGAATTCTGAAGATTGTAAAATACGAAAATTAAATATTTACATTATTTGTTTTGAGGATTGCGGCAAACGTTTCAGTCAGTCAGTCAGTCAGTCAGTCAGTCAGTCAGTCAGTCAGTTTGATTATGTATTTATTGTGCATACAAGTATGTTTAAGTGAAATTAGCGTGCGGTATTCACTAACGTACTTGTATGCACAATAAATACATGATCAAACTGACTGACTGAAATGTTTGCCGCAATCCTCCAAGAAAATAACGTAAATGTTTAATTTTCGTATTTTATAATCTTCAGAATTCTACAAATTCTTTCCCTAAAGTGCAGGAAATGGCATTTCAAAACCCCTAAACTTATATTATTATTTACTTATATTTACTTTGTTTACCTGGGACCACAGTAATTGGCATTAAGCTGTTGTGGGCACCCTGCCACGTAATTGTATATTTGTTATTGTGATTTAATTGTAAATTTTAATACTTATATTTATTATTTTATTATTATTAACTTTACTGAAATCTAATTACTTAAAGCACACTCACTCACACAATACACCTATGTAATTATTATCTATAGTAAACAAATGTGGCAAAACGTAATAAATAAATAAATAAATATTAATCGAGCGTGACGTCTACTAGTGAAAAATCGGACGGAGCGACGTTTTTAGTACGGGCCGAGCTAGCGCAGTGTGCCGAGGTCTGTGCAGAAAACGGAGGTCCGATATTTCACTAGTACAGACCGAACAAGCGAAGTCAATAAGTAGTTTATTATATGACTACAAATGTTGTAAACGTTCTGTGAAAACTCGACAAAGCGTTCGGTTCGTTTTCGCCACCATCTTTCTTGCGAACTAAACCAAAATGGCAGATGTTTTCCCATTTTTAAGTACTTTCTGTTTAGCTAGAATCCCGAACTTTCTACCCCAAATAGCATTTTTCAATTGCTTTTGTTTGACATACTGCTCAAGGTTGCACGTTAAGTAGTTGAATGAAAAAAACATGTGAAATTCTACAATATTTGTGAGAAGTAAATGTTATATTATTACGAAAAACGGTACGAACATTTTGAACATTTTAAAAAGCTTCACATAACATGGAAACTTGAACTGTACATCAAATGAAAGCTTAACAAAATTTCTAACAACATATACCTGCACCATAGTCTCTCGAAATAAATTGTCTGGAAACGCCATTTGTGCACCTTATTTCACCTTAACGCTTGCTGAACACATTGTATTTTTGGTATAATGAAGCAATCAACCAATAGCAGCGTTACTTTATAAATATTAATGAACGTAAAACAAAAGATTGTGCACCTTATTTGCCACCCTCAACCTAAATTGTAGCTCATTGTTAACCGCTTTGATGTTCGCCGCGTCTCCAGACAATATAATTCTAGGGACTATGCCTGCACGATATATTTCAACAATGAGTAGTTCTTTAGTTATTATCCATCTTATTGCATGTATACTGACATGACTTTCATTCTCTCAGCGGTCCAGAACGGCAGATTCTGGAGCGCTCAGGAACCAATCAAATTGCTGGATTTCATGTTCCCTACCGCTCACGAAAATAGTCTTTTTATAAGTACTCTTAAGGCCCATTTCCACTCAGGAAAATTTTCTTTGGACAGGACATTTTCTTTTGTCTCAAACTCATTAGTTCTGCCCAAGAGCTCACAAGACAAAGGGAAATTTCCTGTCCGAGGAAAATTCTCCTGAGTGGAAATGGGCCTTAAAGCCGGTTTTCCACTAATCGACTTTTTTCGCGCGTAGCGACTTTTTCTTTTGTCTCATGCGCTCTGAGCTGGAACTAATCAGAAATCCATTGAATTCGAACAAAAGAAAGTCGCTTCGCGCGAAAAAAATCGTCTAGTGGAAAACTGGCTTAAATTCTTTTGTTCTGCGAGGGAATGTAAACCTTGTATTTCCCTCATCCCTCATGCAAGAGGGAAATTTATCCTTTGTCTTCTAATTTTCCCGTGCATGTTGATGAGGGAAAATTAGAAGACAAAGAAATCCTTTGTCTTGTTCTAAATTTCCCACTTGCATATATTTTCCCTGATTAATTCAGATACAGTGTAATTTATTCATCAAAATATGAATTGCAGTAAATCCACTCTGCGAAGTTCATCCAAAGTATTGTAACGATAGCTTTGGTTAAAGTCAAGAACAACATTAGATATATGTTTCTTCCCGACATTTAAATGTATCCTGGATAATCGTGGGGAGTATCATGATGAATAATGCTAGCCAGTTGCATTTATGATAAAGGTTCACATGAGTGATTCGGCAGAGCGTTAAATATTTCTTATTTATTATTTAGGTATACGTATTATACAAAAACGAAACACAAAGACCGCATAAATTTTCTTGCCAAAACACCCCAAAATTCTGGGTGTCACGTGACCAGCCGATGCCAGGGCATTTTCGTCGACCTCCCAACGTGGAGGCAAAATGCCCTGGGACGAGGTTGCTTTTCGGGAAATTAGCGATTAAGTTTCCCCTTTGCCTTTCACAAATCTTCCCCGGTGGCGGGGAAATTTAATCGCTAATTTCTCTCAAGTCATGTTATTACTTATAATTATTATATAGATGTGAGTGTTTTACTAGAAATATCCGGTGACATATTTTCCATATCCTCACCAGTGAAGATGTAAATGACGTCATATACCGCTCTTTTCATTGAATCTGATCTCATTCGTAAAATATTGTTTTCACCACTCAAAGATAAAATCTATATCTTCACACCACCGTGTAATATCCTCTATTTATAAAGGTTTGTTTGACGTCATTGGAACCCGAAAAAAATGACGTCAAACGAACCTTTATAAGAGTACATATGCACGGAGCTTTATGTTTTATTTGTTAAGTATAGTGCAAGTGGTACGTTTGCGAACTTGGTTTAATAATTGGTGATATGGTTTATGGTGGCTCTATACAGTTTCTAGAAAAAATGGAAAATACAAGTTTGATTGTCCAAAACACGTGCATAAACAATTCGGGAAAAGAATAAAACCAAATGTTTAGCATAGTTAAACAGCCTGACCATCAAAAACTGTTACCAAATAAATAGCAACGGTTGTTGCTATGGCAACAATGACGTTTAAAAATGGCTGCCAATTACGCTTCAAACTAATTTAATTCGAAAAACTTTGGTGACCCTCAAGTATGAGTAATCAATTGGCCGATTTTAAAAAATTCGGTAGATCCAAATTTTTAAAAAATCAACAAACATGATTTTTCCAAAAAGAAAATGATTCGTTCTACAGAATTTTAAAATATAAATTAAATAAGAAATTTCTTAAGCGTTAACATCAGTTGCAATAGTCACTTGAAGAGTGTGGTAGGCTCCGCTTACCATACGAAACAGATTTGTAGTGAATTAAAGTTTGAATGAAGTAACTCAAGTATGTATTTTGTTTTACTATATATATATATATATATATATATATATATATATATATATATATATATATATATATATATATATAATATATATATATATATATATATATATATGTATATATATATATATATATATATATATATATATATATATATATATATATATAATATATAAGTAGTGATACCCCCCCCCCCCCCCCCCATATAGACCCCAAAGGGATGCCGCCTCATTAAATATTCAATTTTTAATTATTCATTCTCATGCTCCTATATGACCCTCTAACCCTAATCTCATTACGTCATTATGTCTCGTGCTCCTATATGACCCCCTAACCCTAATCTCACTCAAACCCCAAGGTAGTCAATAAGTCATACCGACTTATTATTTATTCATTCTCAGACTCCTTTGGGACCTCCTAACCCTAACTTCACCCCTAACCCTAGCTGTCACTCAACCCCCCGGTTTTCACTACGTCATACCGACTTATTATTTATTCATTCTCAGACTCCTTTGGGACCTCCTAACCCTAACTTCACCCCTAACCCTAGCTGTCACTCAACCCCCGGTTTTCACTACGTCATACCGACTTATTATTTATTCATTCTCAGACTCCTTTGGGACCTCCTAACCCTAACTTCCCCCTAACCCTAGCTGTCACTCAACCCCCCCGGTTTTCACTACGTCATACCGACTTATTATTTATTCATTCTCAGACTCCTTTGGGATGTAGTAACCCTAACTTTCCCCCCTAACCCTAGATGTTACTTAACCCCCCGTCATTCCCGATTGGTCTCCGACTGATTTCCGAAGTTACGTAAAAGGCACTGGACTTATTTCTTTATAACTAATAGAAACGAAGTTTCATTTAAACCCTTAACCCTACTTATAGTCAACAGTTGTAGGACACGTATACGTACAGAGCATGCGTACAGTAAACTTTAACAAAATAGACGTTCTTTATAAGGAACTAAAGAGAAATTGATAGAGGCACTTTATATGTTTTTATCTGAAACCTTGTCTGGAGGATTATAGAGAGTTCTGAACAGCGTAAGTGTCTGAATTGGCAGAGATAGCTGCTCTGGTCAAACCTGAATATTATTTGAATAATATGGAGACTTTGAATATTATATTAGTCAGAACCTAAATGACCAAACAGTCTTATACACGTTTGGTGGCAATAAGTGTTAACAATTTTAGAGAGTTATCGTTTACTTTGGCCTAGTTTGTAGAGGAACGAAACAGAAATGGATAGAGGCACTTTATATTTTTTGTCTTAAACTTGGTTTGGAGGAATATAGCGGGTTTTTGGTTAAGTAATCCGAGTGTTATTTTCGAAGAGGTGAATGTTGACAGTTTTGGTCGAATTATTGCCTATCTAACCTTAGTCTATAACCTACTAGTGATTCCTTGGATGAAGAAACAGTTCGAGAAGTCGTAAGAAGACACAAATCAATTCGAAAAGCGAAGAGCAAAGACTTGTCCATATATAACTGAGATACATCATGGTTACTAGGCTTTCTCTTTATAAGTGAGGAAATTGTAGGAAGATAGAATGAGGAATCACTTCGAGAAATCGTGAAAAGAACGATTTTAAGTGTCGATATATAAAGGCAAAGCAGTTTATTACTTTGAAAGCGTTGCTACGCTTTCTGTTACTAAGTGTGATATTTGCATATTTATCCTCAGTGCACGTGCAGGAGACAAAAGAAAAAACTCATTAGGGGTCATTAAGAGGATTAAGCGCTTAGGCAGTCTAGGCGATGTCATTAGCAGTGTTACCATAGCGTCCTTCATTCGTCTCAGGCTCCTTTGGGACCCTCTACTATTACTCAGACCCCCGTGTAATACGTCATAACCGATAGCTCTCCGATTAATTCCCGAAGTTCCAAATGTTTGACAAACGGTGTCTTTCATGTGTGGGGTCTCTGGAGTATACACCTCCTATTTTAAGTCTTTAGGCATTATGAGAATATTTCGTTTGTGTTCTTTCAATGACTTGGTGGCTCTTAAAAGCTTGTAATTTTTAAAATATGATTTGTTTAAAGAAACATGTTTTTATAATAAGACTAAATAACGAAATAAAGTTTCAAAATATATAATTTCATATTTACCATCACACAAAGCTCGTAATATTTACAAACAACGCAAAAGTTAAAATCCATAAGTATCGGAATTATTTACAATCACTCGCTATCTATTACGGTTGTATATCCAATATATGTTAAATATCTCACAGTGTACATAAAAATCCATTACCTGTGAGTAGGACAAAGTGAATAAATCAAAATTGATTACTAATACTTAGATTGAGGAGATGTCTTTGGGAGTCCAAAACCGTTGTGTGAACACGGAACGGTTTGCCGTACTCGTAAGTCAAACGAGAAGTCGCGCGAGTATGAGGAATCGAATCGGGAAACTGTAAGAACGTAAGATACAGACGAAATATTATTTGTCTATGGAATGGTTGAGTGCAATGTTGCCATATTTGTATAAGTCCATGTACACTGATGATGTTAATGGCTCATTAGCAATTTAAACAAAAGAACGAGTCTGGGCGAGTCTGAGCGACGTCAGAGCTTAGACAAAGAAATCCTAATTAATATGCTTATTCACGGCGTCGGTTTTCTCGGCGTATCATTTGCTTACTATTTGCTGTTGGAGTAAGACCGCAGAGATGGAGGGTTTATATGAAAAATTGTTTTCAATGTTCGAAGATATTTACAATGAAACTTTGTGGGAAGAATATTCGAAGCTTTGTCGTGAAAAGTGCAATGGTTGTAGGACTAACCATCCTAGTCAGAAGCAACATAGTTGCCTAACAGATGATGAGCAAAGGAGATGGTGCTATGAAGAGACCAGGACAAACGTCGACGAACGAATCTGGATAGAGTTCAACGAAGCGGGAGAGGCGTTGAAATTACGAAATCAAAGAGACTCTCAAAAAACTTCGGAGACAATGGTCGAGTCGAAGGAAATTGACGACTCGCCAAATATTCTTTCTATATCTGTTCTGTTTAGCTGTCCATTAAAGTATCTGTACGAAGTAAAAGACACAGGTGTAAAATTTACGAGTACGATAAAGAATCCTCGGGAGGCTTACGAGGAGTATCTTCTTGAAAAGTCTAGAAACTTAACGACGAAAAGCAATCTGAACTAATGCTATATGTGTTGTGAGAACATTATCGAGTTAATCCAAAGCTAAATTATGTTTTAAGTTAAAAAAATTACTTGAACTATGTAGTGTGTAAGAAAGATGTGTAATTTTATCTGAAGAAAAATTCATAAAGACATACGAGCAACATTATAGTTCTTTGTAGTTTATTTTCATATTTATAACAAATTACAGTGTGCAAATTGACAGCTAATTATTTACATAAACTGTCCTGCGTTTACGACTTCTTCTAGCGCACCCACTTCTTAGAGATATCGTTTGTTTCTCTGTTGTCAAAGCACTGCTCGCTCTTTATGGGGAATTTTGATATTTTCCGGGGTTTTTTGCGTTGTTTATTATTTACGGACTCCCCATGCTGCTCTCTTAGATAATTATTGAAGTTTGTTGCCATTTCCTCTTGTCTCTTTATAATGCTTTTCAAAGTTTTCTCCATATTTAGTTCTGTGCTGTCTGCGATAGGTTCTTTACTCTGTAAAGGAACACATATTCCACTTTTACTCCATTTTAGCCATTTAGCGCGTTCTTTGATATCCATGTGATGTACTTGGTCAAGATGATTTGCTAGCCTTGCAAGATTAGTGCTTCCGCACCCGAAGACAGGACAGTTTCTACGTGTGCGACCCATGTTTGGTTGTTTACTCGAGCAATAACAGAAAGCATTTGACATTTTTGGCATGTTAGATGCTTTTATTAGGCCCTTTTAGGCCTTATTTGGCCTATTTTGGCCCGTTTAGGCCTTTTTGGCCCGTTCAAAGATACCCCCATCATCCCTGGGGCACCCCCCCCCCAAAGATACTACCAATACCCCTAGGGTGCCCCCAAAGATATCCCCATCACCCCTGGTAACTTATACATTTAACCTGTACCAAAGGAATATCAGAAAGACATATACATTATTTGTAAATACTTTATTGAACTTCAGCATAGTACAGAAGATAATGTGTCAACGATTCACCAGTAACTTTAATTCTTATAATTGGTGTCATTCCAATACTATGGCGTTTAGATTGATTGTAGGAGAACACTAGTTTTTTGTAATACTGGTTTCCTTCGTTTGATGAAATCTAAACATATATTCAAAATGCACCGTCCTGTATAGCCTTTAATAAACCATTATCAGTATGTTTCAATGTCGCTTTTCTCAGGTATTCAGCACTTATTTTCATACCCGGGGTTGATATACATAATGTGTATCAGTCGGAAATATCCCTGATCTTACTCGGATTTCATCGGGACATGTCGGCGTGAGATCGACAAACAGGTAAGAATACGGGTCTTTGGTTGCCATCTGGTAGGCTTGCTGGAAAAACTTTGTGTTATCGGGATACAACTGTTTGGCTAGATGAGTTACTTGACTTGCATCACGAACATTTTTTGTTAGGACAAAGTAACTAGCGTTGAGAGAGATGGTACGATGGTCTTTGCTTTGATGAAATAAGTTTTGCACAATATAAATCACGCTGAGATTACCATGGTGCGATTTCTTCGTGAACAGCTTGGCAATAATCGTATCTTTTTCTCCCATCATGTCATCAATGATAAATAGATTTCTTATTTGGGGATTAATACTATCCAATATAGATTCGGATAAACCTTGCACAAACTGAATCCCAGGAATAAGAAGTTCCATTTTAGCAAACGTGTCTTGGTACTGAGAATAAAAATAAATTATATTTTCTGGGACAGGGTCGATCATGATTTGGGCGTTGGCTAACAATTCCTTGACAAAGGTTGTCTTCCCAGTCTTGGTCCCCCCAGAGACCAAGAGCCCAAAGGGATGTGTTAATTGTATGGAGTATGTCTTTTTGTTGTCTTGGTAATTCGATGCGGTTCCATCAAATGGCGAATGCTTAAATGTAGAATCAGTAGACATCGTTTGTATTGGCCGATCTCTCCCATGCAGGACCTTTATGTGGCGTTGTAAATTAAATTGTCTTGAAAAGCTCTTTCCGCAAATATTACAAGCGCTAGGCATGTTCACACAACAACTCTCAAATTACTTGTGAAAATGTCCGGGAGAAAAGTACGATTATATCCTTGAGTTTCTTCTCTAATGCATGTGGGATATCAAAACGAACCAACTCGCAGCTGAACGTCACTTGGACGTTACTTAGACGCCGCCTCTAAATGAATAACTCACGAGTTACTCATTTACTCATGAGTAACTCACGAGTTGCTCATTTACTCATGAGTAACTCACGAGTTACTCATTTACTCATGAGTAACTCACGAGTTACTCATTTACTCATGAGTAACTCGTGAGTTACTCATTTACTCATGAGTAACTCGTGAGTTACTCAATTACTCATGAGTTACTCATTTACTCATGAGTTACTCATTTATTCATGAGTAACTCGTGAGTTATTCATTTAGAGGCGGCGTCTAAGTAACGTCCAAGTGACGTTCAGCTGCGAGTTGGTTCGTTTTGATATCCCACATGCATTAGAGAAGAAACTCAAGGATATAATCGTACTTTTCTCCCGGACATTTTCACAAGTAATTTGAGAGTTGTTGTGTGAACATGCCTAGCGCTTGTAATATTTGCGGAAAGAGCTTTTCAAGACAATTTAATTTACAACGCCACATAAAGGTCCTGCATGGGAGAGATCGGCCAATACAAACGATGTCTACTGATTCTACATTTAAGCATTCGCCATTTGATGGAACCGCATCGAATTACCAAGACAACAAAAAGACATACTCCATACAATTAACACATCCCTTTGGGCTCTTGGTCTCTGGGGGGACCAAGACTGGGAAGACAACCTTTGTCAAGGAATTGTTAGCCAACGCCCAAATCATGATCGACCCTGTCCCAGAAAATATAATTTATTTTTATTCTGAGTACCAAGACACGTTTGCTAAAATGGAACTTCTTATTCCTGGGATTCAGTTTGTGCAAGGTTTATCCGAATCTATATTGGATAGTATTAATCCCCAAATAAGAAATCTATTTATCATTGATGACATGATGGGAGAAAAAGATACGATTATTGCCAAGCTGTTCACGAAGAAATCGCACCATGGTAATCTCAGCGTGATTTATATTGTGCAAAACTTATTTCATCAAAGCAAAGACCATCGTACCATCTCTCTCAACGCTAGTTACTTTGTCCTAACAAAAAATGTTCGTGATGCAAGTCAAGTAACTCATCTAGCCAAACAGTTGTATCCCGATAACACAAAGTTTTTCCAGCAAGCCTACCAGATGGCAACCAAAGACCCGTATTCTTACCTGTTTGTCGATCTCACGCCGACATGTCCCGATGAAATCCGAGTAAGATCAGGGATATTTCCGACTGATACACATTATGTATATCAACCCCGGGTATGAAAATAAGTGCTGAATACCTGAGAAAAGCGACATTGAAACATACTGATAATGGTTTATTAAAGGCTATACAGGACGGTGCATTTTGAATATATGTTTAGATTTCATCAAACGAAGGAAACCAGTATTACAAAAAACTAGTGTTCTCCTACAATCAATCTAAACGCCATAGTATTGGAATGACACCAATTATAAGAATTAAAGTTACTGGTGAATCGTTGACACATTATCTTCTGTACTATGCTGAAGTTCAATAAAGTATTTACAAATAATGTATATGTCTTTCTGATATTCCTTTGGTACAGGTTAAATGTATAAGTTACCAGGGGTGATGGGGATATCTTTGGGGGCACCCTAGGGGTATTGGTAGTATCTTTGGGGGGGGGTGCCCCAGGGATGATGGGGGTATCTTTGAACGGGCCAAAAAGGCCTAAACGGGCCAAAATAGGCCAAATAAGGCCTAAAAGGGCCTAATAAAAGCATCTAACATGCCAAAAATGTCAAATGCTTTCTGTTATTGCTCGAGTAAACAACTAAACATGGGTCGCACACGTAGAAACTGTCCTGTCTTCGGGTGCGGAAGCACTAATCTTGCAAGGCTAGCAAATCATCTTGACCAAGTACATCACATGGATATCAAAGAACGCGCTAAATGGCTAAAATGGAGTAAAAGTGGAATATGTGTTCCTTTACAGAGTAAAGAACCTATCGCAGACAGCACAGAACTAAATATGGAGAAAACTTTGAAAAGCATTATAAAGAGACAAGAGGAAATGGCAACAAACTTCAATAATTATCTAAGAGAGCAGCATGGGGAGTCCGTAAATAATAAACAACGCAAAAAACCCCGGAAAATATCAAAATTCCCCATAAAGAGCGAGCAGTGCTTTGACAACAGAGAAACAAACGATATCTCTAAGAAGTGGGTGCGCTAGAAGAAGTCGTAAACGCAGGACAGTTTATGTAAATAATTAGCTGTCAATTTGCACACTGTAATTTGTTATAAATATGAAAATAAACTACAAAGAACTATAATGTTGCTCGTATGTCTTTATGAATTTTTCTTCAGATAAAATTACACATCTTTCTTACACACTATATAGTTCAAGTAATTTTTTTAACTTAAAACATAATTTAGCTTTGGATTAACTCGATAATGTTCTCACAACACATATAGCATTAGTTCAGATTGCTTTTCGTCGTTAAGTTTCTAGACTTTTCAAGAAGATACTCCTCGTAAGCCTCCCGAGGATTCTTTATCGTACTCGTAAATTTTACACCTGTGTCTTTTACTTCGTACAGATACTTTAATGGACAGCTAAACAGAACAGATATAGAAAGAATATTTGGCGAGTCGTCAATTTCCTTCGACTCGACCATTGTCTCCGAAGTTTTTTGAGAGTCTCTTTGATTTCGTAATTTCAACGCCTCTCCCGCTTCGTTGAACTCTATCCAGATTCGTTCGTCGACGTTTGTCCTGGTCTCTTCATAGCACCATCTCCTTTGCTCATCATCTGTTAGGCAACTATGTTGCTTCTGACTAGGATGGTTAGTCCTACAACCATTGCACTTTTCACGACAAAGCTTCGAATATTCTTCCCACAAAGTTTCATTGTAAATATCTTCGAACATTGAAAACAATTTTTCATATAAACCCTCCATCTCTGCGGTCTTACTCCAACAGCAAATAGTAAGCAAATGATACGCCGAGAAAACCGACGCCGTGAATAAGCATATTAATTAGGATTTCTTTGTCTAAGCTCTGACGTCGCTCAGACTCGCCCAGACTCGTTCTTTTGTTTAAATTGCTAATGAGCCATTAACATCATCAGTGTACATGGACTTATACAAATATGGCAACATTGCACTCAACCATTCCATAGACAAATAATATTTCGTCTGTATCTTACGTTCTTACAGTTTCCCGATTCGATTCCTCATACTCGCGCGACTTCTCGTTTGACTTACGAGTACGGCAAACCGTTCCGTGTTCACACAACGGTTTTGGACTCCCAAAGACATCTCCTCAATCTAAGTATTAGTAATCAATTTTGATTTATTCACTTTGTCCTACTCACAGGTAATGGATTTTTATGTACACTGTGAGATATTTAACATATATTGGATATACAACCGTAATAGATAGCGAGTGATTGTAAATAATTCCGATACTTATGGATTTTAACTTTTGCGTTGTTTGTAAATATTACGAGCTTTGTGTGATGGTAAATATGAAATTATATATTTTGAAACTTTATTTCGTTATTTAGTCTTATTATAAAAACATGTTTCTTTAAACAAATCATATTTTAAAAATTACAAGCTTTTAAGAGCCACCAAGTCATTGAAAGAACACAAACGAAATATTCTCATAATGCCTAAAGACTTAAAATAGGAGGTGTATACTCCAGAGACCCCACACATGAAAGACACCGTTTGTCAAACATTTGGAACTTCGGGAATTAATCGGAGAGCTATCGGTTATGACGTATTACACGGGGGTCTGAGTAATAGTAGAGGGTCCCAAAGGAGCCTGAGACGAATGAAGGACGCTATGGTAACACTGCTAATGACATCGCCTAGACTGCCTAAGCGCTTAATCCTCTTAATGACCCCTAATGAGTTTTTTCTTTTGTCTCCTGCACGTGCACTGAGGATAAATATGCAAATATCACACTTAGTAACAGAAAGCGTAGCAACGCTTTCAAAGTAATAAACTGCTTTGCCTTTATATATCGACACTTAAAATCGTTCTTTTCACGATTTCTCGAAGTGATTCCTCATTCTATCTTCCTACAATTTCCTCACTTATAAAGAGAAAGCCTAGTAACCATGATGTATCTCAGTTATATATGGACAAGTCTTTGCTCTTCGCTTTTCGAATTGATTTGTGTCTTCTTACGACTTCTCGAACTGTTTCTTCATCCAAGGAATCACTAGTAGGTTATAGACTAAGGTTAGATAGGCAATAATTCGACCAAAACTGTCAACATTCACCTCTTCGAAAATAACACTCGGATTACTTAACCAAAAACCCGCTATATTCCTCCAAACCAAGTTTAAGACAAAAAATATAAAGTGCCTCTATCCATTTCTGTTTCGTTCCTCTACAAACTAGGCCAAAGTAAACGATAACTCTCTAAAATTGTTAACACTTATTGCCACCAAACGTGTATAAGACTGTTTGGTCATTTAGGTTCTGACTAATATAATATTCAAAGTCTCCATATTATTCAAATAATATTCAGGTTTGACCAGAGCAGTTATCTCTGCCAATTCAGACACTTACGCTGTTCAGAACTCTCTATAATCCTCCAGACAAGGTTTCAGATAAAAACATATAAAGTGCCTCTATCAATTTCTCTTTAGTTCCTTATAAAGAACGTCTATTTTGTTAAAGTTTACTGTACGCATGCTCTGTACGTATACGTGTCCTACAACTGTTGACTATAAGTAGGGTTAAGGGTTTAAATGAAAGTTCGTTTCTATTAGTTATAAAGAAATAAGTCCAGTGCCTTTTACGTAACTTCGGAAATCAGTCGGAGACCAATCGGGAATGACGGGGGGTTAAGTAACATCTAGGGTTAGGGGGGAAAGTTAGGGTTACTACATCCCAAAGGAGTCTGAGAATGAATAAATAATAAGTCGGTATGACGTAGTGAAAACCGGGGGGGTTGAGTGACAGCTAGGGTTAGGGGGGAAGTTAGGGTTAGGAGGTCCCAAAGGAGTCTGAGAATGAATAAATAATAAGTCGGTATGACGTAGTGAAAACCGGGGGGTTGAGTGACAGCTAGGGTTAGGGGTGAAGTTAGGGTTAGGAGGTCCCAAAGGAGTCTGAGAATGAATAAATAATAAGTCGGTATGACGTAGTGAATAACGGGGGGGTTGAGTGAGATTAGGGTTAGGGGGTCATATAGGAGCACGAGACATAATGACGTAATGAGATTAGGGTTAGAGGGTCATATAGGAGCATGAGAATGAATAATTAAAAATTGAATATTTAATGAGGTGGCATCCCTTTGGGGTCTATATGGGGGGGTATCACTACTTATATATATATATATATATATATATATATATATATATATATATATATATATATATATATATTCAAGCTATTAAAAACATTCGCCAGTACGTGTTTTATCAGATCTAAAACACTCGGCTTTCGGCTCGTGTTTTAAATCTGATAAGACACTGCTGCTCATATGTTGTAAATATAACATAAAAAACATTCAAATTAGTCTCAACTACATCATAGGTACCTTAGGTACATAGAAACCCATAGGTACCCATAGGAACCATAGATACATAGAAGTACCTTGGTAGAAAGGGAAGTTAGGGAACTTAAGGACAAAACACTTTTAGACCTACCAATGGTAAGAACTAAAACTGGACAAACAATGTTTAGGTACGCAGGAGCAAAAGATTGGAACTCACTGCCAAATGTCAGGGAAATCACTTCGATTTATTGTTTTAAACAAACACTTTTTAACAGGGCCGTCGGCATGATTTTTTAGGCAGGGGGGCAGTAAGAGTGGCCAGTTTTCTTGGGGTATGCTCCCCCGGAAAATTTTTGAAATGCATCTCTGAAATGGCATTTCCCGCGATATAACATCATATTTGAGCAAAATTTTGAACATTTTAAAACATATTTTTATTACACGTTCTCTCATTTTTACAAAAGATTTTGTCTAAAACTACAGTATTACATATTTACAAAGACAACGACAGTCATTTGCAACTCACTTGTCACTTTTCACCAAAATGTTCAGAACTTCGTTACGAAGTTCGCAAGTTCGTTGGGAAGCGCGAACGCAACACGAAAACTCATTGTCAGATCAGTTATGATATTAAACGACTAGTTAGTTCTTTATTCTGTGACTCTGGTTACAAATGTGATATTCTTGCGCAATTATTAACTATATAACTGTCTGAATACCAATAAAATATAATAATCAACATTATAAAAATCATATTTTCTCGGGGGGGGGAGGGGGCAGTTGCCCCTGCTGCAACCCCCCCCCCCCCCCCCCCCGCTATCTACGGCCCTGCTTTTTAATTATCTTTCAGAACAGTAGTAATCATATTTGTAGTCTATAGAGTTTTTACCTTTTTTAATAGATATTGTAATTTATATTTGTTAATCATATATTTATATTTAAAAATCATATAATTATATAGCTAAATATTGTTCATCCTTTTAATACCAGCTATATAGCTGAAAGGATTTAACAATTAAAATAAAGTTTTTGTTATTAGGTCATTAAAGGATAAAGTTTTGTTATAATCTGGGCCTTATCTAACGCTCACTACCCAGTTGTGGCAGTTTGAGCACTCTGGCCCTGTACCACCTCATGCTTTCTCTAGATGTGCGCACTATACTTATACTGCACAAGCAATTATCACTGGCAATTGCTTGGGGTATATATAAGCCAAATAAGTAAATAAAGTTTATTATTATACAGTACTGTGATTGGCTAAAAACCTACAGACAATTCTTGATGTCTTGCCACCAACAGAATATCAAAAATTATCTGTAGTTATGACGCGCTAGCCAGCGGTTTTTTGAACAAAACAAACATAGCGGCCGTCCTTTATAGGAGTGAAGATCAGAAGCGGATTAATCCGGCGGATTTGGCACGTTTTGTTGACGCTAAAACCACCAAGAAAACACAAGCGAGCTACACATACAGCTGTTAGAGTTTAAAGCAGTGTTTGAAAGAGAAAATTGTATTTGACAGCGAAAAAAGTTAGCGAACTTCGAACTGAAGACGGTATGAATATTTACTATTTTTACCTAACTTTGTAAAAAACTTTCTAAAGGCTTCTACATTTATAATTGTACAATAAAACAATTATTGAATTCGGTTTCGCATGATATCAAGAATTATCAAGGCCTCTGTTTGTGTTATCCGCCTCAGCCTTCGGCTTCGGCAGATAACACAAACCTCGGCCTTGATAATTCTTGATATCATGCTCAACCTCATCCAATAATTGTGTATTATTATTATTAGTAATGCCAAATAATATATAGTTACTATCTTTTTTCTAGCAATATGTGACGATGACGACTTTATATTTGTCAAGCCAGGAGAATTAGCTCCAGGCCTTGCAGAAGTTTGTGTTGAATACATATTAGACAAATCTGAAAAACTATTCAATGAGATTAAAGTATCATGGAATGTTCCAAATTGTAAGTACATCAGTACATGAAGGTAAAACGGGGGGAAATTAGAACCCGCAGTACCGTTGTCACGGCCTCAGGTATCTCCAGTTCTGATGGCCTGTTCACATGAGACCGCGTTATCTCGGGGGGTAGGGATAAGTCGGCAGCTAGGGCCAAAGTTGACCCTGTTTCACATGATAAAACACAACTACCGAGTTCTCCTTGGCCACCTTAAGACAACTCTAGCTCCATGTGAACGCTTCACACCGAGTTATTTCAGGTAACAATAGAGCTATACGTTAATGTACGCATGCGTAATTACACAAAAGTTGACTCCCCTCGGGAGGTTACCCTATCGCTCAGACAGAGTTATCCCTATCCCCCAAGTTATCTCGGTCTCGTGTGAACGGTTTACTTTTTTAACATAGAAATAAAACACCGATATATCTCTGGGGATAGGGATAACCCTACCCCCTGAAATAACCCGCCTCATGTAAACAGGCCCATAGATGCATCCTTGCGTAAAACAAAGGAAACCGACCCAACTTAAATAATATACACTTAATGTCTGCTCCCGAGGGAAACAGTTAGTTTTGTTTTCCCGAGAGTCTTGATATTTCCCGAGACTTGAGGGAAACCAAAACTAAATTATCCCGAGGGATCAGACATGAAGTGTTTTGTTATATAGCTTGAGTTTCGCTGAATAATTTCGACGTTTATCAAGGGAAAGTACACAAAAGACAAACGCTAAGACTTACCAAAACATTTCGCCTGGCTCCGTAATTTCACTTCAACAAATGTAAGTCAGAACAAAAGAACAGCTAACACATTTCTCCAGTTAATCTTCACACATGCTTTGAAGACCTATAAATATTCTTTTTTTCTTACCAAACAAGCTTTGTTTATATAGGAAACCGTGAAGAGTTCAAAGTTCTAGCGGTCAACAATTGAAAACTTATTGCCCGAGCAGGCAATAAGTTCTCAATTATTGCACGCTCGGTAGACATTGAAATTTAGCTCAGGTCATTTGACCACAAACCAACCAATGACAGTCATCGTTGTATCCAGCGAAACTCTAGCTATATAACAATAAATACTCATCAGATCATATTCTTTTGTTTTTAGTCGGTTATTATCTGGAGGTAAAGACCTCGTTAGAAAAATAGTCACTGTTTTCGGATTATTCCTCGATATTTATTTCAAATACCACTTAAAACCTTCTAAAAACAAGAATATGTTCTGATAAGTAATTATTATAAGTAATAGCTATGGTATTACGGTTGAGTATAGTGATTAAATGTACCCGAAAGCTGAGGGAGGTTTAGTAAAAGTCCCCACTTCATGTATTTGTTCGTTATTATATGCATAAGCGAAATTTGGCGTAAACAATTAGGTATGATTAGTTACTAATCTTTATGCATCGGGTTATTTAGAGATTAAATGCCCCTGTGGGCACAATGATACCCGAGGTGCCCGTGATATTATATAAGTTAAAAGCTATACGGGTTTTACCTCACCCTATAGGCCTTTAACCTATATTTATGAACCCTGTTAGTAAATACTTTTTTGTTTCATTCCACAGTAATGAAAGAAAATAAATCGACTGCTAATGTCGAAGGATTCTTTTTACATTGGGAGTTTGGTGCGTTTGGTGAAACAGTTTTTGACCCGGAATGTCTGGTATTTCCTAAGGTAATTTTTTAGTTTGTTTAGTGTTATGTTTAGTTTAATAAATTTGTCACAATATAGATATTACATTAAATATAGTTTCAGTTGTTTGTTTTTTTTCTGTACAAGCTGTCGTAAGTACATGCGAGATTTTTACGCGTGTAGTACTCAGAAGGTTATGGGTTCGAGTGCCATCTGGAGCTCAAAGTTTTCCGAGTTTATTAACTATACACGCGTAAAAATCTAGCAAGTTGTTACAGCATTGTTGCCTGAACAATGCTGTAACAACTTGTTGAACAACATTGATAAATGAACAACATTGTTCATCATTGTTTCAATAAGTTGTTACTGCTTGATGAAACAACAACCGTTGTTCACTCATGTTGTAACAACCGAAGAACGTGTTGATACATCAACCATGTTCACCATTGTTGTAACATTGTTGTTCATCGTTGTTATTTCGTCATGCTGTTACAACATGTTGTATCATGTGCGAACAACGTTGTTGGCTATAAAAAATGTGTTGTTGGAACAACTTGTTCATGACTGTTGATTTATCCGTGAACAAGTTGTTCGAAGTGAACAACTTGTTGACAACTTGTTCACGGCGAGCAGCACAACATTGTTCACGCCTGTTGACAACCGTGAACAAGTTGTGCGTTTTTACGTGTGTAGTCGGACGCTCTAACCACTGAGCCACTAGAACTCAAGTTTAATTGGCAATTATAACTGACGCAATGTGACTTGTAGCCCAACAAATATTAAGTAATATTTAAAACACGAGCAGGAGTGTTTTATCAGATTTAAAACCACGAGGGCGCAGCCCGAGTGTTTTAGATCTGATAAAACACGTGATGCGAGTGTTTTGAACGGCAAAAACGATTCGTTATTGGATGTTATGTTCATTAGTATTCTTTCTGACGTCAAGAAGTTTTAAGGTATAGAGCGTTTTCACTCACGTGATCGGTGGCCCATTGGGGTGGTGAAACAATACGAAATATTTGAATAAGAAAGAGCTAATTCCCATACCGTACACCAATATGGCCGTCATTTCATTGTTTTGGTACACCAATATGGCCGCCGTGACGTAAGATGAAAACGCTCTATTAAGGCCCATTTCCACTCAGGAAAATTTTCTTTGGACAGGACATTTTCTTTTGTCTCAAACTCATTAGTTCTGCCCAAGAGCTCACAAGACAAAGGGAAATTTCCTGTCCAAGGAAAATTCTCCTGAGTGGAAATGGGCCTTAAGACCACGGACATGGTACTGATTTCCTTTGTGTTTTCGTCGTGAATTATTAATGAGTTTTTGAAGTGGTTGTGACACACGCGCGTGCGATTTGACTCGTTCCCAGGTGTAAATATCATAAACAAGCTTTGTCTGCCATCCGAGTTCCAGTGGCTCAATGGTTAAAGCATCCGGCTAGTACTAGCTCGTATTAGAAGTAATATTGGGCATTTCACTCGATTACATAGCATGTTCTAGGGATTTTTGGTGAAGGAAAATTCGAGTGTAGAATATATACATTTTAAGACCAAACCGGGACCAGTTACGAAAAATGCAACTACACAGGCCTTCCGGTAGGAATTGAACCCACGATCTTGCGATTCTAGTGCAATGCTCTGACCACTGAGCCACGGAGGGCGTTGCCGAGAGCTTGATCGCGAGTTCTGTATATATAATAAGGTTATAACGCCAGGAGAGAATTGGGTTTATTATAAGTAATATTGGGCATTTCACTCGATTACATAGCATGTTAATTCTAGGGATTTTTGGTGAAGGAAAATTCGAGTGTAGAATATATACATTTTAAGACCAAACCGGGACCAGTTACGAAAAATGCACTACACAGGCCTTCCGGTAGGAATTGAACCCACGACCTTGCGATTCCAGTGCAATGCTCTGACCACTGAGCCACGGAGGGCGTTGCCGAGAGCTTGATCGCGAGTTCTGTATATATAATAAGGTTATAACGCCAGGAGAGAATTGGGTTTATTATAAGTAATATTGGGCATTTCACTCGATTACATAGCATGTTAATTCTAGGGATTTTTGGTGAAGGAAAATTCGAGTGTAGAATATATACATTTTAAGACCAAACCGGGACCAGTTACGAAAAATGCACTACACAGGCCTTCCGGTAGGAATTGAACCCACGACCTTGCGATGTGTGCAATGCTCTAGTGCAATGCTCTGACCACTGAGCCACGGTATGTAATCGAGTGAAATGCCCAATATTACTTATAATATATCCAATTCTCGCCTAGCATTACCAACTTAATATATATATTTAACAATTAGATTATGAGCTCGAAATTTCTATGAGTGAATAGTTGACGAGAGCGGAGCTCGAGTCAACTATCATCTCATAGAAATTGAGAGCGAATAATCTAATTGTTTTAGTAGAAACTAACTTGTGTACCTTATAGTTCTTCCAAATTATTTCAAAAAACGAAGCATAACCATTGTTTCTGTGTGAAAACCAAGGCAAAACAATATTTCACTCCTCGTGTCCTCCATGTTGTTTTACTGCATGGTCGCGCGAGTACTGGTACTCAATTTGCTACTCGCTATCTATCGATGAATAGATATCGAGTAGAGTAGCCAATCAGATTGCAGCATTTGCAATAGAATACTAGTAAGTTTCTAATATATATATATATATATATATATATATATATATATATATATATATATATATATATATATATATATATAACTACAGACGGTACCGTTTCGGCCTTTTGGGCCTCATCAGTGTAGTGCTGATGAGCAGGATGAAAGTAACTGCTATTTACAGTTACCTTTGGTGCCTCACAAATTGTGGGACATCAAAACCATGCCAGAGCGCTCAAACTGCAAGCAGTGAGCGTGCGCACAAAGCGTAAGCAGCAATGGCTCATCCTGTAGAGCGCTCAATATGACCTAAAGGCCATAGAGCGATATCTAACTACAGACGTTACCGTTTCGGCCTTTTATATATATATATATATATATATATATATATATATATATACAGAACTCGCGATCAAGCTCTCAGCAACGCCCTCCGTGGCTCAATGGTCAGAGCATTGTATTAGCATGGATAGTAAAAATACTTTCTACTATCCATGGCCTTAGAATCGCAAGGTCGTGGGTTCAATCCCTACCGGAAGCCTGTTTGGTTGCATTTTTCGCAACTGGTCCCGGTTTGGTCTTAAAATGTATATATTCTACACTCGAATTTTCCGTCACCAAAATGCCTATACTAGCTTAGTCGGTTGGTTGTGGGTTCGAGTCCCGTCTGGAGCTCAGAGTTTTCTGAGTTTAACTATACTTACGACAGCTTATACATGCAGTAAAAACAAACGAAACCTTTCTAAAATAATCGATCTTTTACTATCCTCCCAGATTTATGCCTGTTTTCTTTTATTATACATTAATACAATATTTAATCCAAGAAAAGAGTGCATGCGTACAGTACGAGTCCAAAGATGAAAGATCCTATTTTTGATAAAACCATTAGAGTGTTCAGAGACACAATGCAATGTAACGATTGATGCTAAAACTTCAGTCGTTGATTAATACAAAATCGCTTTTATCGTTTCACAGATAAAATAAAGTATATTGTTTTTGTCCCTTAAAAATGGGCCCCTTTTGGACGTGGGCCCCTGATGAACGACCAAGTTGACCCCCTTTCTCGTCAGGCCTGCCCACTTGCACAATAACCTTAGGCCCGTTTCAAACGTCGCTCTTTTCGTGCGTCGAACCTGATACAAGCATTAAGTGCGGCAGAAGAGCGACGTTTGAATCAATTAAGGTCTTGTTTAGGTTTGCAGGGTCATTTCTGTAAAGCGCGCTCAATTCGTCAGAATTTATGCCGCGAAAATAAAATAGACATCGTTAGAAAGCTATGAATTTGTAGAATACAATGGTGTCTTTCGTTTCGAGATAAACACAAACCGTTAATAGTTGTGAATTTTTCTACTTGAAACCAGATGGCTTCACTTGGGGCGACTCGAGTAAAAAGCGTTTTATTTTATTCAAAATCTTTTTTTGTACTTTGATTCCGAGATAAATTTCCAGCAAAACGGTGTCAGCGTTTTTTTATATG
This sequence comes from Corallium rubrum, assembly GCA_964035015.1. Classification (NCBI taxonomy): domain Eukaryota; kingdom Metazoa; phylum Cnidaria; class Anthozoa; order Scleralcyonacea; family Coralliidae; genus Corallium; species Corallium rubrum. Next base: position 1,775,749 of record OZ036011.1, read on the forward strand.
TTGAGTTTTGCCGATTTTATTGACGACCAAAGTTAAAAATGCTGTTTTTCGACCAACATTCGGACAAAATAAGCCATAAATTCGAAACCAGGCAATAAATAAAAAAAACGCTGACACCGTTTTGCTGGACATTTATCTTGGAAATCAAACTGCGAAAATTTTTTTTGAATAAAATGAAACGCTTTGTCCTTAAGTTGCTCCGAGTGAAGCCCTCTGGTTTTAATTAAAAAATTCACAGCCATAAGCGGTTTGTGTTTATCGCGAAACCAAAGACACCATTGTATTCTACAAATTCATAGCTTTCTAACGATATCTATTTCATTTTTGTGGCATAAATTCTGACGAGTTGAGAGCGCTTTACAGAAACGACCCTGCAAACCATAACGAAGACCTTAAGAGCGGCAGATTGTATTTGGAGCGGCAAGGTCTGTCGCATTATGCGACGTTGGAGCGACTCTGATTCAAACGTCGAACTTCTCATGTGCCGAACCTAATGCATATAATATATTATCTCTGCCACTGATTATGCGCAAGTGTTTTTGCCGGTTTTTAATAGTTTGAGGAATTAGGCTCGACGAATTATATTCGACGTTTGAATCGATGCCACTCCAGAGCCGCTCTAACGTCGAATTTGTTTGTATTAGGTTCGGCGCATGAGAAGAGCGACGTTTGAAACGGGCCTTACTAGCGCCATTAGTAAGGGACAAAATCGACATCTCGTGAGATTTATTTTCTGCCCCAGGCGAGCAATAACTCAGTGATAGATCCAGCTTGATCTGGTAGGGGGTGGGGAGGGGGGGGGGGGGGTGTGCTGAGCGAGCGAAGTGAGATCAGGCCTGCGGTGTGGGGCGTAACTGAGGCAGGGTGGAGCGCCGCTGAGGGAGCTACAGCAGGGGTTTGGGGACACAGCCCCCGGCAGGGTCCAGGGGCCTAGCTGGTGGTGGGGCTACGGGGTAGGGGGGCGAAGCCCTCCAGAAAGATTTTTTATCCCTAATAATACCTATGAATCATATGACAGCATGAAGTTTACGCAGACATTGAATGAATGCGTCCTTTAATGTACTTGGATTTGACAAGGCAATTGGCACCTCCTGCACCCCCGTTGGCCAAGGCCAGGGGGTGCGCACCCCCCTGCACCCCCTGTAAATCCATCACTGCAATAACTTACTTGATGCAGTCTTCTTCTAGAGATCAGTGGTTGTACCTTATAGGACATACAATCAGACACACCATAAATAGACCATTTGCACGATGGCGTGAAATGGCGTTGGGGGTGACTACAACTACCAGAATGCTTTGCCAGTATTCTAGGGTTTTGACTAAAAAGGATGACTCCTTTCGCCGCTTTTCCAAAATATGTCGTCAAGTTTCAGATACCATCAAGATGTTGGCAATCTTTTTGATACTCTGACCACGACATAAACCCTAACCCTAATCAGAAATCTGGTTTACCCCTTAAAGTGCCAATGAAATTAAATTTTTTATTGCTTCATTTGAAAGGGCATCAAAAAGTAGGACGATATGCAGTTTACCGTTCCTTGATATCTTTTATAGTTCCAGAGTTAACATTATAAAGATTTAAAGATGTCAAAATGAAGAAAACAAAAACAAATTGCTGATTCAGCACAAATTGTGACGTCATGTGGTTTGCATGTTAATTTGGTGAATGTTTAAATGAACTATATAGCTCAGTTACTGTGTCAGAATCAAATGAACCTTTGCACACATATAGTGCAAGATGAAACACAGTTCATAATATCACCAATTTTGTTATCAAGGTAACACTGTTGTACCCAGGCCCCTCGCACGGATTTTATATATAAACCACCTTCTCTGTCCTGATAAGGATAAAATAATATCAGACAAGTGCTTGTCATACCTATGCATGCCTAAAATACGTTTAAACTGTAATAATTTGAAAATGATGCCCACAGAGATAAATACATGGTGTTTTATAAAATCCGTGCAAGGGGCCTGGGTACAACAGTGTTACTTTAACAACACAATTGGTGATATAATCAACTGTGTTTCATCTTGCACTGTATGTGTGCAAAGGTTCATTTGATTCTGACACATAGTAACTGAGCTATATAGTTCATTTAAACATTCACCAAATTAACATGCAAACCACATGACGTCACAATTTGTGCTGAATCAGCAACTTGTTTATGCCATATTTTTTCTTCATTCGGACATCTTTAAATCTTTATAACCCTGGAACTATAAAAGATATCAAGGAACGGTAAACGGCACATTGTCCTACTTTTTGATGCTCTTTCGAATGAAGCAATAAAAAATAGGCACTTTAACTTTTTGGAAAAACATACTTGACGATATATTTTGAAAAAGCCGCGAAAGGACTGCATGACGGGTTCTTCCGAGTCATCCCTTTTAACCAAAACCCTCACCAAACGCCATCTCACGTCATCGTGCAAATGACCTATTGGGATCTGCTCGCCTCCACACCCATTTACCATAATTTTGTTCCCGCTCCGAGTCGACAACGCCTCTGCAATACTTTATGTGTAACAAGATTCCCCCCTTCCTTCTGTTTCAGAATGTCACATCATTTATTTTCAATTCCTCTCATTTACCTCCCGAAAAGATGAACTGTGATTTTTCCATTAGTCTTGCGGTAGGTTTATCTGTATCTTCTGAATATATTCTAGTTCAAACTTAAAGCATTGCGTTGATTCGGAAACCTTGGGTTTCATTCCCGATTGGGACGGTCATATTTCCCATGTTTTTATTATTAAAAAAACCCAACAAACAGAAATAAAAACATGCCTTTCTGTCTGAGGTAGAATATTTACTGAAATTGAATGTTCAACAAAGACAGACAGACAGACAGACAGACAGACAGACAGACAGACAGACAGACAGACAGACAGACAGACAGACAGACAGACAGACAGACAGACAGACAGACAGACAGACAGACAGACAGACAGACAGACAGACAGACCGACCGACCGACCGACCGACCGACCGACCGACCGACCGACCGACCGACCGACCGGCAGGCAGGCAGGCAGGCAGGCAGGCAGGCAGGCAGGCAGGCAGGCAGGCAGGCAGGCAGGCAGGCAGGCAGGCAGGCAGGCAGGCAGGCAGACAGACAGACAGACAGACAGACAGACAGACAGACAGACAGACAGACAGACAGACAGACAGACAGACAGACAGACAGACAGACAGACAGACAGACAGACAGACAGACAGACAGACAGACAGACAGACAGACAGACAGACAGACAGACAGACAGACAGACAGACAGACAGACAGACAGACAGACAGACAGACAGACAGACAGACAGACAGACAGACAGACAGACAGACAGACAGACAGACAGACAGACAGACAGACAGACAGACAGACAGACAGACAGACAGACAGACAGACAGACAGACAGACAGACAGACAGACAGACAGACAGACAGACAGACAGAGGTGAAAACGTAACCTCTCGTCGGAAGTAAGGGTCGTTAACTGAAGTCGATTGATCAAACGAACAAGCAAAACAAACAAAACAAACAAACAAACAAACAAACAAACAAACAAACAAACAAACAAACAAACAAACAAACAAACAAACAAACAAACAAACAAACAAACAAACAAACAAACAAACAAATAAACAAAAAACAAACAAACAAACAAACAAACAGAGGTAAAAACATAACACAACCTTTTGTCGGAGGCAAAGGTCATCAACTGAAATTGATTGATCAATCGAGAGACAGACAGAAAAACCGAACAAGCAAACAGACATACACGCCAACAGACAAACAAACAAAGAGACAAACAAACACAAACAAACAAACAAACAAACAAACAAACAAACAAACAAACAAACAAACAAACAAACAAACAAACAAACAAACAAACAAACAAACAAACAAACAAACAAACAAACAAACAAACAAACAAACAAACAAACGGACAGATAGACAGACAGACAGACAGACAGACAGACAGACAGACAGACAGACAGACAGACAGACAGGCAGGCAGGCAGGCAGGCAGGCAGGCAGGCAGGCAGGCAGGCAGGCAGACAGACAGACAGACAGACAGACAGGCAGGCAGGCAAGCATACAGACAGCAAGCAGACAGACGGACGGACGGACGGACGGAAAAAACACAACCTCCTGGCTGTAATGGTCATCAGCTGAAATTGAATGATCAGCTTGATCATCGACCGCGTTGATTATTTCTTTATTTCTTATTTCTCGTACTTTTTTCCAGGTTCAAATTCTCCCCTTATCTCCCGAGGGGGGAATGGAACTAAAACAATTCTACTGCCGCAATAAGTTAAGAAATGCCACTGAACCCCCCTGTGTACATTGGAATTATTCAACTAAAGCGCCGACTTTCCAACTTGTACCGAACATAACAACTCAATCACCATCACAGTCCACGTTGGTGGTATTGGAAGAAAACACTGGAGGTAACTGAATTGTAGATTTGTATACGTTCGTTCGTCTGGAACTACCTTATCTTTACTAATTTTTGTTGGGACTTAATATATCATGACGTAATATATCATACTCGAGAAGCCGTTTATTATCTGATTTGAAAACACCGAGACGTGTGTTCGAAAGCGAGGCGGCAGCCAAGTTTCGAGGTCTTTTTAAATCGGATAGTAAACGGCTTACGAGTGGTATAGCGCCTCAAACGAATCTGGGAGTTTAAAGAGAAATTTGAGATAAAATGTGTCTTGATGTATTGGAGTTTATTGCCACATTTACCAGCAACGTCTCGGTGACTGATTTCCATTGTGTTTTCCTCATGAATTATTAATGATTGGAGAAGTTCAGATTAATCAACATACTAATGTATTCAAGTGACGTATGGGAAAAACCGCCGATTGGTTTAAAATATTATCAAGTGCGCTTGCGCAGACCAAAAAACCGCTGTCCCCAACCGCAAATTAACCATTTTGAGTAAATCCATAAAGACATTTCCTGGAGACATTTTAGTAATTTATTTAATTTATTTAATTTATTTAATTTATTTAGTAATTTATTTAATTTATATTGCGCATATTACATTTCAATATGTTCATGTGCGCATTACACTGTTTAGAATACTCCTAAGGATTTTCCAATGTGGCCGTGTCGAGGCATATCAAAGGCGCTTTAAGCAGCCGCCATACGACACAGTTCAGACCACGGATTCCAGCTAAGCCCTAGGTTTTGATTTTACGGAGGAAGGAAAACCGGAGAACCCGGCGAAAAACCCTCGGAGCACAGGAGAGACCAACTAAACTCTACTCACATAAGTCCCCAGCTCGAGAACGGGCTGTTCCCAGACGGTCACCCATCCAAGTACTAACCCCGTTCAACCGGGCTTAACTATTGGTGAGAGGCAGCGCCCTAACAGCACACGCCACCCGTGCTCCCATAAAGACATTTCCTGGAGCAACCGTTGATGATATGCACTACTATGCTCAACCATCCATCAAGAAACAACCCACATCGGTTATTATTCTTGTTGGTACCTACGATATAACAACCAAAGAACCGCAGGAAATTTAAACAAGCCTGACAAAACTGTGCCAAGGTATAGTGAAAGATAAACATGTTGACATAGCAATCTCTGAAATAATCCAAAGAAGTGACAATATGCTTAATAATAGGATAATAACTACCAATAAACTCGTTAAAAGAATGTGCGAGGAATATAATTGGAAATTCATTAGCCATGGCACTATTAATGTCACAAAGCATCTAAATCTTCTGGGCTTTATCTTAATAAATTAGGGACCTCACTTCAAGCTAGAAATTTCATAAACTTTATTAAAAATTGAACCGACATTGCAGGAAATAACCTCGAAATGATCAACCTTGAGATGCAAAATTTGTTATGTTGGCCCAAACAGAGGTAGTATAATGACATAAATATAGCCCAAACCAAAATACAACTAAACAATTACAATGAAATACCTATAAAAGGGTTAACACTAATCCATCATAACATACAAGCAATTACTAATAAAATTGATGAATTAAGATTGATAATTAATAATATTACAAGATCACAAAATAATCATGTTATATTTGGATTTACTGAACCCATTTAGACTCAACATGGTCTAACTCAGAATTACACATTGATAAATACCAATTTATAAGAAAGGACAGAAGCTATGGACGTGGAGGTGGCATATTGGTATATTTACCAGAGAATATAGCCTATAGGGTAAGAGACGATCTTGAAATTGACTCAACAGAACAAATTGAACACATTATTATTGAAACCAAACCAAAGATATCACGACCAATACTAATATGCTATCTCTACCGACCTCCATCAGCTGCATTCATATGGCGTCAAATGTTTTGTAAACTGCTTCAAAACATTGATAAAGATGGTAACGAAATCATCATTCTGGGCGATTCTAACATTAATGCCCTTAATGAACAAGTATATAAACCTCTTAAAAGGATATGCAATCAATACCAATTAAAACAGACAATTAAGTCTGTAACTAGACCAAGGTCAATGACCTTATTGGACCACATTTATACATCCTGTGCTGAAAATATTTTACAGACAGGAGTTATTCAAACAGGAATAAGTGATTATTATCCTGTTTTTCTAACTCGTAAAATAAATATTAAAATAAAAAAGCACGGCCATGAGAGCATATTCTATAGATCAAGCAAACACTTTAACCATGAACACTTCCTAAGTGATTTACTCAATTTTCCCTGGGATACTTTAAAATTTCTTGAACATCCAGAATCTACCTAGAAAAATGGTATGATATATACAACAGTATCTTAGATAATCATGCACCTAAATTACAAAAAAGAGTTAAATCAAATAGACTCCCTCTGTGGTTCAGTAAAGACATTGAAAACTGAATGCGAAATAGAGATAAACATCACAACCTTTATAATAAATATAAGAGGGATGAAGACTGGATCCATTACAAATACTGGAGAAACAATACGGTCCATCTAATTCGACAAAGGAAAACTGAATATTACAATAAAGCATTGACTAAAAATTTAAAAAATCCTTCAAAACTGTGGGAAATCTTAAAAGAGGTTACTCTTTCGAAATGTAAAAAATCTCCTAATATGCTTATTATTGATAACATTGAATATTCTGAGCCATTTGAGATTTGTGACATCTTTAACAACTATTTCAAAAATGTTGTGGATGAATTAAAGAGGACAATGCCTAATCCTACATTCAATCAGCAGATTCTAGAGGAATCTGTAAATTCGAGAATTCAAAAAGACACAAAATTCCAAATACCTACTATGACGGAACAAATGGTCTTTGAATATTTAAAAAGTATTGACACAACAAAAGCAAAAGGGCTAGATGATATAACCCCATACCACCTTAAGATAGCAGCTGAAGCAGTCACCCCTTCAATTACCCACCTTTGCAATTTAAGCATAAAAACAGGACTTTCCCCCAACAAATGGAAGAAGGCCAAAGTAAGCCAAAAAGGGGACCTAATAACATCTAGAGAAAATTTTAGGCCGCTGTCAATACTTTCTATACTTTCAAAGATTGTAGAGAAACACGTTTCTCCTCGTATTATCAATATCTAAATAGCCATAATTTGCTATCTGATTATCAGCATGGCTTTCGAAAAAACCATTCATACGAAACTATTCTTGCATTAATACATGAAAATCTAATCCGTAACATTGAAAAAGGAGAAACAAGTGCAATGATTTTACTTGATTTTTCGAAGGCATTTGACATAGTTGATCATGAACTACTACTAAAGAAAATTTCTATGTACGGAATCACTGAATTAAGTTTACAATGGTTTCAAAGCTATGTTGAAAATCGGATGCAACAAGTCAAATACAAAAATGCCCTGTCTCAGCCATTGAAAATTGAGAGTGGAGTTCCCCAAGGATCAATACTTGGACCTTTGCTATTCTTAATCTATATTAATGATCTCCCTCTATGTTTAAAACAAACATCACAATACTCGCTTGCTGACGATACTACATTGTTAGCAAACTCTAGTAACACAAGTCACCTGACTACAATTATCAATAATGAACTATTAGAAACCTCAAATTGGGCAAGCAATAACACAATGATATTGAATGGCAAAAAAACTAAATCAATGACAATATACTCCAAAAGAATATAACCTGAAAATGCAATATCAACTACAAAACAAAAATATAGAAGAAGTAAAGAGTGCAAAATTATTAGGTATTTACTTTGACTCACATTTACAATGGGAGCCACATGTTTCCTATATCCACAAAATAATATCAACTCGATTATATTTATTGAAAAGAGTTAGAGATTATTTGCCGATTGAAGCACGAAAAACATATTATTCTGCATTAATATATCCTCATTTATTATACTGCTCAACACTTTGGGGCAATTGTTCAAATGAACTTTTGCATGAGATATTAAAACTTCAAAAGAGAGCAGCACGTATATATGGAGTATCCTATGATACACCATCAGTAAACCTATTTCGTCAACTAAAATGGTTACCCATTTATAGTATTATCAAAATGAAAAAAATATTATTAATTCTTTGAACGTTTTCATGGGGATAAAGTAATATAAATAAGTTTTGTGGAAACACCACGTAAAATATTTCTTTGCTAAGCTTTCGGCCTGTTGACTCAGGCCTTCATTAGAGCAATGACAACAAGTTGTTGGCTCACGTCATTTATAAACTAAGCAACTGATCAATTAAATCATGTAAGAATACAATGGCGTATCACGTTAATTTTATTAATTGGAAAACAAAATCAAGAATGTTCTCCGAATAGGGCACGCCACGTGCTATTTAATGGCTGTCCCTCCTGAGAAATAGTGTGATGTTTTGCGATCTCAATGGATTCTCTTGTTCTTCGCGTGAAGTATTGCTTGTCGCTGGCTAAGAGTGATGACTCTTCCCACTTAACACGAGTCAACAGGCCGAAAGCTTAGCAAAGAAATATTTTACGTGGTGTTTCCACAAAACGTATTTATATGAAAAAAATATTGTTTGTTTTTTGTGCATTAAAGAAAATGGCACCTGTAGAGGTATCACTATTGTTCCAAAAGACTAATGGTGTAATTAATATTTCAACACGGTCTTCACAAACTGATATTAAAGTAGAAAAAGTAAGAACCGAAAAATCCAAATCAAAAATAACCTACAGCGGAGCTACTCTCTATAATTCGCTTCCAATATACCTAAAAGAAATATTATTCTTATACCACATTCAAATACAAACTGAAAGAATTTTTTCTGAAAATGGTTGATGAGGTTGATCATCTAGAGGACCTTTCCTGCAATAAATGTAAACATGTTGAACGATGTAATTGTAACTCGATGTAATTGTATTTTTAAAAAAACTGTAAATAGATTAGTTATCATTAGTTGATGTAATTGTATTTTTAAAAACTGTAAATAGATTAGTTATCATTAGTTGTATATAATTTTGTGAGGGCCATCGTTGATAATACCCATGCTGGTAAAGATGTCACCCTTCTTTTTCAAATGATTAATAATAATAATAATAATAATAATAATAATAATAATAATAATAATAATAATAATAATAATAATAATAATAATAATAATAATAATAATAATAATAATAATAATAATAATAATAATAATAATAATAATAGTAAGCAAATGCAAAGTGGAATAATATTATTATTCTGGAAAATTTTCGGGCTTTTTGAGTTTGTTGAGAACGATTATGCTATGAGCTTTATCGAGGAGTCCGCAGATAGTTTTCCGTCACTCCGTCACTACGACAAACAGGGTCACAATGTTCAATCGGCAAAGATGCACAAACAGAAGTTGACATCTTGGCGGTTGAATGTTGGTCATGCTGTATTTTGCTCGAGTCAAGTGTCTTTTTGTGTAGTTGATATTGAAGCGTTTTTTTTTTATTTCTGTAAGTGTGGCTTGCAGGGCGTCATTCTTGTTGTTGATGTTGTCGTCGTCTTCATACTTGTCGTCGTCTTCATACTTGTCGTCTTCATACTTGTCGTCTTCATACTTGTCGTCGTCTTCGTTGGTGGGTCGTCTCCTTTGGCAACACATTTAATTTAAACAAAATAAGTTTCACCTTCACCGATTGTTATTCACCTTCACCGATTGTTATTCACCCTATAAATATGTTTATAGGACTGCGAAGAACGTTTTTGTAGCCAGTAAATCCTTAAAAAATAGAACCCGTTCTTGTTTTGGGGGTTTATAATGCAAGACTAACCATAGCTTTGCAAATACCGAACTTCTCAAAACCTTGCCTAAGCAAAACAGCGTATACGTTTTTTTACCGTGGTTGATTTGTTGCTGTCGAAAGCTATTAGCCTAGTAGTATAGGATATGGGGCCTCATATCCTATACTACTGCTATTCCATGTTTAGTTAGGAACAATGGCTTTCTGTTCAACATAAAATCAATCTTAATTAACTGAAATTTGTTGCTAAAAAGACCGTTCTTAACTCGACGTTATTTCACGTGGTTTTCTTCCGCCATTTTGAACCTGATTATATATTTAATTCCGCACATCCGCTGCGGTTTTTACACATGTTAATTCAACTATAACATGACTGATTTTTCTCAACAGCAACATTGCTAATTTCGAAAAAAAAACACACAATCTTGTCGTCCGCCATCTTGGAAATTTTTGAGGTTACAAGCTGGGTAAAGCGAAATCTTTATTTAGTTATTTTTCACTTTATTGCACCACAACACTTTCAAAAGCATGGTAAGCACTCGGCTACCAGCAAAGTATATTTTTTATCCAGCTTGTTGATGTGACTAACTAGTATTGAAACAAGATGGCGGGTGATACCATTGTGTTTTGCCGGAATTAGTAATGTTATCAAAAAAGTTCTAGTTACTTGGATTACCTTATAATATAGCAAGTATGTTTATTAATCAGAACGTCGTAAATTGAAAATATTGATTTTTGTTGCCATTACTTTGCTTTAATTTTGCGAGAAAGGATCCGTAAACTGCCATCTCATTGCCAGAAATTTGGGTCAAAATGGTGGCGCGTGTGGGCATTAACGATCATAATAATGGCGATTCTCAACAGTAAATAATAAGAGCACACAGTAATTCAAATTTTCCTTAAACGGTCATATATTTCTTCTTTGCGCAGCTCCATCTGACTTCAGCATAAAACAAAATTGCTTACCTCGACGACAAATTACTTTCCTAGCTCGTCTTATTTTTGCACTAAAAGTGCCACTATCCATAGTGTTAACCATAGTAATCATTGTAAACTGGTGCTAGAAATTGGCCAAATTGACCAACAACGTTACGGGCGATGCGAAGTGCGTAGCTTGCGATGCATTCGGCATGAGTCAGTCTACTTCCTGAGCACATAAAGATCCTGATTTTTCCCTGGCATAGTACTTCCAAAAGCGTTTGAACTTGCTTCATTTCACAGTTCTTATAGTCGTTTACAGGTTGTTTACATATACATGCATGCACGATTTAGGCAAACTCTAAAGAAGTCAATGACCTGAGTAATGAGAATACACTAGAATACAATAAAACCAAACGCATTAGAATACATTAATTATATTATTAGGCGACCGAAAGCGGCGGCACAAATGACCCAAATTTCTGGTGATGTTAGATTGGTCACCCATTGTCAGTAATTGATATAAGTCACGTCCGCAGTCTAGTTATCTGTAAGTCAGTAGACAAAAGGACACAAAAGACATCGAGATCATAAATAAAACTAGAGGGGGGCATTGTAGCCAAAATCGTGTAACCATTTGAAGACTGTCATCTTGGATCAATTGGGTGGCAAAATTGGAAACCCGGATGTAAACTACTTGGTCCCAGACTTTTCCTACTACCCGAGAGCTCTCAGATAGTAGGAAAAGTCTGCGCCGAGTAGCTAGGATAGTAGGAAAAATCTGGGACCGAGTAGTTTTACATCCCGGTTTGCAATTTTGCCCCCAACTGATCCAGGATGGCAGCATTCAAATGGTTACCATAGATATATGAGGTATAGATTGCCGACTCGGTTCTGGAGACGGGCCACCCTGCAAGCAGACCCTTATAAATACTCGCTGCTAGCAACTCGTAAAATAAGGCTCTACCGAAATCGAATCGAATCTTTCAAGGTCGCCGCAGTCCAAACTTCTGGACCAGTCAATCTCGTTTTCTTCCGTCAAACCGGTTATTAAGGTTGCACGCATTGAATTTAGGGGAAAACCGACTGCCAAATCTGAGCCCGTTGTACTCACTGTATTTGTCGGGAAAGTGCTTTTTCAGGTCTCCAACAAAACGCGACGTTCGAAGGTTAAATATAAACTTTTGATATCCTCACAAAATCACGGTTGTTTTAGCTCTTGGATAGTTGCTCGTGCTTTCTCACTTACGAATGTAAAGTCTCGAACGAAATCTACTAATGTAGTCTCTCCTTAGTCCTTTTCCCACGCGGTCTACCTAAAAATAACGTCTTCTTCTAATAATAATCAGCCAACTCCACGACACATATTTAATAATAATAATAATAATAATAATAATAATAATAATAATAATAATAATAATAATAATAATAATAATAATAATAATAATAATAATAATAATAATCATAATAATAATCATAATAATAATCATAATAATAATCATAATAATAATAATAATAATAATAATAATAATAATAATAATAATAATAATAATAATAATAATAATAATAATAATAATATATATATATCCGGTAAGTATTTCAATGCACAACATTCTCGTCCCCAGAGGCGACGATCCATTTGGCAGCCAAATAGATCGTGACCTCTGGGAACGAGAATGAATCTATAGACGAGAGTTCGCTGGAATGAATTGTACAATCGTTCTCGTCACTCGATTAAGTTAATATTAATTAAGCGGAAGTGGGTTGACAATGTTTCTCGCAGAGATTGACAGAGATTCGACTCGATTTCGGCAGAGACTTATTTTACGAGTTGATTGGAGGCGGGCCTAATATGGGAGATTCAAAATGGCGGCTAAAGCGGGCAAAAGCCCAGGTGACCCTAACGGGAAAATCACTTCGAGCGACTCTCAAGAAAAACTAACTGTGAAGAATTGTTCTAAAACTGTCGGGAAGCTCAACAACATCAGTATGTTAGGGAAAAATACGAGTTTCTATTCGCAATGTCGACGTTTTGGATCGGTTAAATCATATATTTTATGTGATAGAGCTTCTTGCTTTTGTTTTACTCGTTTTTGACTTTAATTCCCTTAGGATAACCTAAACGTTTTGTAGAAATACCTTTCCTAGGATACTTTTGTTTATCGTTGTCGTAAATTGCGAAAGTAAACAAAACTCTGGCCTACAGCCGGTCTTTAACTCTGGTGAATGGCTGTACTTGTCAACCAAGGCTATCAAAAACACTTCTGTCTTGAATGTATTCTCTTTTTCTGTTAATTTGAAGCAGTAATTTTCCAGAAGAGGCTCTCTCTCTCGGTTTTCGCTAGTTTGGTCACCTCAGCCGGCATCTTGAATTTGCCCGCTTGAGCCGCCATTTTGGAGCTCAAAAATGGGACCACTATCGATACAGTGATCCTGTTGTGAATCAGCGATCTATACCTGCTATAATTATCGATTTATATACCTCCTATATTTGTCCATTAAGATGAAGTTTTTGCAAAGAAAATATATTACAACTTTGATTATAAATATGTAAATTCACTAGGTCCATATAGGCACTTTAATGAGTGAAACGCCAAATGTTACTTGTATTCTATATTCTGTAGACTTGGCAACAAGAAGCGGTGTTTGTGCCTCTGATATATGTAAATACGCTGTGGCTGCAAGTTCTGCTGGTGTTCTTGTCATTATCGTTTTGATTGCTTTCTTGGTGAGGAGAAAACGAAAAGGTTCATCGGGTAAGTGAACAGATCTGCCATAATTAATAGCCTCGCTTCCAGCCGTTCCTCTCGTTCGCAAAGAACGGCGGGGCGCATAAAAGCATGAACATGCCTCTGACGTCATGACGTCAAACTGGTCAGTTTGAAAACGAAAGTGCTATGTTCGTCAGGATATTGTGTTTTCAGGGCGGTTTAGCACATTGCATTTCATAAGAAGCTCGAAATAAAGTAATGTTGGTTTTCACAGACATTTGAGTTTATTATACTTAATGTCGGTCACTTATATTTTGAAACAAGTGTTACGGATATGCCCATCCTAAGACAGTTAATTAACTAAACGTTATTTGATCACTGAACACTTAATAAGTACTTGTAACCAATTAATAAGTACTTGTGACTTAGCGTGAGTCACCTATGATGTCATTTAGTAATTACGTAAATATATTATATATAAAATGAAGTATGTTACTATAATTATATACTCTAGAAATTATATAAGCAGCCGTCGAACATTTCTCAGGCATGCATATGTATGAGAGTGAGCTATATGTATCAAAGTGGTTACGAAGTCAGTCCTGGAGTTCCTGCCGTTGGTTTTATTATTCCTTCCTTTTCAAGTCCATACGGATTGTTACACCTGTTGCTGGAATCTCCTATTGACTGTTTCGTTGTGCGCAGACGACAGATAAGTTTCTGCACTTTAGTTTAGTTTTAATCTTTATATACATTTTCAATATCTGTTCTAAGTTTCTTGTTAATTAAAATAAATAATTGTAAAAACCAAACAGCTGAGGTTACACTTTTTGTTGCGTATAGCGGTCACGTAACACAAGGAAAACATAGCGTAAATATGGGTCTCGAGGCGATTGACTTTCTATACTTTTATTCACTGTCTTTAACATCGATGGGATAATCGTAAACAACCGAATAATAAGACAATTATTACTAATTCATTGCAAATCTCCGCACAGCGCACGAATTGAAAGGGCTATTTAAACAACATGTATTAGCCGGTGCCGGTTTGAGCATTGGAAAACGCCAGGTCGTTCTTAGTTTAAAATACTTGTAAACGGCGTTTAATTTCTCTTCGATTGACCAGACGGAACGCAGTTTAGTACGTTATCAAAGCCGTCAAACGGTTCCGAATTACAATCCAAAGTATGATGTCGACTTTGAAATTGAAAGTAAAAATGAATTCATTCAACACGGTGAATTGCGGTGGCGGCTTTCTGGTTGTTTGTTTGTCGACAATAAGTGAGTCATTCATTCCAATATACTGGTAGTCAAAGTTAAGGAGCCGCCATAGGAAAATAGTGTTGCCAGGCAACATCATGCAACCTATGCAACGAAATTTTCAAGTTGGGGAAGATAGCATTAAAGCATAATTTGACATTCTACTTTTTTTAATTGTGAAAGTTTCAGGGCGAATAATTCAAGGAAAGTATGTTTGTTTAACGTTTGAAAAAACCCGGATTTTTGGCCCAGGAAGTTGAGACATACTTTATTCGACAGGCATGTCTATAGGCAGGCAGGCAGGCAGGCAGGCAGGCAGGCAGGCAGGCAGGCAGGCAGGCAGGCAGGCAGGCAGGCAGGCAGGCAGGCAGGCAGGCAGGCAGGCAGGCAGACAGACAGACAGACAGACAGACAGACAGACAGACAGACAGACAGGCAGACAGGCAGGCAGGCAGGCAGACACAGACAGGCAGACATATACTGAACTAATTTTCAACTAATTTTTGCATGGATTCCACGCATTCTTTTATGGACTTCTTTAATGTATTTCTTCTCTTTAATTCCATATATTCCAATCATATTATTTCATTTTTAGAATCACTCAGAAAAATAGTAACAACAAACAGCAAAGGTATATTTATGTATAGGTATTTTGGTGAAGGAAAATTTCCAGTGTGGGACTAGATACGTTTCAGAGTTTAATAATGTATATGACAAATCGTCCTGTCCTAACTGAGAATGGAACCCAAGGTCTCTGAATCAATCGGCGTTTTCACAATGTCTCAATAGTTCAGTAGTCAGTGCGCCAATGCGTTCATTCGGATACCTTGGGTTTGATTCCCGATTGGAACAGTCCTCCTAATGAGGAGTAAAATTGTCTGGTGTTTATAGCCAGAGTAAAATACTAAAAGGGAAGTCGGGATTGAAAGGGTCAATTTCAAAATATTGTAATATGGTGAATTCTTTGAATGTTTGCATGGTGATAAATTGTAATAGAAGCGATAATTTGTGGTAACACCACGTTTATTGCTGAGTTTATTGTTGAGCTTTCCACCTGCTTATATTATTTATCGAAGCCGGGAGTATATTGTATTTCATGTGAGTGTGGTCTGGTATATATCGTGGAAACTGGTAGGAATCCCTCAACTCACTGAAGGAATATAAGACTTTTTGCGCAAAAGCTCAGCTTGAAAAATCTGCTGTGGCAAAACACGCTTGTGAGTATGATCACCATATAAAATGGGAGGATTCTTCTTTTCTAGCTAGCGACAAGCACTACTTCAGCCGAAGAATGGGGGAGTCTATTGATATTTTCAAAAATGCTACGATTTCACAGGAGAGTCAGTCATTGAATAGTATATACTTGGTTATCTCTTCGGTCAACAATTCTGAATGCATTATATAACAAGAGGGCACTCAGAGACTGCATACCTCCGCCAGCGGTTATTGAGACCCTATTCAGTTTAAGTTACACTATACCAGATCGCTTGCTTATCGGTTACATAAGGCATAATAATGAGTGCAATCAAGCATTTTTTCAAGTATTTCTTCTACGCTGAGAACTTTTATGAAATTTCCACCCAATTTTCAACGAAATTAAATTAAACCAAAATTTAATGGCTTGGTCCTTGGTCTATGATCAATCTCTCCACAAACTTTCGTGAAAACCTGTGCACTACTTTGCGAGATATCCTAGCAACAAACAAACAAACAAACAAACAAACAAACAAACAAACAAACAAACAAACAAACAAACAAACAAACAAACAAACAAACAAACAAACAAACAAACAAACAAACAAACAAACAAACAAACAAACAAACAAACAAACAAACAAACAAACAAACAATCAATCAATCAATCAATCAATCAATCAAACAAACAAACAAACAAACAAACAAACAAACAAACAAACAAACAAACAAACAAACAATCAATCATACAGACAGACAGACAGACAGACAGACAGACAGACAGACAGACAGACAGACAGACAGACAGACAGACAGACAGACAGACAGACAGACAGACAGACAGACAGACAGACAGACAGACAGACAGACAGACAGACAGACAGACAGACAGACAGACAGACAGACAGACAGACAGACAGACAGACAGACAGACAGACAGACAGACAGACAGACAGACAGACAGACAGACAGACAGACAGACAGACAGACAGACAGACAGACAGACAGACAGACAGACAGACAGACAGACAGACAGACAGACAGACAGACAGACAGACAGACAGACAGACAGACAGACAGACAGACAGACAGACAGACAGACAGACAGACAGACAGACAGACAGACAGACAGACAGACAGACAGACAGACAGACAGACAGACAGACAGACAGACAGACAGACAGACAGACAGACAGACAGACAGACAGACAGACAGACAGACAGACAGACAGACAGACAGACAGACAGACAGACAGACAGACAGACAGACAGACAGACAGACAGACAGACAGACAGACAGACAGACAGACAGACAGACAGACAGACAGACAGACAGACAGACAGACAGACAGACAGACAGACAGACAGACAGACAGACAGACAGACAGACAGACAGACAGACAGACAGACAGACAGACAGACAGACAGACAGACAGACAGACAGACAGACAGACAGACAGACAGACAGACAGACAGACAGACAGACAGACAGACAGACAGACAGACAGACAGACAGACAGACAGACAGACAGACAGACAGACAGACAGACAGACAGACAGACAGACAGACAGACAGACAGACAGACAGACAGACAGACAGACAGACAGACAGACAGACAGACAGACAGACAGACAGACAGACAGACAGACAGACAGACAGACAGACAGACAGACAGACAGACAGACAGACAGACAGACAGACAGACAGACAGACAGACAGACAGACAGACAGACAGACAGACAGACAGACAGACAGACAGACAGACAGACAGACAGACAGACAGACAGACAGACAGACAGACAGACAGACAGACAGACAGACAGACAGACAGACAGACAGACAGACAGACAGACAGACAGACAGACAGACAGACAGACAGACAGACAGACAGACAGACAGACAAACAAACAAACAAACATGAAAGGTTTGTTTATATGACGTCAGCCAACACGTTGGCATTTCCAGGTCGAAAGCTCAGTTCTAAATAACAGACGTGGTATTACACCAAAATTCGCGGCTTCTGTTATATCGTAATGTATTGTCTAACTCATTTATTCGTTATTGGTGTAGATTTTTGTTGTTACGTGTCGTATTTTCATGATGATGGCCGGAGCGGAGATCCCTCGAGGTCTGTCATTAACTTCCTCATGAACAACGGTCTTCGTACAGTTGCTGTGAACATTCTGACCAAGGCTGACCTGCAGCAGTACTACACGCTAGGGCCTCGTAAATTTGGTGAACTGCACATTCAACACGCCACTCACGTCATCGTGCTCGTTACCAAGAAGTACCTCGACCTATGCAGCGTGTACAACAACGCCGAGCTCGATAAAGAAAGGCGACGTGTTTTTGAGGAAATAAACTATATCGACCGCGCCCAACTCGAACCACCTCTCAAGCAGTCAGCAGTTGTTGGAGAAAACATTACCGATACGATACTATTGGAAGAAGGGAATTGGCCGGCGAAGGACACTGGAAAAACTGCTGGAACCACGGATAGCCCATTTCAAAGCAAGCGCATGCGCGGGAAGCGTTTTGTTGCCGTGCTATTGGATACGTCATCTGCTGGAAAGCTGCCGACATGGATGAGCGGCTGGCCAATTTTTGATTGGCCAAAAGAAAAATCGGCGTTGCTTCAGTATGTTGGATTATACGAGTAGACGATTCCCTCGTGCAACGTATTATCAATGTACCAGTCAAGTCCATACCAGTCAAGTCCATTCACGATCGTTCACACAATTATTTTGGTCAAATTCACTTCTGTCTAGAGCTTCACATGAACTATAATAAGTAAATAATTAAAATAAAATAATTAAAATAAATAAATAATGAATGAATGAGTGAGTGAGTGAGTGAGTGAGTGAGTGAGTGAGTGAGTGAGTGAGTGAGTGAGTGAGTGAGTGAGTGAGTGAGTGAGTGAGTGAGTGAGTGAGTGAGTGAGTGAGTGAGTGAGTGAGTGAGTGAGTGAGTGAGTGAGTGAGTGAGTGAGTGAGTGAGTGAGTGGATGGATGGATGGATGAATGAATAAATAAATAAATAAATAAAAGAATGAATGAATACCTTGGGTCGTTTCTTTGTCTAATTGTTGATTAATGTAAGTTTTTATTCAGTCTATGCGGACATTTTCGAGATTTGACTTTGAAACGTCAGTATTTCGTTATCAAAACTATTTTCAGCAGTTTACCACTTTTTGGCTTTACTGCAGGAATAGCGATAGGGTAACTTAGCGTAAAAGCGTTCACACGGAGGCGGGAAAACTCTGACCAAAGTTATCTCGGAGGACCCTCCGAGATAACTCGGTCTAATGTGAACAGGCCCTTAGCGAGGAAACTAAACAAAGATGTTTGTGAATGTTGTGGTGTTGTCACTCACTTCGCAAGTGTAAACATTGAATATTAAAATGCTTAAAGCACTCTTTGTTCGTGACTGTGTTATCTTGTGTTAAAAGGGACCTTAAGATGCTAGGACGACGACGGCGGTTAAAAAGCAATTCAAATTTTAGCATTAAAAAGAAGTCACGGTTAACTGACTACTGTATTCAATACTTGAAGCTTGTTTTATAATTTTCAAAGTGTTAAAACGGTTGCAGTGTCTTTGTTAAGGCAATCTCAGACAACAGTTCTCATCACCTCACGAGTCAACGTCGTCGTGAAGACGTGAAAATGCTCTGAGTGGTGTTGTAGGCCTATACAGAGTGGGGACGGTGTTCAGACTACTCTTGGGACTAGAAATTATTCATTATCTTTGTTTTGTAAGAAGAATGCTTCTTGGGGGGAGGGGGGTTAAAAAATGCATATAAAGCGGGCGAGGGGTTATTGCGTTCATGTATTTCTAGTAGTTCTTAAACATAAACACAGTAATGGACGCATGTTTATTTGAAACTAGTATGTTTCAGGGTTCTGTCTTTGATGAGTAAAATTGTGTAGCGCGTTAGAAAGAGTAAAACAATAAAAGCGCAGTTTTGGCCAGTTTAGGCAGGAATGGATTAATGACTTGTTAACTCATTGCTATACCAGTCCTAGGATGTCTGCGGGTTAAATTTGTGTGGCGTTAGACAGTGTAAGCAATAAAGACCAACTTTGACCAGCTCAGGCCAAGGTGGAATAATGACTATTCTAATTTCAGTTCAGAATACGTTCATGTCATATACAGTACAAATTTTCACATCGACAGGACACTCGACACCCAGTTTCATTTTCTATTTTCTTGCTCTTTTGAGTGCGAACTTTAATTAAATGAAAGGTCGCTCACCAATAAACTTAAACTTTTTTCATGGTTTTAATAAACTACTCCCTCCCTCCCTCCCTCCCTCCCTCCCTCCCTCCCTCCCTCCCTCCCTCCCTCCCTCCCTCCCTCCCTCCCCTCCCCTCCCTCCCTGACCCCTCTCCTCCCTCCCTCCCCTCCCCCTCCCTCCCCCTCCCTCCCCCCTCCCTCCCTCCCTCCGTCCCTCCCTCCGTCCCTCCCTCCGTCCCTCCCTCCCTCCCTCCCTTGATGGATAAGAGTCTCCAAACACGGAAACACCTCCAGTCAAACTAGATATCAGTAGAAAAACTTTACGATTTCAAACGAAACGATTTCATTGGTTTTTACAAGTTTTGTGATATAGGCAAGTTTATCGATTAACAGGCAGAGTAAAAAACTGCAAAATAATTACTTATTGACCGAGCGTGAGGTACTAACCTTTCACCGTAACCACACAAACGCAAGAAATCATTAAACTCGCAAAGCGCCCCCCTCCCCTATAGTTTATAGAAATTTATACGCTGTTAGAAGACTCTTGCTCTCACGTCTTTCCGATCAAGTACAAACTTTGAAAGTATTACATACAGATTTTTTTATTTGAACATATTTCTTTGCGTTTGCCACAAGAGCTCATAAGAGGGCTCACGCATATTTAAGAAACAGCTAGCGCTGGATCACTAATGTGATTAGTCACAAGAAACTGCAAAGTAACCTGAATGTCAGGCCTTTATTTGTTCCCGCCTACCGCTAAACCCGGCAGCGCGGGCAGAGGTGCGGCGAGCGAGAAGGCGAGAAAAATAAAGGCCTGAGGAAACTCTTAACAAAACCGTCTTCCGCCCACTTTGCTATTTTTAAATATGAACGAGTGTGATTGATATGAGTTGTCAAAATATCGAAGCGTATGTTTTGATTTCATCCAGAAATATAGTCTTTCTCCGCGTCTGGTTTTAGTCCAGACTAGTCTAGGTAGACTTGCAATAAATACACGAGCTCGAATTGAAGGCGTTTATCCATGGTATATTTGGAGAAGAAGTCGAAGAATTGGAAACTACGATAAGAAACCGAGAAATTTGACAATTTGAGAATATACACATATATTGATTCAAAATTCCACCATAATAAAAGATAAAAATGATTTGATAGCCGCCTTGATATAGTTTCGACTAAATTAATAATTATACAATTTTGTAGCATTAGAATTTAAATTTTAGAATGCAGGTAGACCATTTAATTAATATATTGATACATAATTATAAACACGTCTCAACCGTATAAACTCAGTCATCCACAACTAAGACTGTAAACTGCTCCGAGATTCCCGTTTTGTAACTTACGGGTCCACTTTTCTGACAACCATTGTTCAGCAGGTTCAGCACTGCCATAAACAACTTGGAATTTCGCATCGGCTTCGCCTTAAGTAGCCATCGTCACTGATCATCGAACGAAGGACCCAAGTAGACTGTTTTTCGCACGGTCTCTACCTGCTACAACGAAATTCCTCACCGTGCTATGTTGAAGTCGATGAAGTTCACAGAACACAAATGGCAATATCTGATATATCAGACTTTTACCAAAACCAGTGGGCAAAACAGCAAAGACATCTTGGCTGTCAACAGACAACAGCGAGCTTTCGAATGCACGTCGTTTGTTCTGGTTTCAAAGACTCATAGCCGAAATGCGTCAATGAATTTAACAAAGCAGTTTCGAAAAATCCTTCTATGGTTTGATTTTGCGACATAATAAATGATTAAATGAATGAATTGGTCACAGAAACGTACACGATAAACAGATTCGAGAAATGGCGATGACCTTGTCACGGTGTGCACTTTGACGGTGCACCTTTGAGGAAGTTGTTTATCTGAATGAACCAATCAAAATCCTTACTTCAATTAGTCAGCCAATCAGAGCTCCCGTCCATGATGGACGGAGAACCCACAGTTTTATTAAGAGTTTCCTCAGGCCTTTATTTTTCTCGCCTTCTCGCTCGCCCGCACCTCTGCCCGCGCTGCCGGGTTTAGCGGAAGGCGGGAACAAATAAAGGCCTGACATTCAGGTTAGCAAAGCGACCAGAGCGTTTAACGTATTGTTGCACGTGAAAAAAAAAAAAATTCTTTTAATCCAAAGTCAATATCTGAACCAAACAAAAATATCTATGATACCAGCTGTCTCCCAAGATTTCAGCAGCAGCCAAAAGCACTAAGGATCTATGAGCAGCATATCGGGGACAGAATAACAAATAATGATTTACTAACTTCTTATTAACCGAACGCGAGGTCTTTACAGAGAAATATCGAACCGAGGTCTTTTTGGTACAGACCGAGCCGTAGGGCGAGGTTTGTACACAAAGACCGATGTCTGATATTTCTCTGTAAAGACCGAGCAAGCGAGGTTAATAAAAAGTTTATTATATGGCATTTTGAAACAACAAACCTTATATTTATACCTTGTCATGATACGTACTTTAGTCAGTTTAGTGTGACCTCGAGCGTGTGACATAAACTCATCGTTTTCAATGTTGTTGCTTTTGTTGTCATCGCTTTCGGACTCCTAAACTCGCTTCCAGATTGCTCTCGTCCCAATCATACATAATTTAGTCCTCAGGTTGTTGAATTCACAAAATTCTTGCGGTTTTCTTTCGTTGTTTAGTTGCAAACAACATGGCTGACAATATCCGTAATCGACCAACCTCGTCCCCAGGGCCCTTTTGAAATTGGCGGGGCGGGAAAAGGCCCTGGCATCGGCTGATGGACTCTGCATTTTCATTGGTCGATTACTTTTCTTAAAAAATTCTTCCGGGCAAATAATTATGCATAATTTTGGGTTTGGCATGTTGTCATCATTTAGCAGCGAGGCATGTAATCTTTTTTTAGCAACGAGAATATAGCGTATAATATGGAAATATCAACTCCAAAAAAGATTACTGCTCGGAGTTCAATTTGTCGGCTTTGCGGTTGTTCATACGAAGGTCGTCATATGTTGCGGATATTCGGGAAAAGCGGCCGCGACAACGATATGTGTTCCAAAGTGAAGGAGACTTGTGGTGTTTATATAACGGAGGACGATTCCTGTTCACACCTGATATGTAGAAAGTGTGAAGGGTTCGTTTCCAAGATGAGCGACTTTAAGCAAAGGAGTCAAGATATGCAACTAGGAGTTGAACAACCGTGCTCCGTGAAACGTTGTGTTGAGCTGTCACCCTCAGTCAAGCAGCCGTCGACAGGGGCGGATCTAGGAATTTCCCCCACTTACTCAGACTATCTATGGGGGTCTGGGGGCATGCCCCCCCAGAAAATTTTTGAAATTTGGGTCTCTGAAATGGCATTTCCCGTGTTCTGACAACACTTTTAATCAAAATTTCTGAAGTTTTAAAACATGTTTTTTTAGCACATTTTATACTTTTTTTGAAAAAGTGTCAAAATTGGATTTGGATTAGTGAATTCTTGTAATAATTTGTAAGTGCGTAATTATTTTTTTCTGAAAAGAAGGCAATACAATGAACAGTAGAGATATGTGATTATATTTAATTACTAACTTAAAAAACATTTCAAAGACAGCTCTAGGAGCTCAACCATCTACATCATCCCAGTCATCCAAATTAAGTCACATCTAAACCAAGCCACTATACTATGAGCTGTCTGGTTTTCAGGTGCCAGATACTCACCTTTTACACATCTACCCAAGCAGACAATGTCTTGTTAGGGAATGCTTTTATTTATGACCATAATGCGACATGGACATAAAGGATCGAGCTCAACTCTCGACATTATCCCAGTCATCCTAACCCTTGGGCCCCCAACTAATCTAAGTCATTACCTGCTTATATGATTTCAATTTTGTAGACTATGAAAGTATATAAACATTGAATACTAGAATTAAGCAGATATTGTATTTAAGCCAGATAATAAAATGTAAATAATAATTGTAATACAGCACATGTAGTTATTGCTTCATGTTGATATCAGCAACTTAGTACTGTAGCTACTGTACACATGTAAATTTATATAAAAAAGAAGAAACCAATCATCATTTCACTAATCAACTTTATTATGACACCACATAATCAGACAGGTCACATACAGTGCATGACATGTTGACAGTGTATATATATTATATTATATACTGTAATAATATTAAAGGAACAGAAATTAGCAATGTATGAGAAAAGTGCTTTAACTGCCAGGTTGGCTGGCTAGGTTACAGTCTCACTCTCACAAAGATAAAATTAATCATATCATTGATATAATTTAATAAACCATGAAATCTCCAAGCAAGATCAAATTTCCAGCATACACTAGTCCGTCCGATACACGTTTCATTGCAAAGTATCAATTCATTAACATGTTATAGATCAAATACAAGCAAACGCGAAGTCGAGCCCAAGAGTAAATCTATAAATTATCATAAAGATTATAATGATATTCAAATCATGCAGTATAGTAGGGTTTCTTACCTCAGACGACCTCAGAGCGCATCACTGATTCACTGTATAAAATTCTCGCAATTGATATTTCGATATATATCTTTTTTAATCCTCTGTAAAAGGTCATCTTCAGTGCATAAAGCACTTGATGAAAGTTTCACGAATATTTCATCATAAAGGTCTTGTTAGGTGTTGGGGTCGAATATGGAAAGGACGCAGAATATGCGCATGGCCTCGTCGAACCACAGAAGCGATCGCTAACCATACTGATTATTCAGAAAGGCGCGTATCCTGCAAAATGACGTTTCAGCCTCTACACCAATCGTAAGTCGTAATTAGAGCAAAATTAGCCAATCAGGAACGTTGAAAAACCAACCAACTAATGACCAACTTCGTCAAGATTTGACGACTTCGTCAAATTCATCAAGCCGAGAGCCTGCATCGCAGTTGCGGCCTGGAAATGACTGTGAACCCGATCCTTGATTCTCCCATTATGTCCCGTGCATCCCACTGCTTCCCCTCGATATCAGTCGTAGCTACAGAAACAAATAAAGGCCTGACATTCAGGTTAAATTAGGCCTCGCGCGTAAAGAAAACGGAAAAACGCCAACGGGGAAATTTTTCTGGCCTGAACTGAAGCCTTTGTAGATAGGCATTTTAAGAATAGAACATACTCCTTCCTACTAGATAATTATTTTTAATTTGCAGGATTTTATTTGTAAATTTTTGACAACGTGCAAACAAACAAAAATTATATATTCGCGTCAAATTTTCACTTCGTCGCGCGACTTAGTTGACGTAGTCTAAATCCGCCCCTGGTCGAAGCGACTATCTACAGTTGAACAACCTACGCCGACAACTTCTGCGAAAAAACTCCTTTACCAATGCACATCACCAGCGGCTCAAAGTGAAGGAAATCTAGACGTTGCCGTTGCTGGACTAACAACTACAGCAACTCCAACGTCCTTTGTTTCACCAGAACCAAAGGAAGGATTAAAAAGACCTACGGTTTCTGGAACTCGCGAATTTCTACTAAACGATGATCAAAAACAAAAAATAATTCAAGCGGCAAAATCAAAGCAAGCAGTTGTCGTGGCAGACATTATAAAGAAACACTGTCCGAGTGTGCTTTACGCACTAAAAGCGTCAATTGCAGATGAGATTAATTCGTCCTGTAAAAACCTGTGCAAGCGTTCTGGTGGATTGTTTGGCACTAGCTACGAGAGTTTGGATGAATTTAATTTCGACAAGGTGTGGAATGAAATGGAAACGAACATTCCTTTTCTTATAGACGTTTTTAATTCTGTGTCTGGCAAGGAAGGTGGCGTCGAAATAAAGCGTGAATTACAAGTAAAATACAGCTTTTTATATTCAGTCCTTATGCATGAAAGGTGGCACGAACTCAGTCTTTTGAAACGTCTCAACACAATTTTGGTAATTGAGGGCGGCTGCAGGTATGAATGTCATGTACATTTTTAAATATACATAGCATATTTTTAAATCAAGGTCCAGGTTGATCAAAGTGATGTTATCTAACAAAAAAATTACTGTACTGTCTAGAGGGCTAATTTTATTTAATAGTGTTATAGGGCTGAATAAGAAAGTTTCCTTTCCAAAGATGTCATTGAATTAGATGGCTATATTTGTTAGAATAACAAAGCGTTTATTAATTATTGACTTATATATTGTTCGAAATATGGAACTATTTTTTTAAGGTCTTATAATATAACCTAATTATAAAATCAATTCAAAACAATCTAATGGATTAATGTTACAAATTATATTCAAAGAATAAATAGTCTTGAAATCCGGCAAACTTCAAAGCAACGAATTAGGGGCGGCGTGTTTATATCAACGGCAGTGGACAAATCTTTTGTCTTATTATAATAATCCCCGAGCCCGGGCGTAGGGCCGAAGGCTCGGAGCCCGGGTGAGGGTGCTAATCTCGACATGCGTGGAGTCCACTTTACACGCGTGTAGAAAAAGCAAGGGAGACAAAATCTGGAAATAGTTTATATGTTTGGTACGGTGTCACGCGGTAAGAATAGTTGGGCACTGGTGACTAGCTTTGAAGCAAACTTAGTTATTTCCATATTTTGCGAAACAAAATTGTTTCAAATGGTTTGGTTTTAAACGGAAAGAAGCAGAACAACGAATAAAAGAAGGATACAAACTGCCAGTTTAATATATCTTGAAGAGAAACCAGAAAACCTGAAGAAACCAAACGTATGGTAAACGGCAAAAACTCGATCTGAACTGTAGTGTTTGTGGTCACAGGTACTGTTGTTGTCGGTAATCAGCATTTATTCATAAATATATTCTGTAAACGCCAAGAACGGCAAGACTTTTAAATAGAACCCTTTTAGACACTCGTCAGTTACTGTAAACTTAATCTAGCAACTATCATATAAAGTTTTATACCTTGTCCTTTAATATGTTGTTTTCAAGTTTTTGCTTAACCTATTACAGGTAAGCAGTATACAGGCAGCTTCACGTTTTCATGCTTTCCCTATGCTACTGTGCCTGTGGACGTGATGTTTTACTCATACTCATAGGCTTTGTCCATTTTCTTTTGTTCTGTATTATACAGACTGAAATTACGTTGTCTGTTGTTTTATCTCCTACGTTTTTGAGCTGTTAACTTTTAATCCTGCCTTTGCAAAACATAAAAGTAATTCCTTTGGAAAACTCCTGTATGGCTAAAAACAATATATTTTTACAACCAGATTTTAATATGAAATCTGTAAGTTTTCCTTTGATATGTTCAACTTTCATTTTAGTCATCTTAATCATAAATTCTGTAATTATCCTGAGGATTAATTCATTTGCTTTTGCTGTGTATCAGGAGTGCTTATTTTAATTGGAAGGTGGGGTGGGTGGGGTATATTTCAAAAAGCATATAAAAGTAGGCGAGGGGTTGTTGCATTTATGTATTTCTAGTATGGAAATATACATGCGAAAATACTATTGTTTGTTACTATGGAAAGAGAAAATGCAGCTCAATAAAACAAGGAAACTTTAAGGGGAAGCGACAAGAACTATTAGCTCGAAGGAAAAGTGTTGAGCGAAAGTCGAAACGATTGAAAGAACGTACAGAACTGTCGCGACGACAACTGAACGAAACAGTGGAAAGCAGGGAAGTTATTTGCTTAGCAAAGAAAAGCGAAGCTAACAAACTGAGGCAGTCAGAAAAAAAAAGGTAAACAAGTACACTAAAGAGAGAAGGGAACGGGAAAGTCAGTGTAGTATATGATAGCGAGAGAAACGGCAAGGTTTAAGATAAGTCTGAAAAAATCTCACTGAGAATGTCAGCTGTTTTCTTAGAACGTGTCGTGAGTCGTGACAAACGTTTTCCACGTTTTCTCGTCAATACTTTGAAATAAATGTTTGCTATTTCAGTTTCACCTTGACAGTCCGATTAATACTGTATATTTTTGCTTTGTTTCAATTGCTGGTTTTAAGTTATTACAGTTTATTTTTGCCAACGTGTCCTGCTGAAGACACGTCCCATAGAAAAACTCGATCTTGACTGGTGGCATATTTTTCATATTTTAATGTAGCTATTTTCGAATCAAATTCTGCATTTTGCTTCATCTCACAGGTCCAATTACACTGTGTGGTTTGTTAGTCTATATTATATATTCTTTTTTGGACTATTAATTTTCAGATTAGGCAGATTAGGTTGCTTGAGTTCTGTCGTTGTAATAAACCACATGCATGGAAACCATTTGAAATCAAAATATGTACATAGAAGTCATTTAAAGGTTTGCTAAAAAAAACCTTTCGAAACCTCGAATAAACAAAATATGTTTTACAACCAGACTACCAGAGTTTATTAAATCTAAGTTTTGCTTCGACTCTTCTTTCTTCAACCACTGTTATATAACTATTTTCGATTGGAAATTTTGCTTAAAACAGGGGGCGGGCGAGGGGTTGTTGCGTTTATGTATTTCTAGTTAACAGTATACTTGAACATTGGCACTTGAACCCAAACCTTCCATACTCCATAAGCTTTAAATTGCTTCACTATTCAATGATTCAAGTCATTTTGCCAGTCGTGCACAAATATGTATATAGACGCGCGCAAAGAAGTGCGAAGCATAAACAAATACTTTTGCCGAGTTTCCCCCATTCCTCTCAGATTGACTGAACTTTGATTATATGTGCACACGGAAACGCTTTTCTACGTGTTCGTATTGTTTACTGCTCTGGCAATGAATTAAGAATAATCAGCTCATTATTTAAACGACACAAAAACGCTTGAAAACATAACCGCCGTGTGCACATAGACTTGACAGCCAGAAGTGTCAGTCACGCGCTTTGTTAATTTCGAAACACGATAATTTTCAGACAAACATTTTGTCCGTGCTTTTTAAATTTTAAACATTTTTTACGAAAAGTAAAAGTGATCTCGCGGGGAGCGAAAACGCAACGGCATCGAATATAACGGTTGAATAAAACCGGCTGCTGGTTTGTATAAATTGTGCTCAGCTTATCTCATTCCTGTCCGAGGGTTTCCCCAGAGGTGAATGAAATCGTCTGGCGTTAAGCCAGAATAAAATACTAAAGACCGATTCGGCAATTCGTACAGGAAAGAGTTAGAGAGATATTTGTTAAACTACACAAAATAGTTAAAATAAAATATCTAATAAATTACCTTTTATCACAAACATCTTCTATGGATCTTGTATTTTTTTAATTTGTTATTCTTTGAACAAAATTGTGCAAAACGTTTTAAAGTGTTAAACTTTTTTTCGAATCATGCATGACTATATAATTATGTGCCGGTATAGAACGAGGTTTGCCTAATTATGCATGTTTGTTAAATTAATGTCTCTGGAAAACAGGATACTGGTTCGCTGGTCATACGCACACATATATTTAAGAAATAGAAAGTGCCCAAATACAGCCTGATACAAACACAATTTAGTTTTTAAGCAAGATTTCTATACATGACTTATATGTACTCAGTCACTGAGTGGCGTGGTGGCAGTTAGGTCTTCAGTGGGGGGGATATAAAGATCTGAAATCTGTAGTCTTTTGTGTTTACTATGAAGTTTTATAATCTTCAGAATTCTGTAAAATCACACTCCAAAATGCAGGGAATGGCATATCAGAGACTCTAGATTTCAAAATTTTCTGGGGGAGCATGCCCCTGGACCCCCATAAAGATTTGGTGCTAACTTTGGTGCTTGCATTGTTTGTTGTAATATTATATATTGCTACTAGTCTTGAGTTATTTTAAAACAAAAAATGTGACCATTTATCAAATACAGTAATGTCTTCTTTCTTTTTTTTTTTTTTTTTTTTTTTTTGTTGGGGGGGGGGGGGGGGGCACCAAAGCTAATCTGGCCACCCCAGCTTGAAACTTTCCACCACACCACTGTATGTGCACTGTACTTTCAAATTATCTCAAATTCAACTAGGTTTGTATAAATTCATCAAAACAATATACTGTATCTTGATTGACTATGATTTGAGATGACTGTGTGACCTGGGATGTATCCAAGGCTCAGCATTTTCCTGAGTGTTTTGCAGTTTAATCACCAAACCACAAAACTTTACAATAACCACTTAGTTGCAACGACTCAAAGGTTAAGGTTAAAAGATTATGTAAATAAATTGTTTTTAGCCAAGTAAACAGTATTATATAGTGTTTCTTTATCGTCATTTTTCTGCAGCTTCAAGAACGACTGAACACATTTGGTGTGTGTCTCTCTCATGGAAGAAGGGACATTCTACTCAAACTTCTGGGTGGACACTTTTCTGACAAAGTAGTTGAAAAGGTGAAAAATGGAAGTGTCTTCCGTGGCACAGGTGACAACTGGGATCTGAAGATCTTAAAGGGGCATATGAGAAAAGATATCCAGAATGAAGATTTACATTTATTTGCATCCAATCTCATTGAAAACAGAGTTAACTTTGGCCATTTGACAAATAGTTCTCCCAAGGGAAACATTGTCAATTTCCCCCGCACCAATTTTACCTTAAGTGGCAATGAGTGGAAGATGTATGCTGAGGCTGCAAAGATACTTGTGGGAAGAATCATTCTTGAGTTCTTTCCCAAGTTTAAGTGTTTGAAGTCTATTATTCCTTCTCACATTCAGCACAAGTACAGCAACGAAATGGCTCAGAAATCAAACATCACAAGTTCACCAATCATCAATGCAAATGAAGCCAAATATGAAGATTGTGTAAAAATTCTGAGAACATATGAAAGATGGATTGCTGAAATCTATGTGAAAGCAGGATTATTAAATCAAGTGCTTGATGTTGAAGACCCACCAATTCCAGAAGGACCAGCAGCACCTGGTCAAACAGATGCTCATAGAGAAGATACTCCAGATGACCCAATGAGGGAAATGAAGATAGCTTTTGCAGGAGATCAGCTTACAAGAGTTAGACTTGCTGGTGCTAAAGATATACTCGCTGGATCCCACACACCATCTGATCGCTTTGAACACTGCTCACCTTTTAAGCCAGTAATGTGGCACACAAAAGCTTCATTGTTGCAGTATTCTTACTCATTCCTGTATAAAGCAGAATCTGTCAATCAAGTTGGCACTCTGAAGTATTTCAGGGAGAAGTTCAATCGAGCAATACCACTCCATCCAAAGTACTAGATTCCTTTGAAGGAAGTGAAGAGTTGTTCCTTAGTATGGGACGAGCATATATAGTAAATGCTGCTCTCAACTTCTTTGAAATGTCAACTATGGAAAATGCTCCCACAGAAAACACTTTTCCTGTGAACCTTTCCCACAAAACAGATGAAAATAAGAAAGCCTACTTTGATGATGTTTTTGGCAGGTTCATCAACAAATTTCTTCTGCAGAAAAATCCCAACTTAGAAGTCAATGAAGAAGATGATTATGTCCAAAATTATGCATTATGCTCAATTTTCCTCACGATCCTAATTCTACAACTGAAAGACACTGCAGCAGAGGCAGATGGTCAACGAAATCTTATTAATCAAAAGCTTTTGCTATCTGTGTTCAAATCTATGGGAGCCTACAGCAAATATGCCTTGGAGATGTTTGTAAGTATTGCACAGATTGAATGTTTGTTAACTCCACGCCAGTCTGAAGTGTTCAAGTGGAGGTTCTTTGTCAACTGGAGGGGTGGAAAGGGAAAGAATATCGAAGACGACCTGGCTCAAGAAATCAGCAATAGGCTTAGTAAAAGCGTTGTTCAGAGAATGGGACCAAATAAAACACTGAACTCTATCAGCAAAGTATGCAAAGCAACAAATGGTATCAAGCATCTTATCGAGCAATTTGATGAATCTACAGGTATACACAAGGTTTCAGTGCAACACACAACTCCCAACTCATTGAAAGATGAAAAGGAGATGGTTGCTGATATAATCAAATTGAATCCATTCAAGAAAGTCCCTGGAAGATTCCATGAGAGCTTTCCACATACCAAAAGGTGTCCACTAAAATATTTGAATATTATTGAATTCCATCGCTGGCTAGAAAAGCACAAAAGAGAACTCTCAAATACAGTATAATCAAATGAACTTAAACTTATTTGTATAGAACTTCTATTGATACAGCAGTCAATATCATTTTGTTTATAATTATATGTACAGTGCATACTGTATGTATATAAAGTTGAAGTTACTGTATCATGTATAAACTGATTAAACTATCTAATGTACTGGGTCTGCTGCTCATCTATCTCAGCTATTCTCAGCTATAAAGTAAAACTGTTTGAACTACCTACTGTACTGGGTCTGTTGTTGTTTATCCATGTCATCTGTAAACTAACTTAACTACCTAATGTACTGGGTTTTATGAAATTAATGAAATAACAAAGAAATTAATGTAATAATAAATAAGGTTTTCACATTACACTGTATTTGCTAAGTTCACACAACATTCAAGCCTCCTTGCAATTACCATTAATCTAATTAACCCAAGGGTCTATCTTAACTTTTGAGACTACATGAACTAGCAAACATATACCAGTAGGTTTTGTTCTCACTTGCAAAAGTTCCAAAGTCACTTGCAAAATTTAAAATCCTTTAAAACAACAGAAACCATAAAATAAAACTTCAAAACTATGCTTTACTGAACTCAAGAAACTTAATCGTATTTTTACACATTTACTACATTTGAATATACATGTATGTAGTAGTACGGACTGTATTGAATATACTGTAGCTTTGGTCCACAAATCTTGTAGTGAACCCAGGCTCTCTTCTTCGCTTCTCAGCTTGCAGTCTTGCATGCGTTGTACGAATATATTCGATCATCAGACCAACATATTACATGATACAAAAAGTTATGTTTTTAAAAACATCGAAATCATTCAATTTCTCTGTACTCACAAAATTTTGCTAGTGAAATGTTGTTTTACTCACTAAAACTTGCTAAAGCCAAAACTTCACTAGCGTTTTGCGAGTTTGCAAGCAGCAATTTCAAGCCTTGAATTAACCAAAATATTCACTAATATATTCATTATTTACAGCAGCATGGGCATATGAATTACACTGTACTGACATCTTTTATATGATACACTACTGTATGTAAAGTATTTCTTTACTGTAGCAAGAATGAACTAATGTAGGATCAGGATGGCTTTGATTTTGTTTTTTTAGTTTATAATATTTAATAACTATATATAATTATTTTGAAATGTGCCTTCAGTTCAAAGCAAAGGAGCATACTTGGATATAAAAGAAAAGATATTCAATAAACAGTTTACATTCCATATGCCATAGGTTTCTGGCAGGTCTAGTTCTGTCTCGATGTATTCAATCCCTGCCATGATCTTTTCTACAAGATCATCCAATTGTACTGGAGGGCTGGAGAGCATTAGGCAGTCAGATATATTGTTGTCAGTTGCATTAAGGCAAAGTTTATTAGAAATGAGTTCCTCTAGCATGATTTTATTGTTACTTGGAAGCATTCTCACCTTATTTCTAAATGCAAGCAAATCACTAACAGCACTTTCACTCTTCCCATCACAAACACAGCAACATCTTTCCTGAGTACCACAAGGAAACCCCAAGTATTCCAACACCAGCTTTCGAAGGCAGTTTTCTTGTGATCGACAGTATACTTTCATCGATTCCTGCACATATTTCTTGTTTTTTGCAATATCTGAGTTGTTGTAATAAAGCGTTGCTTTCGATAGTTGACCTGATCTGCCAGCACGTCCAGTTTCCTGCATGTATGATTCAATATTACTTGGAGGTGTGATATGTATAACATGTCTTACATCAGGTGCATCAACTCCCATTCCAAGTGCTGATGTGGCAAATAAAACCCTTATTCTTGAATCTGGCTTCTTTATCTCTGAGATGATACTCTTTTTCATCTGCTTTGTTTGAGGAGCGTGAAATTGGGCAAATAGTCTTGCAGCTGGATTAGTAGTTTTCCCCACATACTGGTCATCCTTCAGTACCCTTTCAAATAAACCATAAGAATATCCACAATACTTCAGTTTCATGTATATAATAGTCATTGGATAGTTTTCTCGTTCAACAGACAGTTGATTTGCAATAGGTAAGAGGATGCGGTCATAGCTTTCATAAGCATGATGGTTACTCAAGCGCATTTTCTTGTCAAAGTACATGTTCGCACGATTAGGGTTTGCTGAGACAATTTTGCAAGAACTTTTTAAAATCAGACTATTTTTCAGGTCTGTCAACAGATGTGGTGGTGCTGTTGCTGTGAGTGCCAGAACTGGAACATTGGGGAAAAATGCTCTTACAACTGACAAATCTTTAAAATCTTTTCTGAATTCTTTACCCCTTCAAATTAAAAACACAGGGGAAAGGTATTAGCAATAAATCATCACTGGTGAGTTTTTTATGACTTTTATCTAGCCCCAAACCCTAACTTGTAGTGAGCACTGGTATAAAGATAATATAAGTTATAAATAGATTGTTTATATTTTGATAAAAGAGTGGCTTGGGTATTTATAGAAAATTATGTTACTAACTTACCACATTTCAACACAGTGTGCTTCATCAACAACACATGCAACAACATTTCTCTGAAACACTTGGCTTTTCATTAACTCCCTTCCTTCCTTGCAAAGCAGAGCCTCTGGATGGGCAAAGACCAGCTGGGTATCGCCATTTAAAAATCTTTCTGTGGGACTACGAAACTTCACCTCGTCCACGTTGTCTGGCGTGCTGCTCTTGTCAAGGTTTGATATTTCGAATAAACTTTCCGAAACTTCCAAGTCGTCCCCAACTACTTGCAGTACATCAGCTGTTACTCCTTTATCTTTTAAAACTTTCAGCTGATCATCTATTATGGCGTTCAGAGGACAGACAACAATCACAATGTTCTGGTCGGCCTTGGTGGGCAGGAAATTTGGTAGAAGTTGATAAAGCAACGATTTACCAAAACCAGTTGGAAGAACGGCAATAACATCATAACCTTTCAGTATGTGTTCAAAACACTTGACTTGGAGTGGCTTTAAACAAAAACATGGGAAATTCCCGCTATCGAGCGCCACTCCAAGACGACGCAACACGCCAAAGTGGTCAAACTCCTCTGACGAGTCCGCCATTACTCAGAATAATTTTGCATGCTAATTTCCACGCTAATTTATTACACCGCCAGGGCCTTTTCCCGCCCCGCCAATTTCAAAAGGGCCCTGGGGACGAGGTTGGTAATCGACTGCTCGATTACGGAAAATAATCGACCGGCACGTGACAGGTCTCGGCCAATGAGAACACACGATTTCAACGGAAGTAACTTGTGCCATATAATAAAGATTCGTAACAATTCACAAGCTGGAGATGTAATATAGTTAAAGTGGCTATGAAACGAAAATTAAGTTTGTCTTATTTGAAAGAACACTTAAAATGATAGAGTAATATCTTTGCAGTTTTTTGTTTCCTTGCTTCGTTCTTGAGATATTTCAGTTTGATATGCAAATTAAATAGTTTGAAGTCATGACGTGCATAATGAGTTATCGAGAAAAGTTATATAGCTTTGCTATTATCAAACCAAATTAATTCAAAGGAAGCATGTGACTGTGTTTCGCCCAGAACACTAAACATGTAAATTTTCAGGTAATCCCCGAGCCGGGCGTAGGCCGAAGGCCCGGAGCCCGGTGAGGGTGCTAATCTCGACATGCGTGGAGTCCACTTTACACGCGTGTAGAAAAAGCGAGGGAGACGTAATCTCGCAAATTGTTTATATATTTATATATATGTTTGGTACGGTGTCACGCGGTAAGAATAGTTGGACACTGCTGACTAGCTATGAAGAAAACTTAGAAAGTCTCCATATTTTGCAAAACAAAATGGTTTCGTTTAACGAAACGAAATGAAGCTGGAGCTACTTAGCTAAAAAGGGAACAACGAAGAAAAGAAGAAGACAAGCAGCCGGTTTAATATATGTTGAAGAGAAACCAGAGAACGTGAAGAAACCAAACACCGTACGGTAAACAAAAACTCGATCTGGATTGCAGTGTTTGTGGTCACTCACGGTGTGTTAAAAAAAGCATGTAAATTAAAAGTGGGCGAGGGGTTGTTGTATTTCTAGTTATATTTGACAATAGCAAAGATATATAACCTTTTTCGATGACTCATTATGCACGACATGACGTCAAAATGTTTAATTTGCATGTCAAACAAACTGAAATATCTCAAGAACGAAGCAAGGAAACGAAAAACTTCAAAAGATGTTACTCTATCATTTTAAGTGTTCTTTCAAATAAGACTGACTTAATTTTCGCTTTATTTGCACTTTAATCATAAAAGGTAATAATTCAAAGCGCAACAATTAAGATGGAGCTCGAGACGAGTATGCAAGATTGAACTGTATCTATCAAGTGAATAATTATAACGTTTATTGTAAATTGAAACGTTCTAGCTCTATAGATATCTATATATATTATATATATATATATATATATATATATATATATATATATTATTTTTTATTTATTTAAACATATTTCAATGCGTTTGCCCCAAGAGCTCATAGCTCATCGAGAGGGCTCAAGCGCATTTAAATTAACAATAGTGGTGAAAATTAACATTAAATTAAGCCAAAGAGACAGCTGGATCACTAGTCAGCTGCAAAGCGCCCAGAGCGTTTAATGTATTGTTGGACATGAAAAAAAATATAATTGTTTTGATCCAGAGTCAATTTATCAGAGCCAAACAAAAATTCTTCGCTTTCGCAGAATCAGACATATGACACCAGCTGTCTCCCAAGATTTCAGCAGCAGCCAAAAGCAATGAGGATCTACATGAGCAGCACATCGGGGACAATAACAAATAATGATTTACAGATTCGTAATTAGCTCCACAATCACAAGCTTTAGATGTAATACAGTAAATCATAAAAAGGTAATAATTTAAGGCACATCAATTAAGACGGAGACGAGTATGCAAGATGGAACTATATCTGTCAAGGGAATAATTATACCGTTTCCCGTAAATTGAAACATCAAAAAATTCTAGCAAATGTCTTTTAAAATACCTTATAGATTGAGTATCTCGAAATTCATAATCTATATTATTCC
This sequence comes from Corallium rubrum, assembly GCA_964035015.1. Classification (NCBI taxonomy): domain Eukaryota; kingdom Metazoa; phylum Cnidaria; class Anthozoa; order Scleralcyonacea; family Coralliidae; genus Corallium; species Corallium rubrum. The sequence continues at coordinate 1,813,188 of OZ036011.1, forward strand.
ATAAACTAGTAGTGGCAGGAAAAAAAGATTTTTTAAACCTCTCAGTACGACAATGGAATAAGCTAAAGTTATAGGCGGATCTCAGCAATAACCTTGATCTTTGTTGTATCGTAAGAGTAAGTAAGTCAGATGGGAGAATTTGAAAGTTTATGTGAACCCGAGCTGTAGGCTAGGATTTTGACTGGACAAATCTTCATTTTGGCTGGACATTGTCCATTGACCAGCTGTTATTTTGAGCCCTGAGCTCTATTTTGTTTTGTGTGATTGAGTGAAGTGCTAAATATTACTAGTAATGTGCATGTATACTCCATTTTGATGACCTTAGGTCTTAACTAGAGAAGGGATACAAAGAGGAACTAAACAGGCAAGAGTTAAACCATAAAAATACCTAACATCCGAACGCTATATCTCCAAATAATCAACTCCGATTTTTATGGAAACTTTAAGATATAACCACACTATTATAATCTTCAACATACCTGAATTCCTAGGCATGGACGACCTGTTAACATGCTCAAATCTTGTAATGAAATTTTCCCTCAATAGAAGTCATCAAAAAATCTAGTCATTATCCATAATAACTCCTTTATAGTACAACTTTTTACGCCAAACAAATATTCATACATTAACTCATTCCTGTCCGGGGGCTTCCCCAGAGGTGAATAAAATCGTCTGGCGTTAGCCAGAATAAAATACTAAAGACCAATTCGGACAAGAAAGAGTTAAACGAATAAGTACTTCGTCGGTACATTGCAAAAGGTTCCTCCGAAATTACATAGTTAAAGAAAAAAAAGCGAGAATATCACAGTGCCAAAAATCCACTTTTGATCAACTTTTGCTCAGAAGCACGCTCGTGCCAGTCCTTTTGTGCATCACACATCGATCAGCGCGATATGAGCGAGTTGCACCGTCCCGTATATAAGCGCCCTGGTTGGAACCAAAGAAAACTTAACATTTTAACTTGTCGTATTTGGTGTTATTCGTTTCCAACAATGTGATACTGTTAGTAGCATTGCATTTGGTCGACAAGTCAAACTTGCTAATGCTAGAGAGATGCGGCAACTTGTGCAGCCACATTAAAATGAAAGTGGAAACTATCCCTGTTTAGGAAATTGTAGATTTGTGCAACATTCAAGATAAGTATGTAGCTATTGAAGATGAAAATCTGCAAGAACAGTTTTGCTGTAAGTTGCCTAACATTATTGACAGAGACTGAGTATATTGTACGGAGTAAGTACAATTAAGTATGAATATCATGTATATGTGTTTATGTATTTAAGTAAGTAATTAATATAGAGAGGTGGATAGGTATCTACAGCTACAGTTCTACTCCTGAATAGAGGAGAAAATTAACGGGTTTCCCCCCCAATGTTATACACATAGTACCCATACATATATAAAACATTTTGATACATAATTACATTTCATGCAAACCTATATAATTTTGTGGTCGTATTATAAATTCTTAGCTACTTTATCTTGAGTAATTTAATACATTTTTAGAGACAATGTGCATGAATACGGTGATTTTTTTGTCTTACGGAATGTGAACTTTAAATATTCACGTGTGAATTTTGTTTTTACATGTTCATATTCACATGTGACAACATGTGAAATAGAATCACATGTTTACCTTCACATGTGGAATTCTTTTACATGTTTACATTCACATCTGATGACATGTGAAATTGTTACTATTCACATGTGAACTTATTTCGGTTTTTGCTGATTTACATGTGATCACATGTTAATTTTCACAAGTAATCTCACGAAATCACATGTGATCACATGTGTGAGTTCATGTGGAATTTTCGTAAGGTGCATACATGCGGTTCTAAACTTTTCTTAGCATGACGCCTGAAAGTCGGCCCCTAGAGAATGTCATTTCTTACTAGGCCCTATTTCAGAGCCATGCCGGCCGCTACTGGCTGGAAAGAAACCCGTTTAAAGTACTTTTTGCAAGGTGTTCGTGAGTGTAGCAACATGTTTGTGCTATAATATGTTTTGTTCGACAAAATACATCAACAGGTCATGCTTTCCATTAGTGTAAGAGCTATGCCTTGGATTAATTTTTTCCCAATATTACAAAATATTTCGGTCTTGACTTTATACAAACAGTCTGCAACTGTACAGCAAAATACTGGTACATCTCAATTCGAGTCGTATATGAGCTAAATTGTTGCAACATTTTATTTAATGTATTTCTTTTAATACCTACTTTGAAGAAATTTCCATAAAATAGGTCTATATAGGAAATTTGTTGCCATAATTATTGAAGTCATTGATCTTGTGTATTTCTTTTTTGCAGAGTGCCATAGTCAACAAGCAACGGACTTCTTTCGCTTTACATGTAATTTCCAAGCCATTTATGTAAACAATAACATCAATACCAAGTTAAATATATTCTATACTTGCTAGTATAAAGCTTATCAGTAAATCAATCTTTAAAGTTCTTATTACGTGTAGTTGTTGACTATGTCTCTCAAGGCCTTATGGCTCCCTTAAGTTAGTACAACAACACTTTCAATAACCACTTCCATATAATTTTCCCCAGTTCCAAACGTTCCACGTTCGTAACAGTTCTTAAGACATGCTCGCTGTCGTTTATTCCCATTCTGTTGTTGGACTCCGTAAAGACGCACATTTATACAGTATTGATATAAAGAAACTCTTTATTGATATATAAAGAAATTCTTTATACACCTATACACAAAATAGCAGCCACTTTGATCAGTTGTGAACTTGATTGGAATGCAAGACTGTAATTGGTTGCCTATAATTACTCGGCGACTATCTGTGGTAGCGCGAGTCTATTTTGGCTCCGTTTCTGTGTTGTTTTTCTTTTCCGGAAAAAATTGCGCAATACGTAATACGATAATCTGTGCAACCTGGTAAAGCGAATTACGTAACTATAACCCAAGGATAGTGCAAAGTTTCGTAGAGCAATTAACAGTATAATGCATTTCAGCATAAAAACACTTGAGCTTTTTACATTTCAAATGATTTATTTTGCTTTAAATAGGACGATACATGTATGTACATGTAATACATTGTACAATTCAATGAAAAATCTTGAGGATACAGCATGCAATAATCTTTCTAATACATATACGTTTCAATTTAACTGCTGTATTAGTTCTAGTTTACATTATTGATAAACAGTTAATCCAGCATTAATTAGTAGAGCTAAAATTGTCCTCGTTCTGTTGGAACATTATTAGGCGAATCCCTACAGCCAACATGGCGGTCGGACGCTCTCTGCTGAGCTCCCAAATATTGTTATGTTTTATAATTATGGCAGCCATAATGATCTCTAACGGAGATGATAATATGTGTGACTCAATTAGTTGTACACGTAAAGACATGTGGTTAACGACATTGGACGATAAAAATGTTCTGAATCAAACATCATATCGAAGACATGTTTGCGGACGTGGTAGATCTTACCTAACCTCCAGAGTTCCCTACGACCCGAAAGGAATGAGTAGTTTCCAAATTAATCGCATTATTTTGTGTGGAGACATTCAGTCTAATCCTGGACCTGTTGGGAAACGAACTCCTAAATATCCATGCAAGGAATGTAGTAAAACCGTTCGCAACAATCAAGACGCCATCTTGTGTGTTGAATGTAATATGTGGTCACACGCTAAGTGTCTGAACATGTCTAAAGCGACGTTTAAGTATTATCTGGAGAACCCTGATATTGATTGGCTATGTTCGCTTTGCTCCCTCCCGTTTCTAAATGAAAACTATACAAAAGAATGGCAACCAGCTGCTGACTTAGATTTAAACAACTTCGACACAAGACCACCGATATGTGACGTCCCTGAACCAGGTGCGACTATAAACCACGATTACTTGTACGATATAGCTTACGAGTTCAATGCTGCTCCCAAGGATCTTAGAGTCGCGCACTTGAATATCTGTAGTCTTAGAAATAAGATGGATGAGTTGAGAGTTCTTCAAACTACTTGTAAATTTGATATTCTTGGGATAACAGAGACGCATTTAAACCCCAGTATTGGCGATCAAAATCTGCATATAGATGGACTAAAATTTATTCGCAGAGACAGAACAAAATGCAGAGGTGGAGGATGTATTTTATACTATGCTGAACATCTAAAGGTAATTCAGAGGAAGGACCTCGCTAAAGACGACCTTGAAGCAATTTGGATTCAGGTGAAATTTCCGACGGGCAACTCATTATTCTCGGTTATGTATAGATCAGAACTAGAATCGCCTAATTTTTTCAGAAATCTATATGATGTGCTCGAAAAAGCTTGGATGAAAACTAGTAATATCTTCCTCCTTGGCGACTTTAACTGTAACCTGCTTGGTCTAAACGAAGAAACAACAGATATTCCCTCTAAAACAAAACACCTGCTGAATATATTTGATCTATTTAGTATGCAAAACATTATCAGAGAACCAACTCGCGTGACAATAACAACAAAGACATTAATAGACCTAATTGTCACCACAAAACCAGATCTTGTTAAAAGGACTGGAGTTCTACCACTGGGCATATCAGATCATAGCCTAGTATATGCTACACTTAAACTAAAAAGAAAAAGACCTCCTCCTAAAATCATACGTACCAGAAACTTCAAACACTTTAATGTTGAAAATTTTAAAGCTGAGCTCGAGCGAACGCCTTTTCATGTTTCTTCGGTATTTGAGGACAATGATGATGTCCTTTGGGCATGGGAAAAATTGTTTAAAGATATTTGTGATACTCACGCACCATATAAAGATGTGAAAGTGCGAAGTATATCAACTCCCTGAATAAATAACTCGATTAGACAGAAGATGAATCGTAGATTTAAGTTATTCAAGAAGGCGATAGAAACAAAGGATAGCGAGATATGGGCCAACTACAAGAAACTAAGGAATGAAGTAACATCTGAGATCAGAAAAGCCAAGGCAGCATACTTCCAAGAGAAACTCGATGAAGTTAAAACCACTGCAGCGTATTGGAACTTACTTACTAAGGCTACCAAGCCGAAAGAGAGGAAGGCTATTGGGCCGTTAAAACGTGACGACGGAAGCCTTGCAGTGGATGACAAAGAAAAAGCTAATCTGATGAATTGTTTCTTTTCCACCATTGGCGAGAAATTGGCGAGGAACTTTGAACCGCAACTATCACCCTGCACACAAGTGATACCAGCCCCGTGCATATCGGAAGCTCAGTTGATGAGCAGTGAAGTTGAAATGAAGCTTGCTTTGTTGAAACCTGCAAAAGCAACCGGACCAGATGGAATCTCACCTAAGCTCTTAAAATTGGCAGGAATGGCTGTGGTAACACCTCTGACCAACTTGTACTCGCGAAGTTTAACTAAGGGTATAGTGTATAATGATTGGAAAGTAGCTAGATTGAATGCCGTATTTAAGAAAGATGATGAGTCTGAAAGGGGAAACTATCGACCGCTGTCGATCTTAAGTGTACCAAGTAAAATTCTTGAATCGTGCGTTGCCGACACACTAGTTAAGCATGTCTTTACTGATAATCAGCTTGTGACAAACAAACAATGGGCCTATCGTAAAGGACATTCCACAGAGTTATTACTAGCCCACTTAACTGAGATCTGGAGGCATGCAATTGATTCTAAGCTAGTTGTAGGAGTAGTATTCATTGACTTTCAGAAAGCATTCGACAGCGTATCACATAGGATCCTGATTCACAAATTGGAACACAATTTTGGTATTAAAGGAAATCTACTGGCCTGGTTAAAAGATTATCTTAGTGAGAGAAAACAGTTCACCGTTATTAATGGGAATCAATCTGATTATGCTGAAGTCACTTATGGCATTCCCCAGGGGTCAGTCCTTGGGCCGACACTGTTTACTTTGTATACGAGTGACTTACCTGGAGCAGTTGGTTCAGGCTCTGTATATATGTACGCAGATGATACCACAGTTTATTGTGTTGCGCAAACTATTGACGAGGTGACTTTGCTGCTCAATAAAGCCCTTGGTGAGCTAATGGAATGGTGTCGATTAAATTCTCTGACACCTCATCCAAAGAAGTGCGAGGCTATGATAATGCATAGGGGAAATTTTACAGGCCCATTGAATATACTATCGATTGGGTCATATCAGATAAAGTGGGTGACTCATTCAAGGTTGTTGGGAGTTACGATTGATGACAAATTAACATGGTCTCAACACATACTGGAAACAAAAAAGGGATTCGCTAACAAACTAAACATGATAAAATGTAGCAAATTCTTACCAAGGCAAATGCTTCTAGATTTGTATTTTAAGATTATTCTACCCTCTATAACATATGCGATGCCAATTTGGGGTGGGTGTACTAATAAGGAAGGCTTTCATTCTTTGGAATCTCTACATTGTAGAGCTGCCAGAGTGATATTTAGTTTATCACGTGATATGCCCTCTATTGAGGTCTTAGAGCAGGCCAAGTGGGATACACTCACTCAAATGTATAAGATAAGACTGGCACAATTAGCTTATAAGATATATAACAATATTACACCACTAAGTATGACCCATATAATAACAAAATCTAAAAATAAGTATAGTCTCCGTAATGCACATAAAGTAAATGTTCCGCGTTTCAATACATATTATATGAAGAACTCAATTACCTATAGGGGTTCTGTTATCTGGAATGCGATCTCTGCAGATCTTGATGATTCTGTCACAAATGTTACCACTTTTGGTAAGAGGATAAAGAGAGCAGGCATCCTAAGATTTATAAACTTTGAGGCGGAATCTGTGCAAACTGCACCTAGGCATGAAGATTGTTTTAACTTTTATTGATATGTACAATATTTTCTTACTTTTTTTTCTTGTGATATGATTATTTGGCTGCATTGGGTTGTATTGTGCCTTGCGGGACATAGCATAACCTGGTGCAACTGAGTTTATAGACTTAAATACACGACCCCACAAGCTGTATGCTTTAATTCTAATCGTGTTTAAATAAAATTTATTGTATTGTATTGTATTGTATTGTAAGTTTTCCTGAGTAGTCAGTAAGGAATCAAATGTGTCATAGTTCAATTTTTTAGCCATTTTAAATGATTGGTGTTGACTAGTCCTTCATCTGTATAAAGTCGGTATAGTTTTTAAATGGAATGAATCGTAGGATTTAATCTTAAAGTTTATACAGGCAAAATCCACAAACTTTGAGGTTGATTGGTCACCTTTGTCATTGCTGTACAGTACATGAATGGTACACTGTTTTTTATCCTTTGAAGGTTTATAAGCGGCAATGGCCATGGGTATCTATATGCAAACTGTTTTCACAGAGCATTTATTGTAATATGAGACACATTCATCCATAGGCAGAGCCATCACCGTTGACAAGTACAGTATTTTGGTTTCGACATGACTTTAGTTGCGACGAACATGCATAGAACATCCAGATTAATCAAGTGAAATGCCAAATATTACTTGTAAATGAAGGGTCTTTTTTAACTGCTTTGAGGCGTATTAGTTCGTCGCATGGTAACATGAGAGACATTCATCCATAGGCAGAGCCATCACGTGCACCGTTCGCCAAGTACGGTATTTTGGTTTTGACAACATAACTTTAGTTGACGTCCAACTGAATAAAACTTGTTTAAGATGGACACTTTATTTTCACTCTTTAAGTTACAGTAGGTTGATTGCAAATCGTATGCCATTTTTCAACTTTTTCGCTGGAATGTAAATTGATAAAATTAGTCAGTTAATCAGTAAATTATTTCATTTTAATGCGATTATGCGACACTAAGTGAACGGGAATGGTAAACTTTAAAGGGGGTAAATGATTAAAAGAAGATTTACCAATAACACATCTTGTTCCAGCCAGTGAAAAGAAGGAGCAGGCAGCTATAGTTCTGCCTCCGGTCCCCTATCCAATAGGAGTTTCATTACCCCTGCCACTTGGCTAGGGAAGCGGTTTAGGTGACTTGTTTGTATTTGGACAAAAAGATTGGCAAATAAATTTTAGGAATTTTTAAATACTGTTTAGTATACATGTACTACTACTGTTCACTCTACGGTATTTAATTGCTCTCTTATGGCTATAGATAATGTATATACATTTTTTTAATTTATCATATTTTCAGTAAATGAATCATGCCACAGATGCAAAGATAGGTTTATGATCACTAAAGTAAGATTCAAGAGCACCACTAGAGTAGATTTTATGAGGAATATTTGTGTAAATATGATCAATTTGAGTTTTATAGTCAGTTGTTACTTCATTAACAAGCTGTGCACAATGTTCTTGTTCACTAAGATATTTAGAAAGAGCTTTCTTCTCAGAGGAATTTTCCATTAAATTTATATTAAAATCACCAAGCATAATAACAGGGATATCACAATGTTTTAAAATATTCTCATGAAGAAATTTTAATGCATCAATTAATTTAGAAATCTTTACTTTAGATTTTGAGCGATAAATTCCAACAATGTGTAAATTGTAAACTGGCTGATCGACTTTAATAACTGTTATTTCAACATAGTTATGGTTACACCTCAAAGGTCAGACACACATTGTAGATTATTTTTTTAATAAACAGCAGTTCCATATGGTGTTCTTGTAGTACTTTGTGCATGGCAGAAAATCGTTTCTAAAAAGCTGAGAACCAGGAAGATTATATAATTCATTGTTGTTATTGCTGCACAAAGCGGCTTCTACAAAAATATTTACACTAGCTGCTTGTACATTGTAATCACTTGCAACATCAGCAATATGCAGGTGTAAGGACCTACCATTGCGGAATAATGTTTTAGAAGTGCTTACTCATTGCTATCTAATTTGTAGAGAAAAGGAATGTGACTATTTAGTGATGCACTTGTATTAATATTGCACTAAATGTAAAATGCGAACACGGTTTTACTCTTTTATTATTCTTCAACACTATGGTCACGTTTGGGAAGAATTGGATAAAACGCGAGCCGCCGCTATCTATTTTTGTAGAGGAAATTGGAGAAATTTTCTTTCTCTGTAAAAGACGATAAAAGATTTGGCGGGGTTTTGCCTTTTTTTGTCATTTCCCCCACCCACATTTTTAATCCTCTTATCACCTTGGCCATAAACCAATCAGACTCAGCTCTACGTTAGTGTGTCCTGGCAAGGTTTTTTCCCTGATAAAAGCAAATAACTTAATACACCACACGTGCGGGAAACCAGACAGGAACACTTCTTTAGAACATGCCGGCAAAACGCAAATGTAAAGAAAGCAAAGCTAAAGAGCATCGAAACGAAAATGCAGTAGAAAGTCTATTGCGCACGACGAGGAAGCACAAGGTAGATCAAGTGGAGCTGACAACAAACAACTTCTTCTTGTCAGCATGACAGCTCTTGGGTATGTTTATTATTTTCGTTATTCAGTTTACGATTTTTGCCTGTGAAGGTCGATAAACCGTGTAACTCTTAAATAGATAACTTTCGATTTATAATCTTCAGATTTGATGGCTCAAGTTTCGTTAAGAATCTTGAAGCAAGTGTGACTGATCGGCAGAAAAGAGGAAAGCCACCGAGGAAAATTCGCTATATCCATTACTGTCAATGTGCGCATGTTTTGCTGCATGGTGAGTTCTAATGCTAAGCTCGTATGCTCTTTTAAGATTTCTTTTCCAGCTTGTTAAAATTATACCTTAATTTACATCTTATAATATGACTATTCAGCAGCGAAAGAACATTGGACCAGAGAATACTGAATTTAGTTTTCCTTCTCAATTACTAAGTTTCATTAGGCATATTGTTCCAGGAGATGTGAAAGGTGAAATTAGAGAGGTAAAGCATTCAACAAAAAGGTTTATCAATGTAAATTTGTGTAAGTTATATTTATGCGGTACCTATAATCATGTACTGTCTAAAGATGAATGCGCACTTTTGGCCAGCGTAGCATGCAAAACTATCTTTGTTACAATGGGTGAGGTGGATAGTCGATTCTCCAGGTGAGTAAATGCTGCCTCTGCCGTCATCGTCCAATTAAAGTCACGATTAGCTCGTGCAGGGGAGCTGCTATATCATTGGTTAGCTCGTGCAGGGGAGCTGCTATATCAGCGAAGTTAAGGACATATCTGCGATAATAGGATGCCATTCCAACAAATGCTCTGACGTTGGACAAAGAAGGAGTGGGAAAATCCTGAACTGCTTGGACTTTCTCTGGATTTGAGCGGATACCCGTCGCGGAGACAATGTGGCCCAAGAACTGCAGTGACTCTTTTCCAAACTCTTTTAATGGTCAGCCCTGCTTCTTGAATTCGTTGAAGAACATTCTCCAAGATATTCTGATGTTCCTCCCACGTATCGGCAAAAATAATGATGTCGTCGATAAATACTATACAACTGTTAATGCCGTGAAGCAGTCTTGTCATCATGCGCTGAAAATAGCCGGGCGTTCGTCAGACCAAACGGCATCACAGTAAACTCGTAATGTTTGGAGCCGACGCTGAATGCCGTCTTTGGGATATCTTCTAATCTCAGAGGCACCTGCCAGTATCCTGACACCAGATCTAATGCGTCGAAGTAGCGTGCACCACCAAGCTTATCAAGGATCTCATCTACATGTGGCATCAGATATGCATCCTTTCGCGTGACCTCGCTTAAGCGTCGAAAGTCGACACAAAATCTATAGTTACCGTCCTTTTAGGGGCCAGTACAATCGGCGACGACCATGGGCTATTGCTTGGCTTAATAAGACCTCGAGAAAGCATTTCTTGCACTTGTTTTTCTACGACTTGATTCAAATGGACAGGAGTCCTATATAAGGCCGTTGTTTTACTGGTCGACTGTCTCCGGTGTCAGTGGAATGTTCAGCGTCACGAGTTCTTCCTAACGGGTCATCCGGTCCATTTACAAATACATCCGAGTATTTCTTCAGTAGAACTGTTAATTTGTTGATAGTTGGTGCTGCTGATTCAATTAGCAATGTCGTTTCCCCCGATTCCCACGATAATCGCCCGTGTCCCACATCTACGACCATTCTCATCGCTTTCAAAAATCAGCACCCAGAATACACTGATTCTGCATGTTTACTACCACAAATGTGTGGACCACGTTCAGATTGCTTATTCGTAAGGAAATATCCGTCATACCAATCACGCGAAGACTCTCCACCCACCCCTCGCGCTCTTAGCTTGCACTGTCGTATTAGTCAAGGACAATATCTTTGTTCACTAGCGACACGGTCGCTCCCGGTCTTCGCGGGATGACCCTTGGCCTACTTGCGGGTCAGTCCTTGGTAGTTTCCCTGGTAACGATGCTGATAGTGGAACAAGTTTCGTATAGAAAGATAAAATCAATCGATAAAGTCAAGTTACGAGAAGAACTTATGTTATCCGAACTCCATCAGAATACTCCAGATACGCTTAATGAACTTGTAGAATGTTACAATGAGACTTTATCCAAGGCTCTGGATCGGCATGCGCCTGTAATCACTAAGGTGATAAGATCTAGACCTCTAGTCCCATGGTTCAATGAAGACATCAGGATGGCAAGACGCGAGAAGAGGAAAGCCGAGAGGAAATGGCGGCGCACGGGCTGCTGGGAAGACATGATGGATTATAAAATGAAAAAGAACCTGACAAATCAATTGATGAATAAAGCACGTTGCCAACTCTATCAGAATTTCATCCAAGAGAATAATTCTACTCAACATAAACTCTTTGCAGCCACCAAGAAATTGCTTAACCAAGGAGCTAACAAAGCCGTGTTTCCTCCCTGCATAGACAAGGTCAAATTTGCAGCTCAAATTGGAAATTTCTTTGTCGAAAAAATCAGCAACATACGTAGTACGTATTACGTACTCGTCTTAACAACATGGAAACTGGATTATCGGAGGACGCAGTCGATATTACTAATAACATGAAAACTGGATTATTGGAGGACGCAGTCGATATTATTAATAACATGGAAACTGGATTATCGGAGGGCGCAGTCGATATTATTAATAACATGGAAACAGGATTATTGGAGGACGCAGTCGGTATTAACGTTGAAACAACAGCTAGATTAGATAATTTTACTGCGCTTACCGAAGAAGAAGTGCGAAGACTCATGGAGAAGTTTGGGAAAAAGAGTTGTGATTTTGATCCTATGCCAACATCGTTAGTGCTCGATTGCATTGACGTGTTGTTACCGATACTTACTAAGATCATCAATTTGTCGTTGGAATCGGGGACAGTTGCTGATGCCTGGAAATGTGCTCTTGTAAAACCATTACTGAAAAAACTTGGATTAGCCCTTCTTTTTATGAATTATAGACCAATAAGTAATTTGCAATATGTCTCCAAACTAACTGAAAAAGTTGTGTTTAGTCAGACCCATGCACACATGACGATGCATTCATTATATCCTGAGTCGCATTCTTCTTATCGTCAGCTGCACAGTACAGAAACGGCGCTTATCAAAGTTACGAATGATATTCTATTGAAAATGAACTCGCAAGAAGTCACTCATATTGGTCATGCTTGACTTGAGCGCTGCTTTCGACACTGTCGATCGCAATATTTTAATTGATCGACTCAACAAAGAGATCGGCATCCAAGGTAAAGCCTTAGACTGGTTTAAGTCATATCTGCATAACAGGGGCCAGCGGATATCGATAAATGGAAAACTCTCAAAGCGTTTTAAGTTGGACCATGGTGTTCCCCAAGAATCATGTTTGGGTCCTCTTCTGTTTATTATATATATGTCAAAATTGTTTAAGGTAATTGAGGATCAACTTCTAAACGCTCATGGTTACGCTGATGATACGCAGCTTTATCTTAGTTTTAAGCCTGATACTTGTACATCGCAGGAAGATGCTGTGAGGGCGATGGAGACTTGTATTGAGAAAATAAGACGTTGGATGATCCATGATAAACTTCTATTGAACGACGATAAAACCGAGTTTATTCTAATAGACGTTTTCGATAATTACGTCACGCTTCATGAAAACGAGGCTCCCAGGCCAAAGTTTTACAATTTTGATTATCATAGTAATTCCGTCATATCTGTTTACGGAAGAAGATGGCTAATAACGTCCAAACTATATATGGTAGAAACACAACGTGTACGTATGTTGTTAGGCATTTCATAAGCTTTCATTTGATGTATATTTTAAGTTTCTGTGTTGTGTGTAACTTTTTAAAATGTCCAAAATGTTCGCACCATTGCTCGTCAAGTAATAAATATGATACGGATTTCTCACAACTGTTGTAGAATTTCGAATACCGCTTTTAAAATATTTAACATACATCTTTGAAATGTATATCAAACAGAAGATACTGTAAAATGCTATTTGTGGTAGAACTTTCAAGTTTCTAGCTTAAGGAGAAGTATTTTAAAAATGAGAAAAATTAATGTTAGACTGGTCTGATGGATGAATTGTTAAGTTTGTTTTGTTTACAACTCAGACCAAGATAATAGTACGTTTTCCCATCAGTTTTGAAATACTTTCTCTTAAACTAAAAACTTGAAAGTTGTACCACAAATAGCATTTTACAGTATTTTCTGTTTGATATATGTTTCAAAGTTGTGCGTTATGTATTTTAAAAACAATATCCGAAATTCTACAACAGTTATGGGACTTCATTATTATTACTTGACGAGCAATGGTGCGAACATTTTGGACATTTTAAAAATTTACACACGTCACAGAAACTTATAATATACATCAAATGAAAGCTTATGAAATGCCTAACAACATACGTATACGATGTGTTTCTGCCATATATAGTTTGGACGTTATTAGCCATCTTCTTCCATAAACAAATATGGCAGGTTACTATGATAATCAAAATTGTGAAACTTTGCCTGGGAGCCTCGTTTTCATGCAGCGTGACGTAATTATCGAAAAGGTCTATTGGGACTCGCCAGCAGTTGAGTAAACTACAGCCGATTAGTCTCTCAGTAAGTAACTCTGTAATTTGCCCAAGTCCGAACTATCAAGAATCTTGGCAGTTGGTTTGATTCTAATCTGAAGATGCATGTCCATCCACATTACAAATGTGTGCAAAGCTTGCTTTTTCCATCTTCATAATATCCGGCGAATTAAAAAGTACTTATCAAGAGACTGCTTGCTGATTCTAGTACATGCTTTTATTATATGTCTTGCGAGTCCGAACTGGCGTATTGAACGCTGATTGGCTAACGTGCGAGTCCGTACTTTACCGTACGGACTCGGTGTACGGACCCGCACAAAAACAACAAACTACAGCGAAACAATTTGTGAGCAAAATTAAACGAAATAGCGAAAAATGAACGGCCAATTCTATTATCCGGAGGAACTAACCGACGAAGATGATATATTAAATGCTACGGAGACAGAGTACATTAGAGAAAAAAAGCAAGCCATTTTAAAACGCCAGGCAAACCTCGCAACAACGTCAGCAATGTCACTAGCACTTGAGCAACAACAAGAAAACGAAGACGACGTTTTCACAAAATTTATTTGTGAACAACAGTCTAAAAACACAGTGAATAAAACTAAAGGCGATGTTAACAACTTTAGACGATTCTGTTCAAGTCAAAACGAAACAAGAGAGTACCAGACATACCTGTTAAGGAGTTGAATACACTTTTGTGCAAGTTTTTCATGACAGCGGTAAAGCAAAACGGCGACCAATATGAGCCCGATACTTTAACGTCCATACAAAGAAGCCTTCAGCGAAAGCTTCAAGAGGTTGGTGCACCTCATAACATATTGAAAGGCAACGAGTTTCAACGTTCTCGTGAGGTTTTGATAGCAAAACGAAAGAATCTAGTATCCCAAGGCAAAGGAAACAAGCCCAACGCAACCAGAGCAAAAACAGATGACGAAGAACAAAAGTTATTTGCTGTTGGATATTTCGGCGACAATGAGCCATTGAATCTGCAGCGAACCCTTTGGTGGGTGTTATCCATGCACTTTGGATTTTGGGCCAGAGATGAGAGTCATTAACTACGTTGGGGCGATGTTAAGTTGACGAAAGACCCAGAAACCGGCGACGAAACACTTGCTTGGTTAACTGAACATGGTACAAAGACCCGAACTGGGAAAGAAAATGGCCACAGACGAGCATTCACTCCAACAGCACAAGCCAATAATACAGTGAAATGTCCTGTTCAGTTGTACAAGAAATTCAGATCCCGCAGGCCTGCTGAAATGAATCAAGACGATTCCCCGTTTTACTTGGCTATCAACCACAATCGTGCTCCCAACAGTGAAGTTTGGTACAAAAAATGTCCTCTGGGAAAAAATTCGATAGCAAGTTTCTCAGCAAAGCTGTTGAATGTGGCCATCTCAGTGGAGTCAAGAAAATAGCCAACCATTCCGTGAGAAAAACGTCCATAGGAAGACTTCTTGATGCAAATTGTCCTGAGACTTTCGTGGCACAACTCAGTGGTCACAAAAGCTTGAACAGCCTGCATTCACCACAAAGTTCCATCAGCCAAGCATCAGAGAGCCATGTCCAATGTTCTGGGTGGTGTACAAGAAAACCAGTCCATCCTTGCCAGCAGTAGAGCCTCTACAAGTTATCAAGATCAGCCATACAATGAGCAGTTGCAGCCATCTCTACTCAGCGCGTCACCTCAGTTCAGAAGTGAGCAACGGCCCGACAGTACACTCCAACCTGTTTCGCTCAGAGTGTTATCACAGAGCATTCAGTCAGCTCAACTTGCAGTTAATCCTCATGAAATATTTCGAGGAGCTTCTATCCAGAATATCACTGGCTGTACTTTCAATTTCCACTCGTCCTTGCCATCAACCTCCTCGTGCAATGAGTCGTCTCTTCCAGTTAAAGGGCAACGAAGAGCGTATTTCCTTGACTCTGATAGTGATGGCGAGTAACTGATTGACACAAGTACTTTTAATAATTTGTAATCTATATAAATCAATAATTTTAATATCTCCGTGAAGAGATCCATAGAGTTATCCAGCTTCGATTAAAATAAGCCCGTTGGCCGTTTCTCGTTTAATACGTCGTTCTGCATATAGCATTTGACTGGCTTCAGGCTTCTGCCAACTTCTAGCCAATCAGATCATTGGAAGCCGGTAAATGCTCGAGTTGTTTACTATTAAATATGTTTAAAAAAATTCTTAAAAATTATATTCTTTTCAAAATGTTTTCCCTTTTGGTTGTTTTGTTGTCAATTATATCGAATCACGACTATATGAGACCGCTCAGCCTCCGCTTGCGCTGACGTGCAGGAAGACGTACTGTAGACGATAATGTTTTCTCTAAATTATTTCTTGTTGTTGTGGAGACATATAATAAATTCCTTATTAACCTCACAAGCTCGGTCCGTACGGGAAAATATTTTGCTTTCGATCTTTTGAGTACAGACCTCGCCCTTCGGGCTCGGTCTGTACTCAAAAGATCGAAAGCAAAATATTTTCCCCGCTCGGTTAATAAGTACTTATTATAAGCAGCAAGTTGGATTACTGCAATGGTTTGCTCTATGGTCTTCCGAAGAATGAA
Source organism: Corallium rubrum (assembly GCA_964035015.1). Taxonomy (NCBI): domain Eukaryota; kingdom Metazoa; phylum Cnidaria; class Anthozoa; order Scleralcyonacea; family Coralliidae; genus Corallium; species Corallium rubrum. Next base: position 1,829,598 of record OZ036011.1, read on the forward strand.
ATATCCAAACTACAGCGAGTTCAAAATGCTTCAGCTAGATTAATAATGGACATTGGAAAGTATTCTCATATTACACCTGTTTTATACGAATTACACTGGCTCCTAATTCAAGAACGGATACATTTTAAAGTGTTACTGCTTACTTTTAAAGCTATACATAATCTAGCACCATCGTATATTATTGATCTTATAGACTTGAATCTAATAGTGGTGTTTTGCTAGAACACCCGAAAGGAAAGATGCTCTCTACTTTGGGTGCTCGGTCATTTACCGCGGCAGCACCACAACTTTGGAACAGTCTTCCACTTGACATTAGAACAATTTCATCTATTGAAACGTTCAAAAAGTCTGTTAAAACTCATCTTTTTAGACAAGCTTTTAGCTAATAGTTCTTATCTATCCGATTTTTATTGTTAGTAAGAAATGTATAATATATATACATTATGTAATCTATATATCTAATCTTATTATTAATTTATCTTGTATACTACCCTTGTTAAGCGCTATTGATCTATTATTATAAATAGGGCTATATAAGTATTAAATATTATTATTATTATTATAAGGCATCGTTGCTGATGTTCACCTACTGTAGTTTTGATGAAAACTGCAGTTGGCGAGACACTGTTAATCGATATGGCGGTCTTCGCGGGATGACCCTTGGCCTACTTGCGGGTCAGCCCTTGGTAGTTTCCCTGGTAACGATGCTGACAGTCTCGAGCGAAATGTCTCAGTTGACCACAGACGAAACAGTAGTTTTCATTTCTGCGTTGCCCATGGGCATTTCGCTGATTGGTTTGGCGACAATCTCTTGCGAAATGACCTTCTCGACCACACGGGGGTCCATCGTTCTCACTGCTGCCACTTCGCTCATGCTGTTCGCTGACGCTGACCGAAAGCTGGTTCACTTTCTCGGTGAGGACTTGAACGCTCTCTGTTAGTTGGCTGACCATGATGGATTCTCTCTGCTGGTTACTTGTTGGGGGTGAAACGTCGTCCGATTTACATCAGGATTGGCATTCATCGATGACAGCTCTGGTGTCAAATCAAGCTGTTGAGCAATTTTCACAGTCTCCTCGTATGTTAGATTAGGTCTCTGTAATAATTCTCTTTTCAGCGCCGCTGGAGATCCTTCAATAAATTGTTGTTTTAGAAGGGTATTTCTATCGTCATTCGCGATCTTGGGCATTGCTCGGCTGAGTAAGGTTTCCAAACCATAAACGAAAACTTGGATATCCTCTCTGGGTTTTCGCGCGCGTCGACGAAACTCCATCATGGCAATATGTTTGCTTGTCGCATCACCACCGAATGCTTCATTGATCGCCTCTGTTAAAGTCTTGAAGCTTTCTTTCTTGTCGTCTCCAAGGCGCTCGAACACGGCGAAAGCTTTCCCCGACAGTAGTGTCGGTAAACGCTTCAACATTTCCTCTGCTTTCCATCCATTCGCAGTTGAACACAATTCGAATTTGCGCAACCAGAGCCCGAAATCACCGTCCGAAAAAGTTTCTGGAACAGCCAAGAGGCTTGCTCTTGTTGATGTCGTTCTCATCCTGGTCACGGCACCAAAATGTAGTATAACGCAGAACTACAAAAAACACTCGAATAAATCTCTTTAATAAAAGTACACCCTAATATACAGCTCCCAGTCAAGTCACGAAAATGTGTTCACAGTCTGTGTTCACTGTCATTTAATATCCTCGTGATCATTAGATCACGAGGATATTAAATGACAGTGAACACAGACTGTGAACACATTTTCGTGACTTGACTGGGAGCTGTATATTAGGGTGTATTTTTGCGGATACTGGTTGCTAAACCATAATCCGCTATGTCATGAGCGCGGTTGTGTGTGTGTGTGTGTGTGTGTGTGTGTGTGTGTGTGTGTGTGTGTGTGTGTGTGTGTGTGTGTGTGAGAATGTTTTCGTCAATCACGTGATCAACGCAGACCAATAGCAATAGTCCGAATCAGCATACTTCAGAAGTCTTATTTATATGTCAGAAGGGTTTACGAACGTGAACACGAACAACGAATGCGAGATAAATGTTGAGTTTTGTTGCAGGTAATGAACATTTGCACGCAATATATCACAAGACGCCAAGAAATATGATGACAAGTCGACAGCTCACAGTGGGCTACTGGTCTGTCCGTATAAATTTGAACGTTTTTGAGAATTTTTTCGGCTAGTCTGGTTTCGAAACAATATGTATTTCAGCATTTTAATACATTTTTATGCATGCATGTATGTATGTATGTGTATGTATGTATGTACTGTTGTTTTATACTATAAATACAAGCGCGCGGTGACTGCACATTTACATGCCATACTTTCTCGTGTTCAATACAGCATCACCTAATAAAACCATACAAGGTGTTACTATAATAATTCCGGAACGCATTTCGACTTTGTCGCCTAAACGACAAGCTTTCCAAGGACGAAGAAACGGTGTGAGCGCTTGTTTGGCTTCGGATTAAAGATCTTTCTGAAATCTGAATGCCCTTTTAACTATTAAATGTTTCAAGTGTTTACGTGTTTATAAGCGCTCGACCAAGATGTTTTAGCTATAGGTTTACACGCAGAAATCCACCGTGCTTGGCATTATTTAAGTTACATGTAGACGTATGCAATACCCATTCAAAAAACGCGTTGAACATTGATTTATTGAGACGCATGAATGCATATGTTACCAGAGTCTAAAACATAGACATATAAAACATAAAAATATCATATTCTTTAACAATGCGATTAGCGTCCGCGTTTCCTGTTTTTGCCGATTTACCTAACATTACACTCGAGCGAAATTAAAGCGATATAAGTATCATATTTTAATGCGATTATAGGGACGCGTTTCATGTTTTTTTTCCTGTTCACAAAACTGAACAGTTATCATGTCCAGGGGAAAACAAGCTGTAATGTATGGCGTCAGATTACCGCCAATATTCATGTTTATTTTAATTCAACATGTTTGCATCATTGAAGTTAAATTCAACATTGAACATATCAAATTCAATATCCTGCTGAAATTCAACTTTCCTGCAATTCAACATATTTCCGTCATTATAGTTAATTAGAATATTGGACATATCAAATTCGGCATGCCGTAGACAAATTGAACATTTTCAAGCAACATTGAAGTATGAATATTGAACTAATTTCCAGTGTTGAAGTTTCAAAAAAGGTTGAAAACGAATCACTACATAAATTTGAGAAGTCAATATTGACGGTGATACAGCACCGCGTAAAATGTCCGCCAATATTAATTACCGCTACGTTGAACTCCCCCCCGGCACGCGCACTGGTTCGAAAATGGAAACCATCAAAATATGGCAGCGTCCACGAATCCTACGTAATCGTTGGTATATTGAACATTATTGAGGATATAATCCCGCGATTAAACAGCCTTAGCGACCCAGATTGCGTTGAAGGGATGGCTTTACGATTTGACGTTTTAAAGAGACATCTTGTAAATATTGGAATCAACCAAGGGCGTAGGAACCGGGGGGGTTAAGGGGCTGCAGCCCCCCCCCCCAATATTTTATCTTGCTGATATTAGCCCCCCCAATATTTTGCCCAACTACGGTTTGAGATTAAATGAGTTAAAGAGATCGTTGGTAATAATTTATAAAAATAAAAAATAAATCCTCCTAACACCATAAAAATATGAATTTCTTTCGTACAGAACGGGAAATTCGTCATATGACCGAAATCTATTTCTCTGCAGGCATCACCAGGCAGGGACGCGAGGGGCCTAGGCTACAGTAGAACCCAGTACGCACAGCGCATTGTGACCATTTTTCTGAAGCTGAAAACTAGTCGTGGACCCCCTAGGCGGATTTGTGGCAAAGCCGCGAATGCACATTACACAAACTCAAGTAGCCCCCCCAAAGTAACACTGCTTCCTACGCCCCTGGAATCAACGACAACACTCTGGATGGTGGAATTGGTTGACAGGGTTTGCCGAAGTTTAAACCAATTTAACCAGCACTATTCAGCCTCGAATAGGACGTCGTGGAAAACCCTCATACGACGTAGGCGAGCGACAATTGAACTTTTAGTTGGAACAAGGTTTCAAAGTTGGTGAAGTGAGCGGAATGCTGGGTGTGAGCAAACGAACTTTAGAGCGGCGAATGCGCTCTTTTGGCATAAGTGTGGCAGGTAATGAAGTTATTTCAAGTATCAGGTGTAGTTTTCTGTGAAGCTCTGGCTACTAAACTGACAGTAAACAACACAAACCTAGGGGTTGTGGCCTCGTGGGCCGATGGACATGCTTCCCCATGAAATTTTGAAATTTCGATCCTCTAGAATGCCATTTTCTGGCATTTTACCCTTCGATGATGAATTTTACCCTTCGCTTGCCTAAAATGACACCCTAGCTATAATGCATGAGTCATCCCTTAAGATCCCCCTCTAAGAGAACCCACAAGACAGTCGTCTACACCCAGCATTCTGCTCACTTCACCAACTTTGAAACCTTGTAATGTTACAACAAAAAGTTCAATTGTCCCTCGTCTACGTCGTATGAGGGTTTTCCACGATGTCCTGTGTATGTAAGGTTTGCTGAGGCATAGTTATTCGAGGCTGAATAGTGCTGGTTAAATTGGTTTAAACTTCGGCAAACCCTGTCAACCTATTCAACTATCCAGAGTGTTGTCGTTGATTCCAATATTTACAAGATGTCTTTTTAAAACGTCAAATGGTAAAGCCATCCCTTCAACGCAATCTGGATCGCTAAGGCTGTTTAATCGCGGGATTATATCCTCAATAATGTTCAATATACCAACGATTTCATCATCCGTAGGATTCGTGGACGCTGCCATATTTTGATGGTTTCCATTTTCGAACCAGTGCGCGTGCCGGGGGGGAGTTCAACGTAGCGGTAATTAATATTGGCGGACATTTTACGCGGTGCTGTATCACCGTCAATATTGACTTCTCAAATTTATGTAGTGATTCGTTTTCAACCTTTTTTGAAACTTCAACACTGGAAATTAGTTCAATATTCATACTTCAATGTTGCTTGAAAATGTTCAATTTGTCTACGGAATGCCGAATTTGATATGTCCAATATTCTAATTAACTATAATGACGGAAATATGTTGAATTGCAGGAAAGTTGAATTTCAGCAGGATGCTGAATTTAATTTGATATGCTCAATGTTGAATTTAACTTCAATGACGCAAACATGTTGAATTAAAATAAACATGAATATTGGCGGTAATCTGACGCCATAGTAATGACGTCGCAAAAATAAATCAAGTCAACATAGGTTATGCTGTGCCAAAAGCTGTTTGCCGCCAAGATTACAAAAAGAACAAACAGCAGGTTGAACAATAAATAAAACTATTAAGTAAATCCACTTAACGTGCGTTTTTGCGGATACTTTTTATGTTGCTAAACCATCCGAATGTTTTCGTCAATCACGTGATCAAGGCGAAACGCTAATAGGCATACTTCAGAAGTCTTATTCGTATGCCCGAAGGGTTTACGAGCGTGTACCAGAACAACCACTGGAAGATTGGAAGTCGAGTTTCGCTTTTGCACGCAATCACAAGACGCCAAGAAAATATCCACGACGAGTTGATAGCTGATAGTGGTCTACTGGTCTGTCGATATAGTCATATAGAGTAAAGTTTAAACGATTTTGTCAATTTTTGCAAATCAGTGACTGCTTTCTAAACCGTATACCTATATACCAGATAGTATGCATTTCATAACTTTTAGGTTATGATATTATATGTGTGTTACCAGAGTCTAATGTAGACAGTAAAGAATAGATTAGAACGAAAGCGATATATTATCACATTCTTTTAACAATGGGATTAGCAACAGGGTTTCCCGTTTTTCCCAATTTACCTAAAATTGTCATTTTAAGATTACAGTTAAGATTAGGGTTGGGGCAGGGCTTGGGTTAGGGATTGGGTTGGAGTTTAAGTAAGGGCTAGAATTAAGCATTTATCTTGTTAAGTTACAAAAGGCATTTAAACATTAATAGTTATTGTCGATTCTAGATGATACGTGAGAGCATATGCTGATATGTCACAAGGTTATCAAGCATTTTCAGTATATTTTGACGAACAATTTACGTTGTTCAATCATTATCTGTAGGCCAAATAAAAACCAGTATCCGCATGTACGCATTGCGTACCTATTTTTATTAAAGAGATTACCGTAAGAGATTACGTAGGGATTACCCTACGTCATCACCCTGAAACCAGGACTTGTCTCTTATACTCAGTTCAACTTTGTGTCGCTTTCCAGCGTTTTGTTCAGTGCCGACATTCCCAATTGTAACCATCATATATCGATCGTCGGTTTCAGTCCATTTCATTGAGCTATTGCATTGGGGGCATGTTTTTAAAGAAGCGTAAGATTTTGCTGTTTAAGCCACTCGAGGAAATAATCTTTATTTACAAGGTAGTCGTTTACGATTTCATCGTAGTTAAGGCGTTTACCAATTTTCAAATCACGATTATAAGTACTTGTGCATGTTATCAGAAGAACACTGAGAAGCTTTTTCTTTCTTTGTAACGACTTCCTGGTCATATAAAAATTGAACACCGTTCGTTCGTTTTCTTACTACGGTGTACATGTTCTATTTTACTATACGCATTATTTATCAAAAGAGAAACTTTTGATCGTTAATTAAAATGTTTCAGGTGTTATCTTAATCCCTGGGGTTCTCTTTTCAACCAATCAGTATAGTAAACAAGGGTCAAACGATGTCTTTAAACATGTTTATAGTAGTGGTATGACCACCGACGACAGGAAAACCTGCAGCAGTGAGTAAGTGTTGTATGAATCCTTTGCTTGCCGTGAGAAACGACAATGACATGGGTAATTTCTTGTTAGAACCCAGTGCCGCAGCTGGTATGGTCAAATGCATCTGCGAGCAAAAAAAGCCTTTGTTGCATCGCCCGAAGTCTATGACTTCTTAAATAAATTGTTGAAAAGCGACGAAGAGAATGCCTCAGGAGAAGATCAACTACTCTGCGAACTATTTTCAGGTGAACGAACATCGTATCGACATGCGACAGAATGCATAAGAGAAATCCCATTACTCAAGTGTCACTGTCAGTGAAATTATTATGTAGATTAGATAAAGGACATGGCCTTTTGGATCGCTTCTGCTTCTTATTTCCTCGTTGTCTTCGTCCATCTCCGCAAGAGTCAGAAGAGGCAAAGACTTATCTATAGCTTCTGCTACATTAAAATCTTTTACCGATGTATTTGTAGAAATGTTCGAGTCTCATCGCCTGAGGAAGTGTTACAGTTTTATTGCAGCCGCTGAAGCATACTTGCTTTCCATTCAAGAAGATTTTATTGAGGAACTCAACGAAAGTCTGTCGAAAGGTGTTCCAAATCCAAAATCGAAAAAAGTTGTTTTAATCAGTCCGAAGAGTTGCTGTTTCTGTGCATGTATTCAACAACATTACGACAAGCCTTATAAAGGGACGAAAACCTCGATCGGCATCAAGTGAAGTTACTCGTAAGTTACTCGTAACTTGAGAACGTAATTATACGCGCAGCACGATTTTGGAGTTTTTGAAGTTTTTGAGAAAGGCCTTTGTTACAGTTTCCCCAAACCACATTACAATAGTTAAAATGAGGTTGTACTAAAGCAATGTAAACAGTTAGGAGTATTTCAAGAGGAACAAAATACCTAATGCGTTTTATTGCACTAATCCCAGATGCAATTTTCTTAGACATCACATTAACTCTTTCTTGTCCGAATTGGTCTTTAGTATTTTATTCTGGCTAACGCCAGACGATTTTATTCACCTCTGGGGAAGCCCCCGGACAGGAATGAGTTATAAACTATCTCTTTAACTCTTTCTTGTCCGAATTGGTCTTTAGTATTTTATTCTGGCTAACGCCAGACGATTTTATTCACCTCTGGGGAAGCCCCCGGACAGGAATGAGTTAACGTGGTTTTCCCAGGTCACATTCTGGTCAATTTTTACACCAAGTGATTTAGATACTGAAACTTGTTTCACAGAATTATTGTCAATAATGATGTTTGGGCTTTCTTGGAGATTAGACAATCTCTGTCTAGAGCCAATTAGTAAAAATTCAGTTTTAGTCATATTTAACGTGAGTTTATTTGCTGCAAGCCAATTATGAAGTTTTTCCAAATCAAAATTAACACATTCATTTATTTCGTTTATGTCATTACTAGCGTATGTTATGCTCGTATCGTCAGCATACATTCTTGGCTGTGAATAAGTCAGACAATTAGGTAAATCATTTATATATAGTAAAAACAATAGTGGGCCTAGGATAGTCCCCTGAGGCACTCCACTCCTAACCAAAGTCTTAGACGTCACTTACAATATTTACAATGCATGTCTGCGTACGGTCTTTTAAATATGAGTTAAACCAGTTCAGAGTATGACCGGTTATTCCATAAAATTCAAGTTTTGAAAGCAGTATGGCGTGGTCTACCGTGTCAAAGGCCTTTTTCAGATCTAGAAATACAACTGCATTAATATTGCCACGGCATAGCCATGGCGAGACAAGAGATCGTTACTAGTTAAAGTACCACAGAAGCTAACCATTTTTGATCACTGCGAAACGACCTTGTTAGAATACAAGCAAGGCCAAATTAAAATGAAAGTGAAATTAATAAACTGAAAATAACGCATTACCTCATATGGACATTGGAATAGCTTTTACGGTGTAAACAAATCAATTATCACTATTCGGGGGGGGGGGGGGTCTGAATACAAGCAAAGCCAAAATGAAAGTGAAATTTTTAGCCCCGGTCAAACGAGGTTGAGAATTGATGAGAGTCGATGAGAGTTGCAACTCTCGGTCGCGTTTGACCACCCACTCCGATCGACTCTTATGCACTCTTATCAACTCTCATCAACTTTGAGCTGGTTCAAATTTTAATGAGAGTTGATGAGAGTTTTTGCTCGTTTGACCGGTCATGAGAATTGGCATATGAGGGTTGATGAGAGTTTAGCGGCTCGAAATCCATCTTCATCATTTCTCTGTAAGTGTAACCTGGAGTGTCTTCAGTCCTCAGTTCGTCTATAATATTCGTGAAATAGCCTGTCTTTCCGTCTTTTGATCCAGAATCGTGTCTTTCCTCGCTTGCATGCATTTTCGCTGTTGTTCTTGTTCCAACAATAAACTTAACGCCAACACAACCGCGGTCTTTCTTTTGGCCAACAAAGGCATTTTACCGTCTTGCCTTTCTTTGTCATGAAATTGTTTTGACTGTATTCGTGACTTTTCGTGACAAAAAAAGGCAAGAATGCAAAATATATCTGTCTATTTATTTGTCTACAACTCTCGTCAACTCTCATGGCCAACTCTCATCAACTCGCATCCTCGTTTGACCTGGGCATGAGAGTTGAGAAAACTCTCAGACAAACTCTCGCTTGCCAACTCTCATCAACTGTCATCCTCGTTTGACCGGGGCTTAAATCTGAAAATAACGCATTACCTTTTATGGACATTGGAATAGCTTTTACGGGGTGGGGGGGGGGGGGAGGGGTGGGGATGGTGGTGTCAAATTAAGTTTGGCATTTGGGGGCGATCAAGGCCCGAAGTCCGAAGAATATCCGGACCACAGAGCATTATAACAGACTCGGAGTATCATAACATCATAACAGCGGTGTATTTAAACAAAGACAAATACTCCGCGCTTACCTGACAGGCAGAAATATCCTGAATGTCAGACCTTTATTTCATATCCAGGCTCGTCTTCCCCTAACAGACAATGAATCCTTTCTCCTACACCTTATTTAATACTGTAACCGTTTCAAACATCGAACTTTCCATTTGCCGAACTATAGTCAACAGTTTAAATTAAGCACATGATAAGTTCGACTGTTTTAATTAAGTTCGACCGTTTCGGTCGAGTAGAACGACCAAAGCGCGACATGGTTTCAAACGTCGAACTTATCATGTGCCGAACTTAATGCAATTCACGAAAAAACGTGTTTGTCTAGTTTTTCTCGCTGTAATGCGAGCCGAAAACATGAAACTGCACTTTCTTAATACACACGGCGGCCTTTTCGAGCAAATACCCCCCAAAATGTGTCCCCCCCGGACAGATTTTCTAGGAAATATGTCCCCCCCTGGGACACATTTGCTAGGAAAAATGGGCCCCCCTTCGGAAATTTGCCCCCCCCCAGAATGATTCCTTACAGGATAATTGATATACGTGTAATGTGGACAAAACTTTTTAAAAGTAGAAAATATATATTTCTGAATGATAAATTATAACAGCTAAATATATATTTACAAAAACTACAATATACAAACTTATTTATTTAATAAAAACTTTGGCTTAATTGGACTGTCAATAAACTAATCATTTTTGCAAAGTTTTGATGGTGGAACACATGAATGGCAAAGCCATTCCTGATCATTCTCAGGAAAAAAACTTAAATTAAGACAAGGAAAATGGTACACTGAACCATTTAGTTAGCTAAAAGTTACTATTTGTCGGCGAAAATTCACCCTAGGCGGACAGCAACATCACTTATCCCGCAGCTACTACACCAGTATGACCAATACGGATCGCTTTTGAGAGTCATCGCTCATTGAAAAAAGGCGTCTACTGCGAATCATGACTACCATGCATAATAAATACTTCCATATATATCGTTTTTTGAAAAACGGCAAACTATACACTATTATATTAATAACAAAGCAAGAAAATGGCGAGCTGCCGAGAATTTCGACAAGTGCTAACAACTCTACTCATATCTGGCATATCTCACCCATTCAAATACTAACTCAATCCAAATGGGCTTTACTCCAGTCCTCAGTGGTGAGAGGCAGTACACTAATACCTTGACTATTAAAGCTATGGTACTTGAAAAATTATAGTCATAAAGTATGGTAGTAACTTTAAGTAGGCCAATCAAATTAACATAACTACATGTATATAACAACTCACCAAATTTGACTTAATTGACTAATTTAATACAGTATTTAAATATTTTCGTTACAACAATTTGTCAAACAATAATGCAATATAGTTAGAAGGTAAAGAACATCGCTTGAGATAACAAGCATCTAGAGCCACTGCTGTAAAATTTAAGAGTGAATGAAAGAGATGTCCAGCAAATATTAATTATGTCATCAAAATTATAAGAGCAACCATGCATTAATTGTTCTTCAAGACATATGCATACATGCAGAAAAAGGTACAATAAATGTTTGTATTCATAACACAGATTTTGCATGACATTGACAGCTGCAGCATACAATTTTACGCCATTAATACTGTATATAGACTTGCCAGTTACTGATATTTGACTATTTAATAAAGGATAAAGGACTGGGGGCTAATCATCCTTACTTGCAGCCAGGGCCTGAATTGCGAAGGACGCAGATCAACGTGGCCGTGTCGAGGCATATCAAAGGCGCTCCAGGCAGCCGCCATACGACACAGTTCAGACCACGGATCACAGCTAAGATGTTAGGTGTTGATTTTATGGAGGGAGGAAAACCGGAGAACCCGGCGAAAAACCCTCGAAACACAGGAGAGATTAACTACAACTCTACTCACATGAGTTCCAAGCCCGACAACGGGGCATTCCCAAGCGGTCACCCATCCAAGTACTAACCCCGTCTAACCGGGCTTAACTTTTTGGTGAGAGGCAGCGCGCTAACCGCACGCGCCACCCGTGCTCCCCTTTGTCATCTACGTCGACAATATGTTATTTAATTGAGCATATTTCGCTCGTGGACTACCATAGGTTTTGGGCATTGTTGCTTGACCATGAAGCTAACTTTGTTTTCTTAGAAGAAGGTCATCCATTTCTATTCGGCAACGCACAGTCTTGTCAGTTTACGAAGCTCGACCAGGCATGTTGGCCATTTAAATTGCCTCGTCTGAATATGAAATCGTCCACGCAACGACTCGATTAATTTGCTTTCAAAAACTTTTATCATTATTCCAACAACGTCTAGTGCATCACAATTTAGAATTGACTACGATTCATACTGAAAATACTTACTAAATTTGTAAAAACGTCTTGTTGTTGAATGACTTATGAAATACTTGGCGTACAGTAGTTATTTTGGCTTCGGTGTTCTGTCGTGAGTCAATCGTTTTAATTTATTCTATGTTTTGATTGGCTCCGAAGGCATTCGTTTGTTAACTTACCTTTACCTTACCTTACATTACACGCATGACAGCAATGTATCTACTCGCGCATGCGCAGTAAATACAAAAACAGATATTAATAAATAAAATGACCGGACACACAAGGCCGACCAATGACGTAACGCTATCCATCTTGCATTCTGGTGTTTGTTCGTGCATGTTCGGCGTAAATATTATCTCCGTAATATACACATACTCACAAGATAGCAGCCATTTTGATCAGTTTTGAACTTGTGATTGGAATTATTTGGATTGGTTGTCTATAATTATATTCAACTGTGCTCTGATGTCAGACTGCTTTACGACAGTATGGCCAGGGGGCCGGGTAGTACCCGTTGAGTAGTTTGTTCAACGGGTGAAATTATGAGCTGAATCAATCGAACTCTGATCTCCACTCATTTCAAGAAAACGTTTAGATTGCTTAAATATATTGTTGGACAAAATACATAAAATGTTTTCATGTTGAATCAAACAGAAATACTTCCCCTTTTGGTGAATCGGACAAAAGACAGCTGGTATTAGGCCCATTAATGTGCAATTAACGTACAAAAAAAGGGTGTGTTCCTTCTCTTTCAACATGTGTTTTCGTGCTAAAGTCACATAATAAATTTTTATCAGATCATAACCTGATAAATATTTTTTTAAACTTCAATCGCCGCTATTTTTTGAATTTGTACCACCCGATGCGTTTGGAATTACAATCAGGATGACTTCACGCGCGGGGGACGTTGAAAGAAATAATAAAATACAAAGAAAACTGGAGCCGTGCCTACTTAAAACAATCTTAAAAGCGTAATCGGAAATGCTGTAAACAAAGAGAATTGTCAACACCTACGTCAAATAGATATATCCTGTTCACGTGTCAAGCTCAATCGTTTTTGAAAGGGAAGACCAAAAGTTTACGTACATTACCTCAACGCTCTTAGCTACATTAGTATAGTATCTTGCGTTAATTCAAGAAGTGAAAGTTTTCTGAACTCAAAGATGAACTCTACTGGAAATTTTAATATACCTAACGACAATGCAAGTATTGAGAAGTGTTTGGTATCGTTTGTCATCCGTTCTGAGCCAACTTCATCGTATATTAAGAACAGTATAGCAGTTTGTATTTTGAACGTCCTTTTAGCTATTGCTGGGACCATTCTCAATGGAATGGTCCTCTTTATATTTTGGAAGTCAGCAATCCTGAGAGCCAAAATGTCCAACTTTACCATTATGATTCTCTCAATAATCGATCTGACCGTGGTAACAACTGTCCATCCGCTATTTGTGTTCCAACGAATCAATGAACTTTTAGAAACATCAAAATGCCTGTACGTTGAAGCCTTCTACTTCGCAGCTAGCTTATTATCAGGGATATCTGCATGGACGCTATTCGTTATAAACGCTGAGAGATACTTGGCAATAGTTTATCCAATTTGGCATCACGTGAAGGTCACCAAGAAAAGATTTGTACTAATTTGTGTAATTTTCTGGTTTATTTACTGTTTGAATATGATAGCAGCCTTTTCATTTTATTCACATCACGCGAACATAGTTTTTGGTCTTTCTATCGCTATCATGTGCTTCACGTCTATCTTTATCTACTTGTCAATATTCCGTGTTGCAAGAAAGAAAATGTCTGCAATAGTACACAAAGACAGCAGTGTACGTAAGACAGATACAACTTGGAAACTCTACCAAGATAGCAACATGTCTAAGACAGATACAATTTGGAAACTCCGTCAAGACAGCAACTTACATAAGACGGATACAACTAGGAAACTTCACGAAGAAATCAACGTGTCTAGGACGGGTACCACCAAAAAAATCCAAGTACTTTTAAATGAATTAAAGACGGCCAAAATGTATGTTATAATTGTTTTCATATCATTCGTTTCTTATCTCCCGGCCGGTGTGGTGCTTGCAGTACAGAATCCCGAGTCCAAGACTGCAATATCAAGAGAGCGAAACAGTATTGCTAAAGCATACCCTTGGCTATTGACATTTTGTTCAATCAGTTCAACCTTAAATTCCTTGGTGTTTTTCTGGAGTAACAAGAAACTCAAAAGAGAAGGTCACAAAATTTTTGCAAGATATTTTAAATGACAAATGCCGGAATCATTTCTTTGCGAAAATTTTTTGCGAAACCCTTCCGAAAAGATAGAGGAATGTTTTAATAATGAATAGTTTAATACAGTAGCAATAGACCACTTTTACAATGGCGACTAATTTGAATATTCTTTTATGTGCATTTTAGGAAGCATTTCTAGCCTCGTCTGTGTGTCTGCAATTCAAAAGAATCTTTGCTTGATAACGAGGCCAGGAAGGCTCATTTAGATGCGCATAAACGAGTATTTAATGCGTCGGCCATTATGAAAGTGGTCTATGTGTGGCTGAAAAGAGCATAGCTCCAATTGACTTCAGCTACAAAGCTAAAAACTAGATAATTTTAGTTGATTTTACGAAGAGGGGGGTGGGGGACTGGAGAACTCGGAGAAAACCTCTTGATCACGAAGCACAGGAGGGATCAACTACGTACAATAACCCTACTCACTTGTCTAAGTTTTGAGTACTAACTTCAAGCCTGAGAACGATGTTATATTCCCAGGCGGTCACCCATCCAAGGCCTAACCTCGTCCAACCGCGGGCTTAATCTAACTTTGGATTTTCTTGCGGGGGGGGGGGGGGGGGGGGGAATGAAGTGGCGAAGATGTGGGGGTGGGGGGGGGGGTGTGCAGAAAAATATGTTGAATAATTTTATTTTGCAAAGCATGAATGTGCATGTTGTAGGTGGACTGCTGTACGTAATTTTTTATTAAAATGCAGGTGAAGGGTACCATACTGGTGTTATAATTTTGGATTTGTGTAGTATTTAGCGTTAATTTGAATAATTTGCGTGTTTCGGCCTACGTTATAACACGTGTTTTATAACAAGTCTGAGGACATTGTGTGCTATTTGATTGTATATCACTCACTTGCTGGCGGCAAAGTTAGTACACATTTCAAACTTTTTAGATCCACATTTTCTTTTTGAGTAATGTCAACTGAAAAATATTATAAAGAAACACTCTATGCCCTATATTTTGCCCCCCTTGCCGTCGCCCGGCTCCGTGGCCTCTGCACTTAGCAAAAGTCTCAAAGATTTCTCTGATTATTCAGTGGGTCAACTCTAGTTTTTAAACACATTATTAATAAACCCTCTCATGCGCATTGTTGTTTTGGGATAACTTTATTTTTGCTGCGAGCAGTGAGGCGAGCAGCTCACTAATCTTGACGAGGTCTGGTCTGAGTTTATATGCGTTCACAACACTGATCTCAAATAATATACTCATTATACTGGATAGAGCATCTATTGTTTCGCGCGTGGCAAAAATTGAAGTCGGAAGTGAGGCTAAAAATCTCGCGGCCACCATATCCGGTGGGACCCACAATATTGCTGAATCACAGTTTTCGCCTCTGGTTTTCGCTTTAAATGATCGGGTTTTTAACGAAAACCAGCTAAATTTTTGTAACATGTATCTGTCGCTATGGGAGAACTTAAAAGTGGCTGTATGAAAACCAAGTGGGTCCCACTTGAAATGGCCGCCACTAATTTATTCCGACTTCACAGCGAGCACCGGATGCTCTACCAGTATAATGAGTCCATTATTTGAGATCAGTGGTTCACAAACTCGATTCTTAGGATTTCGTGGGCGATGATCTTCGGTATACGCAATG
The DNA here is from genome assembly GCA_964035015.1 of Corallium rubrum. Taxonomy (NCBI): domain Eukaryota; kingdom Metazoa; phylum Cnidaria; class Anthozoa; order Scleralcyonacea; family Coralliidae; genus Corallium; species Corallium rubrum. Next base: position 1,845,426 of record OZ036011.1, read on the forward strand.
TCTACCGATCAGCGGCAGGCATTATTAAATTGTGCGCTACGCTACACCTGGCATTGTTTGGCGCTGGAATATATTGATTTATTAAAGAGAAGTGTATTTTTCTACTATACTATTATATAAAACACAACTCTATTTGTTGTTGGAAGTATATATCAATGCCACAAAAGGCTAAGCGACATTTCGAGGGGCAGACAGTGTATTTATACGAGTCTTTGTTCATTAATTTTTATATGACATTCCACACCATTGTGCCAGATGATTTCACTTAACATTTCAAGCATGCGACGTTACTGTCAACACTCACGTCACGCGTATAAAATTGAGCCATTAAAGATGGCAACAGCCGTTATTGCTGCAAATCAACAACCTAAAACTGCATAGATTGCCGTTCTTCACTTCAAGCAAGAGTGCTGACGCCATCACTCTTTAAAGGCTGATTTCCAGTCAGTGGAATATTGCGAGCGGGCGGAATTTTTCTTTGTCTTGTGAGCACTCGAGCGGAACTAATCTAATTCAGGGCACAAAAGACAAAGAGAAATTCCGCCCGCTCGCAAAATTCCACTGACTGGAAATCAGCCTTAATGGCTCGATTTTATACGCGTGACGTCCATGTTGAGGAAAACGTCGCATGCTTAAGCTCTTTTATCGTGCTTCGGACGATAACAAGTATTTTACTACTAAATAGTAAATGGTAGCAACTCGCAGCACTTCACTTTTGATAAAAACTTCTAGTTTTACCATGCATACTAACGCCAGACGATTTTACTTGTGAATGGAATACTTGTGAACGATTTTTCTCGTAAGGCCATGTGTGTAAGTGTTAATTGTTTTAATTCATCGATGTTCAGTAGTTCAATAGCGCAGTCAGGGCTTTCTCAGGTGGGAGGTTCCGTGCGCAAACCGCCTATCCTAACAAAAAAAACAACATAAGAACAAATAGAAAATAGGAAGAAAGAAAAAACAAAGAAAAAAGTAAAGAAAAAAAGAGAAAAGAATAAGAGAAAAGAGAGAGAAACAAAAAAATGATCGATAACAAGTAAACATCTTAAAATTTAGGTGAATCACATTCGTTTACACGGAGCATTCACAAAGTTTGTTTACTTTACTTTGTTGATAGTTCATTGTTCTTCGAGGCCAGTGAAATTTGAAACCCACATTACTACGTAACAATGGTTTGGTTTACTCGAGGTCAGTCGAGAAAGGAATCACGCCATATTTATAACTAGAAAAATTGTTCATTTTTTGTCAAGAGTGCAATGTTTTGCGTCTTATATTAAATATGCAGTTGGCTCAAAACATTGTGCTCTTAAAGGATAAAGGTTTGGGGAGCTAATCATCCTTAGTTCACGATCACCTCAGGGTTTCTTTGATGTACCGTGGTTGTTTATTTATAACAAGACGCCTGCTCGATCAGGCGTTCACTCGGGCTACTGATTTCTGAAGGCTTCGCGTAGCCTGTGCGTACTCTAGCAAGACTACATGACAATGGCAATGCATAATTGCATAGATGTTCACAAATAGAAATAGAATCTAACGTCTTATATGAACTGCTGCGGTGCAGGAAGCGCCGAAGGTTTGCTAATTAGTATAAATGTAAACAAGGCCGTTTTTCTGAAAATTAAACAACGGCTCTAATATATTTAGTAGACAAAACCTATAGTGTCGGATTCGGCAGATTCAAGCGATCATTTTGATATAGAATTTATTTAAATTCGGACAAACAGAAAATATTTAAACATGTTTTAAAACACACGTTTCCAAATGTAATACGACACGCCATATCTAAACATGCACTGAACATGTTCAACATATTGATGTCTTAGCTTACCGGTTCCGCAATTATTAAACATGACCGTTCTCTGACGTCCTTCACTCCTTCAGTTTAAAGTTTCCGATTATTTTTAATACATCTTGATTCGCTGACAGTCCGACGACTCTGACATCTTTGTTTGAGACGACTGCTGTGTAGTGTGCCAAGAAATGTCGTGAAAATATTCAAAAACATCGATAAAATGGCAAGAAAAGCTTCGTTCATGAGACAACGCGGCCATGAAATCGCCATCGCGCGGCCGGGAGACTAATGCTCGCGACGAAAAAAAAATAATGCAATCTCGTCCCCAGAGCCAGCTCCCGCTGAACCTTGGCATGCCACAATCCCGCTCCCAGAGCCCACACCCCCCACCCGGGAAACAAGAGACTCTGGGACAATCAGTTTCACATCGATATTTCATCGGCTGATAAACATGATTACTCTTCTTCTGGGTAACAAGAATCCTGTGATGGCATGAATGGATTATCCCAGAGCCCCCTGCCCCCTGGGCGGGGAATGTGGGCCCCAGGAACGAGATTGGGCATGCCATAGCCCATGCACGGAACCAGTGCACACAAAAATTTGTTTAAATGTAATGTAGATCTGTAAAATTTGAAATTACGACAATAGACCTTACTCCAAAATGGCAAACATTTTAAAATTCTTCCAGGTGCATATCAAATAGCCCTCATCACCTCGTTTTAAAGTAAAAATTATTTTGAATTTCCCACATGAAAACAAGTTCATATATTAATAAGGATAGGGATGTAAACAAGTACGTTTTCCCGAATAACAACGGCGATCTAAATACTTTCAGTAACAAAACATACAGTGCGGGATTCAGGACATTCAAGCGATCATTTTTATATAAAATTTGTTTATATGGAGCAAACAGAAAATATTTAAACATGTTTTGAAACACACGTTTCCAAATCACTGTCAAATGTAATACGACACCTACATGAAATCTAGACATACAAACAGTTCAACATGTTCATATTTTGCATTATTCAGTGATTATTACTGGTGTTTTGTAGTTGTTATTACTCAGTAAATAGTATATACGTTTTTTGATGTACTGGGGCGTTTGTTTCTTGTACCTCTTCAGGTCAACTTGATGTAAACATTAGCATGTGTATTCCCGTGGCTTTCGCAACTCGATCGTCCATTCTGTCTTCATGAACTAACCTTTTTTGTGTTTGTTAATATCGGTAGTTTGCATATTTGGAAGTCTTAAATAAACGTTTCACTGTGATTCAATGACACAACAACTCCGGTTTCGAAATCGCTTCCAACAAGGCATCTTTCTTATGCTTTACGCTGTTGATGTTCCATGGCAATCCGTGCTCGATTTTGCGAGTTCTTTCTTTTAAACCAGCTTCGCCTTTGGCCAAAGTGTTGGTAGGTTTTCCCAGTAAATTGCTTATATGGTTGATTAGTGATGTGCATGCTTGACACAACCACGAAAGGAACATGATTGTCGTTCAGTTTCGAAGTGATCGACGTATCGCCTCCATATATGGGAAGTATTGCGCAATTTTGGCATTTTGTGGAACCCCTACGCAAAAAAACCGCCTAAATCTAGACTCGGCTACCCTGTGGTAGGCCGAGTAATAACAGAGCCGAAACCTAGACTCGTCTACCTGCGGTAGCCCGAGTAATAATTACTCCCAATCACGCATAAGTATAAGAGTAATTACCGAGAACCGAGGCTTTTAGCCAAACGTAGCCCGAGGGGCCGCAACTCACTTATTGCTGCCTCTCCTTAGGCAGCTCACTATTCTTGACGTTCCCGTTCTTAACTCGTGTCCAGTCCTTTTGCCGAGTTATGTAAAGCTGACAAGGATCCAATCTCGTTCCCAGACCCTTCTCACGCGGGCCGCGCCCGTCGACCGAAAGCTCTGCGATAATCCGTTTCAAATCGACATTTCATTGGTTCTTTGCTCGGAGACTTTCGCTGATTTTCTCATGTTGACAATGGCTAGTTTTGTCTTTCGAAAGCCTTGAAGGCTTTCAAATTTTATCTGGCGACTGAAACTTGTCAAGAACCAAACCTCTGGAACCAAACGGCGGTTTCGAAAGGGAAAGCGGTGAGTACTGAAGTGGCGTGTTGCCCGAGGTGCGGTATATTGTCAGTTGTGGAACAAGATGGCTAGTAATTTCAGAACAACATATCGTTGAAGTATATGGTGTACGTGTGTTGTTACGTGTTGAATGAGCTTTCATTTGATGTGTCGTTCAAAATTCTGTGTTTTATTAAACTTGTTAAAATGTCCAAAATGTGCGAACCACTGTTTGAAATAATATTACAAATAAACAGGAAATTGACTTTTCATAAGTGTTACAGAAATTTAGGTTTCTTTTGAAATATTTAACGCACAACATTGAGATATATATCATACAGAAGCTATTGAAAAATTCTATTCGGGGTAGAAATTGGAAGCTTCTCGTTAAACGGAAAATATTTTAAAAATGGAAAAACGTCTGTTGTTTTGGTTCATCGCGTCGATTTCCTGTATATTTGTAATGAAATATTATTTGGAACAGTGGTTCGCACATTTCGGACAGTATCACAAGTTTCATAAAACGCAGAATTTTGAACGATACATCAAATGAAAGCTGATTCAACACATAACAACATACGTACACACTATATTTCAACGATGCGTAGTTCTGAAATTACTAGTCATCTTGTTCCACAAATGACAAGATAATTGTATGCCGTAAATTTACCCGCCGTGCCACTTCAGCTACGACAAGTTTGCTACTCACCGCTTTCTCTCTTGGAATCATTCAAAAGCCGTCGATTACTTGCTGTTTAAAAGGCTGTTTTAGTTCTTGACAAGTTTATTCGCTCGTAAATAAGCCATTTCCCACAACCAGTGGGAAGAACACACAGGGTGTCTTTTCGTTCGACAACAATCGTCTTCAGGGCTTCGAACTGCTTTTCTTTGGTGCGTATTAAATCCATCTCTATTTGTTTCTCGCAGTGCATACTTCAGTGCAGCATTAAATAAATCAACGTTTTTCGAGGCCAAAACAAATAAATCTAAGATACCGACAACATAGAATAGTCTTGAAAACCGTAGTAAATGTAAATATTTCATTGAAGAAGCGCTTCGTAATCTCACGCATGATCAGTTGCGATGGAAGCTAAATTTTGGCAAGAGACGATGGATTATCCCAGAGCTTTCGGTCGACGGGCGCGGCCCGCGTGAGAAGGGTCTGAGAACGAGATTGACAAGGATCTCGATTTGCGAAAAAATTTATTCTCGTCCCCATAGCCTCTCCCGTGCTGGCGCGCGGAAAAGGCTCTGGGAGAATCCAAAACCGGAACACCAAGATTCTTTGGTGTTCTTTCTAAAGCGCATGCGTTTAAGTTCGCGGTTTGGGAGTTGGACACGAGATCATCGACAGTTGTTTGGAATATAATTTTCCTTTCGTTTTCGATTCTGTCTCGTATTGACTCGTTTGACTTTGGAACAATTCTGATTATGGTAGATTCCGTTCGAAGAAGGTCCTTGTCGAGTGTGAATCATCGCCGCGTTTACTCTGTGGGGCAAAATACTGTACATTATAATTTACGAGTTCGCTTCAGAGCGTTCGTTTATATTTGACTTGTATATTTCAATGAGATTCTTAATATGTACCATGCACGAACGTCCTGCAGTGTGCTGTCTATCGTCTATCGCCTATCAGTTTCAAATTGCTGTCTGTCTTCTGTGTTTGATTTAATTATATAAGGGGAATGCTTTGAAAAACGTTCGATTAAATTGTTCGGATTAGAACTATATTAGAATTGTGCTTCGTTGTCAGATTTCGTGTCTCAAATACTGTTTATTTATAAACATTCATTAAGCTCCGTTATATCTAGGCTTTTGAATTTCAACAACCAATCAGATCGCGATGATTATGGATTCCCCCAGAGCCTTTTCCGCGCGCCAGCACGGGAGAGGCTCTGGGGACGAGAATGGAAAAAATTTGGATGTTTGTTAGCAGTTCTCAGTCCCCTTGTTTACTCGAAGTTTGGAGCGCATGTGAGCAGTTGCATTTCAATTTTAAAGGTGAGTAGTTATTTAAATTTGCTTGAATTTTGGGGTTTTGGTCATTAATTAAGTGCAACATTCTATTTCAAGATTTTTTTTCAACCATGAGTTATTTATAGCTTTCTGTAAATATGTTACAGTCTCTGTTTTAGTCGGGATCGAGTACGTTATGGAAGTGAGGACGTCGAGGGTAAATTAAAGTGGAAGACTTTACTTTGACGAGCTTTAGTAGTTTATTTAAGCTAGAATTTTTTAAATGTTCGGTTAAATACCTTTCTGTAAGTCTGTGTTTTAGTCGTGGGTAGATATATAACTCATCAAACCACTGAGGTTGAATATTATCAGGGGATTTCAATAGTGTATCTCAGTTTTTACACATCAACATGTACTGCTTTAACATGTAAGTTATGTTATTCAATGAAATGTGTTATTCATTTCAGGGTTAACTCATACCTTACATCTACACGTACTTTAATTTATAATTAGGTGTCTTTTGTATTATAAAATTACCAAGATGATTGGCAAGGTCAATGTCTTTATCTCTTTATACAATAAAAATTACTAATCACATCTCAATTGTATAACCCACTGACACAATCCCCTGTGTTCTTTGTGAACTGTACATATGCCTGCTAACAAACAATTTTGTTCTTTTATAGATTTCTATAATTCGTGATATACAGTATAAGTAGTGCAATGTCTGCTGGCTACAAGTAACTACAAGGTCTCGTTGAAAGAAATTAATTATCATGGGAAACTAAATCATTAATCACAATGGATCTGTTAACTATATTGACTACCATGGATTGAAGTATATAAAATACCATCTCTTCGCAGCCCTTTGAGAGTGCTGTACAGTAAGTATATCTACAAGATGCCATTGCATACAGTACTGTACATGTTCATTTCAGAATATATACTACACATTTGGTTTTAATGATGGATTTCCACACAAAGATTTACAGTATCTGGCCGCATCTGTATCTTTCTGTAATAAACTACATCTCATGCAGTGTCTGTACATTGAGTCTGAGAAGAAATGGATTATCATTTCACTCAAAACACTCAGAAAAGTGTAATTCACTTACAAGTTACAACAGAAGAATTAGTGTCCCATAATTTATTACATGCTTCTCTCAGAAAATAAACTACATGTATTGTTTCAATGAATATCATGGATTACTACACAATAATTATGCGGAGACATCTTGAAAGTAATGGATTGTCATCAATGACTATAGTAGTGCATTCTTACCAACAAGTACAAGTAATAAAACTTGGAGATTATTAAAACAAAACAACATTTATGCTAGACAACATTTTAGTTATACCAATTCTGCAAAATAATCTGATGGACTTGGTGGTATATTGCTCGGTATGATTTTTCAGCTTTAGATTTGTTAAACATGAGACACTCGGAACTGCATTGATAGTTTTGTCACAGCAAGAGCTATGGTGATTTATTACTTCATTTACTTGTATACTAGTGTTAAACCCTGTCAAAACCCTTGCCAATTATATCAAGAGATAAGTCAGTAAAGTTTAATTCTAAATCTTATAATTAAAAAATTAAAAATAACTAAATACCGTAAATTAAAAATAACTGTGTGAATATATACCCAGGGCTTATATTGGGAATTTCGTAAAACATCAGAAAATTTAATCAGGATTTTCGTCCCACTTGAGGCAGCACTTCACTTGCGATAGTAATTTCTAGTTTAATAGTTGAGGAGGTTCTCGAAAATTACTATTTAAATATAATTAGGCCTATTGAGTCGCTTTTCTTTGTTCTTCCCAGGGTAAACATATCACAAACTTTAATACTGGAGAGTTTCAGAAACGTTTCATTTCTGGAAGAATTACTGAGGAATTACCTTAAATTGAATAAAACATTCATTCCCTAGGCTCAGTAACTAGAATCTGGTAGATGACGGTTGAAATCTCGGTCGAGAATGAATGAATCACAGTCCCAACTGCGCGCGTGCGTCGTTTGTTTATATGAGACACCCAAATGAATGCTTGGAATGCATGCAGTTGATGACTGTATCTCGTATAATACATCGCCGAGTAAGAAGTACGGGAAGCACGGGTGGCAAAGAGGTGCCTCTCGCCGCTACGATCCAAAGTTAAGCCCGGTTGGATGGGGTTAGTACTTGGGTGGGTGACCGCTTTCGAACAACCTCGTTCACGGTGTGAGTAGAGTTATTCAGTTGATCTCTCTTGTGCTTCGAGGGTTTTTTCCGGGTTCTCCGACCCCCCCCCCCCCCATCAAATCAACACCTAGATCTTAGCTGTGCCTCTTGGTTTGACATATCCTTCGCAATTCAGCTACTTGGCCGCAAGTAAATAAGTATAGGTTAGTTACCTGTCGAGGAGATTCGCTCTCCTCCTGCCGGTTCAAACAAACTACACAGGGACTGTATTTTCTTACTTTCCTTTCATTTTATTACAACCCTTCACAATCACAGTTCGTATCAATCTGAATCTAATCCTATAACTACCAACCCTTTTACCCAATTAACTACGGAACCTTATCTACTTACATTGATTGACATGCGTGAAATGACCGACATTTTACAAATTATATCTACCATAATTACATTAACAAGCCAAATAAAATACTCATGCATGCAATAAGACAGTTACTGGTTTCAATCACAACTCTTACTAATTAATCTTATTCAAATATTCAATACAAAATAAAGAAAAGATCTAACACCCTCCCCTCCTTGAACCTGTCAAGGTTCAAGCATGGCCTTTGTCCTCCTTTCTGAGTCCAATGCCGCCGCTCTGCGAGACCTACGCGGTTTGTCGCTATCGCAAGATTCCTCCTGTACCCTAGCTGTTCCCTCATCTCTCGCCTCATCCGCCTCTTCATTTCCACTCTTGCTTTTCACCTCCAATGGGTACAGCCTTTGTACAGGTCTACTCAAGTACCTCGGCTTTCCCTTAACAATCAACCTCACCAACGCCCCTCTAACAACGTTATCCTTTCCCACAATCAACCTTTCTACTACTGCCAACTTCCAACTACGTTTTAGGTTTTCATCATAAACCAACACAACATCACTTAATTTTACTTCGCTACCCTTTCGATTTTCGTTTCCTTTATGATATTCCCTAAGATCGGCCAGGTACTCTCTCTTCCACCGATTCCAAAAGTGTGTTCTTGTCCTTGCCAAGAACCTATGTCTACTCAGATAATGTTGTGCATCATTATCGTCGTCATCGTCAATCTTTAACTTCCCATCTGGGATAGATTGCAGTCTGCGTCCGAAAATAAGATGAGATGGTGTTAAAACCTCTACACCCACCTCGTCGTATTCGTACGTCAAAGGTCTGGAATTTATAGTTCCTTCGACCTCTATTAACGTTGTCAAAAGCTCATCGTATGTCAACTTAGCGTTCCCCAGAACCTTTCTTAAACAACGCTTTACCGTGCCAACCATCCTTTCGAAAAAACCTCCCCACCATGGGGTTTTCTCTAGATTAAACTTCCAATCGATGTGATTGTTCTCTAAGTACGCGTTCAATTCTACGTCCTCGCCAAACCCTTTCAACACCTTTGACGCGGCCTTAAATGTCTTGGCATTGTCCGATATGATCAGACTAGGTCTGCCCCTCCTGGATGCAAACCGCCTTAAGCAATTCAGAAATGTGCCTGTAGTAAGACTCCGCACAAGATCCAAGTGAACTGCTCTTGTGACACAACAAGACCACAGCGCCACATAGACCTTTGCCATTCCCTTGACCTCCTTGACGTACAAAGGTCCAGCAAAGTCAACTCCAACCTTCGAGAATGGAGGCGCTTGTTTTACTCTGAAATCTGGCAAGTCAGCTGCAATTGGCGCGCTAAATGGTTTCCCCTGGTGCCTTTTGCATACCGGACAGCCTTTCAAAGCATTTTTCACTGTCTGCCTACCCCTCGGTATCCAAAACTGAGACCTAACTTGTGCTAACGTAGCGCGCAATCCTAAATGATGTACTTGTTCATGGCATGACTTAATAATCAAAGCTGTCAGCGGGTGATCTTTTGGTAAGATCTTAGGTTTTCTGCCTTCTATTTCTAAATCTGAATTCTTAAGCCTGCCCTTACATCGCAAAACACCATCTTCCTCCACTATTTGCAATCTATTCACTAACTGCCTATAGTTCTCTTGTGCCTTCAATACTTCCTGAGCTGTCTTTACCCATACTGTTTCTGCCTCGCAAAGTTCATCTGGTTTCAACTTACCTGTTTCCTTGACATTCTCACGCCTACCAGCGTGTGCGTTTTTCGTAAATCTAATTACCCATGCTGTCACCCTAATGAGTCTACTTAACCTTCCGAACCGCCCGATGTCAACTACATTTTCTAAACTCAAAACTTCTTCTACTCTAGCTGCCATAGCTAAAGATTTCTTCGTCTCGTCAGACGTTTCAGGTGTTTCCAGAACCTCACACGGGGCGGGCCACATTTCCTCTGGACCTGAAAGCCACTTGGGCCCTTTCCACCATAAATGATTATCTCGAAGTGTGGAGGCATTGGATCCCCTTGAACCTACATCAGCCGGGTTTTCCTCCCCTGGGCAATGACCCCACTCTTCTCTCTTTGTCAATCTCAAAATCTCGTTGACTCTATGTATTACAAATTGTTTCCACTCACCCTTATTATCAATCCAACATAATGCCGTTTTGCTATCCAACCAATAACGCGTTCTCACGATCTCCACTTCCTGTTCTAGCGCTGTTCTAACCGAGGACATCAAACTGGCTAAAATTCTTCCTGACATTAACTCTAATCTGGGTATAGTCTGGGTCTTTAATGGTGCTACCCTAGTCTTCGACGTCAACAACTCGATCTGAAAACTTCCATTCACTTCACAAACAAAATAAATAACTGCACTATACGCCTTTACGCTCGCATCTGCAAACCCATGGAGTGAACAACTCAGTTTTGTTTCAATCGTTCGGTACAAACATCTATTGATAACAATTTCTCTAACTATTTCTAAGTCGCGTACCCAATTCTTCCACCTCTCCTTCTGGCTATCACTCAGCTCATCATCCCAACCTAGTTTCTCAACACAAAGCTCCTGAAATAACACCTTAATGCTCACAGCGAGTGGGCTAATTAGACCAAGTGGATCATACAAACCCGCTAATACACTCAATATATTACGTTTTGTCGGAACCAGATCGTTCGCCTTTTCTGCGACCTGGTTGAGGTCGAAATGAAACGTATCGGTTTCGCTATTCCACTGAATACCCAGGACCTTATCTACGGGTGCTTCCCCCCTTTCACCTGTCGTTCCTAATGTAGCCTTTGCGTAGGTCTGGTTGTCAAACGACTTCCCATCAACGTCATCACTTACCTTGTCGTCAGGACAATCAGATTGACATATCACCTCTTTTAATTTTGGACTATTACTAAGCCACTTTCTCAATCTAAACCCTCCGGCTAAAAGTCTTTCATTCGCAATACAGTACAACCTTTCCGCTCTATCTTCTGTCTGTTCGCCACTGACTAGGTCATCTACGTAAAACCCATCTTTCAACTTTCTCACAAACTCTGGATCCTCATGCACGTATGAATCTAAGTGGTACTGTAAAGTTGCGTTCAAGAGAAACGGGGAACAATTAACTCCAAACACAACACGGCAAAATCTATATTCAACCGGCTTAATAGTCTCACAATCTACATCTTCTACCCACAAGAACCGCAAACAATTCCTCTCTTTCCCTTCTATTTCTACATTGAGAAACGCTTTCTCTATGTCAGCGACTAGCGCAATCCGCTTCTCTCTAAACCTCAGCAATATGTTAAATAACAGTGGCGTTAATGGTGGCCCAACATGGAGACAATCATTTAGAGACACACCACCCTTCTCTTCCTTAGATGATGCGTCGTAAACCACCCTTACCTTAGTGGTTTTCGCTTCCCTTCGCACTACAGCGTGATGGGGTAGATAATGAATTTTCTCTGTCCCCTCCATTTCCACAACTGGCTCAATAATTCCCTTCTCTAACTGTTCCTTAATTACTCTGTCATACTCTTTCAACACTTCTGGCTCCCTTCTTAATCTATTTAACTGTGACTTCATTCTTTTCAGGCTGTTACGATAATTCGAAGGCAAGGGTGCGTGCCCTTCTTTCCAAGGCAAACGTACCTGGTAACGTCTACCATTAAAACTGATTGCCTCTTTTAGAGATTCATGCACTTCACATTCTTCCCTTATCCCAAGGGTATCTAAGTCCCACAACCGCTGAACCTCCCCATGCAAGACGTCAGAAGGTGAAACCCCTTCACTTTTCACAAATTTCACATTCACAACTTCATTCTCGCATCTGGAACCTTTAATCGGGCCAGACAAAACCCATCCTAACCTCGTAGCTACGGCTACAGGCTCATCAGGCTTTCCCCTCAAAGTCTCTCCCCCTTGAAAACGCCACAGAGAATCTGAGCCAATCAATACATCTATCTCTAGAACCTCAGAGTGCTTGCACACGTCCGAAAACCACACCTTTTGCAGATGAGGGTAATCCCTCCGTCTCGTCTCAATGTGCTCATTTCTCACTTGCGCAATAGATGACACACCATAAGCCTCAATACTTATGCTGTCTCCCCCCTCGACGGGCCTTATCTGTAACTCAAAGACCTCCCGCAAGCGTCTATCTGTCATCACTTGACCAAAGGTGGTTATCTCAATCCACTCTTTCCGTTTTACTGATAAGCCAGCGGCGTGGGCAACGCTCGAAGTCACGAAAGACTTGTGGCTACCAGTGTCAAACATCACGCGAACTCTTACATCCTTCGCGTTACCTTTCACATACCCTTGCGCTGTTTGCAACGCCACGCGGCTCACAGTGCTAACGTGCATATTCGGACTCGCATGACTGGATGGAACTTGGTCTTCTTGAACCTCCGGCTCCCGGGCCCCACAAAGGGAAATATGGTGCCTTTTCCCACACAGTTTACAATTCAATTTGCTAGAACAGTTTTTTGCTAAATGCCCCTTACTTAAACATACGTAACATCTACCATACTTACGAACTATAGACTTCCTATCACTAATCATACTTATCGTCTCACACTCTTCGTGTTTGTGCTTTCCCAAACAATAAGCACATTTAGCTTCTTCTTCCGTCTTGCCTTTGGTCATGAAGGCACTTGTTGTTCCAAATTCTCCTTTTCCGATTCCGCCTTTATGGTTATCTCTCGGTGGTTTTTCCCTCGGAACCCAGTGTTCTTCCCTCAGCTCTAACTCACTGAGAAGTTCTTTAAGCATTTCGTCCATTTTCCACTCGTCGTACCGCTTCCCGCGTGTGATACTCAACTGCACCGAGTCGGGTATCTTGTCTATGATGGCTGGTACTACGATGGATGAGTAGCTTTCTTGTGGCACCCCAATCGCTTGTAGACCTCGGTGACGTGTTTCGACAGCATCGTAGAGTGCACGCAGCTTCGTTGGATCTCGGTCGCTGAAAACAGGTGTAATTCTCAACAGTTCCTTGATGTGCGTCTTTTGAATTACATTGTTTCTTCCATATCGTTGTTTAAGAAGCTCCTTTGCGGACTTGTAATTCGCAGAGGTGAGTGCAAACCCAGATATCGCGGCTCTAGCTTGATCTCGTAAGTACCCTCGCAGATACGAAAACTTATCTATGTCCGATAATCCGTCGTTTTTATCCACCGCGCTCGTAAAACAATCCCAAAATTCCTGCCACTGTTCGATTTTCCCGTCAAAGTTACGTATAGTTATCTTTGGCAACCTGACGCGAACGGACTTTCCACTGGCGCTGGTCACGCTACCACTCGCTTCGCCATCATCGTTTCTCTCATGGTTTTGGCTTTGAGATTCAGTTGGCGAGATGGTTTCGGTCACACTGCCAGTAGAACTATTCTCCTCCGGGGGCTTGATCCTTGTGTCCAAAGCTTCGTCGATAATCCTTATGGCAGTCTTTATATCTGCCCTCAAATTCCCAGCTTCTTCGATCTCGTTAGCGAGCACTGCTTCGTCTTCGATCGTTTCATCTTCGTTCAAGAGGTCAAGAATGTCACTGTCTAACTTCGTCAAAGCTTGCAATTGTTCCGTCAGCGTTGACTTAAGGTGGTAGTGTCTTTGCCGAGACTTTTCGTCCATATCATGGCTCACGCCCTTCGTCTCCGCCAAAGTTTTCTTCACGAAGGTCCTATGACCGCCTCGTGCTCGTTTCTTGCGTTTCAACGTATTTTCCATCTTTCACGATCAAGGATCCGGCTCGAAGGACCATGTGTCGAGGAGATTCGCTCTCCTCCTGCCGGTTCAAACAAACTACACAGGGACTGTATTTTCTTACTTTCCTTTCATTTTATTACAACCCTTCACAATCACAGTTCGTATCAATCTGAATCTAATCCTATAACTACCAACCCTTTTACCCAATTAACTACGGAACCTTATCTACTTACATTGATTGACATGCGTGAAATGACCGACATTTTACAAATTATATCTACCATAATTACATTAACAAGCCAAATAAAATACTCATGCATGCAATAAAACAGTTACTGGTTTCAATCACAACTCTTACTAATTAATCTTATTCAAATATTCAATACAAAATAAAGAAAAGATCTAACATTACCGAACCCGAGGTAACTACGTCAGTTATAATAACTTACTTAGTTCAAGATCACCTAAGGAAATCGTTAAATAAAGACCCGAGGACGCGCGGCATCCGAGGGTAGTTTAATAGCATAAATCCCGACGTTCGAGGGTTTTATCTGACTTAAATAATTATTGAGGAGGTTTTCCAACAAAGTTTTGTCCATTTTTTCTACCTTGGACAAAGATTTTCCTAGTTTTTTTCTTCATTTCTTTTGTAATCAGTATTCTTTATGCGATATAAAGCAGTAAAATAACAAAAAAAAGTTGGAGTCACAAAGCAAATTTTATCCTTATATAGTACTTAAACATTAAAAAGATTATGAAATCAGAAATGTTATGTTTACTACGGCTGCTTTAGCCTCATGTTCTCAAAGAACTAAGCCTACGTTTTATCCCGACTCAGATTGTATGCCGCGCAGTCGAAACCCCGATTTCGTATATATATATATATATATATATATATATATATATATATATATATATATATATATATATATATATATATATTGTAGTTGCATTTTTCGCAACTGCTCCCGGTTTGGTCTTAAAATGTATATATTCTACACTCGAATTTTCCTTCACCCTACATCCTTAGAACATTATATATATATATATATATATATATATATATATATATATATATATATATATATATATATATATATATATATATATATATATATATATATATATATATATATATATGTACTATTTAAAAACCGAGTCAGATCGAGTGCTTTATCATTGTATATAGACGCGAGCCGAAGGCGAGCGGCTATATACAATGATAAAGCACGATGACGAGGTTTTTAAAAGGCTTCTAAAATCACCTTTTGTCTTATATAAATGAATAGAACAATAAAGTTGAATTTTGCAATGCAGTCATGTGTTTATGTTTTGACTGACCTGGGAATAGTTAACAATTTTTTATGGTAATGAACATGAATGCAGTATGAAGTGGGTTTGAAATATTCAAATTTACTCTTTTGCGGATGTGTTCATGGCTCGTTTTCGAAGTTCACGAAGCACTGAGGAAGAGCGAGAATTATTTAAAAAGTCCACTCCTCCCAGCACAAGATACGCCACGAAGTGGGCAATTAAGATTTTTAATGAATGGAGGGGAGCCAGGGAAGTGAAAGAGGTGGAGACAAACGATGTTGGCTTTGGAATTGACGATGGTAGTTCAATACAGTCGTTATGCATCCCACTGCAAGAGATGGATGCGGTGTCCTTGGTCTTTTGGCTAAGGAAATTTGTTGGAGAAGTGGCTAATGCAAATGGAGAGCGTTATCCTCCACGTACTTTGTACTGTTTGCTATGTGGTTTAAATCGGTTTCTATCAGACGTTAAGGGAACTGATACAATAAACATTTTGGACAAGAAAGATCGAAGGTAGGTTTATTCATGCTTGCATGTCGTTGAGGGATTGCATAACAGTAGTGGACATTGTTATATTTGTTATTTACTGTAGGTTTATATGGTTCGTAAGGCATTGGACGCTGAAATGAAGGAGGCTACAGGGTCTGGCATCGCTGTGGCAACCAAGAAGAAAGAGCGTAATGAAATTACGGAAGAAGAGGAAAAAGTTCTTTGGGAGAAGAAACTACTGGGAGGACATACAGTCGAATCGCTATTGCACACGGGGTATTTCTACAATGGAAAGCTATTCGCAATAAGAGCTGGTGAGCACCGGCTGTTGCGGTTGAAGAACTTCTCATTGTCGGACAATTCTATAATATTTAACGAAAGTATGTCAAAGACTTTTCATGGTGGTTTTAACGATCTTAAGTATACACCTCGTAGTGTAGAGCATGTGTGTCATAAGTCAGGAGAGAAGCACGAGCATTGTCTTTTGTCACTGTACAAGTTGTATTTCTCCAAAGTTGATAAATTAGCGGAAGGAAAAGAGTCGTTTTACTTTAAGCCGCACCGAGATAAGTCTGTGTTGCGTTATGAAAACAGTGTCGTTGATATGAATACGTTGAACAGTGTTCTTCCTGAAAAGCTTTGTGTAAGGGCTGGTCTTGAACGTAAGACGGCTCATAGTTTAAGAGTGACGTGTGCCAGTCGTTTGTACCAAAATTCCATAGATGATAAACGAATTCGTGAACGTACAGGCCACAAGTCAAATGCACTACAGAGGTACGAGAGACCTTGTAGAGAACAAATATGTCAAGCAAGTGAATGTCTCGGAGTACCAAAGATGTTGAATTTGTCAACCAGCATTGGCGACCCAGAAGACGGTGTCAGTAATGTGACATTAATGCAGCAGAGAGCAAAATCAGATGATTTTAATTTCAGTGAGTTTGATGATGGTGTTTCGGATGAGGTTTTGGCGAATATTGATGAGAGTTTTTTGTGTGAGGATATGTCAGATAATATGTGTGGTGGAAACGCCAATTGTGTTGTAAGTCCTGTGTTTAATAATTGTAACATTACGATTAATTTTGGAAAATAAAGAGAATTTGCTATGGTTTAATTTCGGTAACTAGAAGAATGACACGAGCCAATAAATATCATAAAGGCACATGTGATCTATATCATAAAGGTACGTGTGATCTATATACGCATATTAAATGAATACGCTGTAGTCTATATCACGGTATAAAGAAGTCTTCATGTGACGTATTGTGATGAATTTTATTGGACGATTATCTCATGAATTATTAATGAATCTTAGAAATATATATATATATATATATATATATATATATATATATATTGTCCTGTCTTGTCTATATATATATATATATATATATATATATATATATATATATATATATATATATATATCCTTACGTTTCGGGCACAGCCCTTCTTCAGAATGTTCAAAAAAGGTGTGCCAATTAACCTGAGCACTTAAATACAATATATACATATATATATATATATATATATATATATATATATATATATATATATATATATATATATATAGTTTAGTATCGATATTTTATTGTATAGTGTTTATTTCACTGCTGTGTACCGAGAGTGCACAAGCAAATACAAAAGTAAAAGCGTGCTATATATATATCGGTATTTTAAAGTGTTTGTTTCACTTTAACGCAATAATATACTCACGTCATAAGCACCTTGTTTGTCACATTATCATGTTCCTTTCCCTCGCCTGCTATCAAAACCTTTCGGTTATGATTCCAGCCCTTGGGACACTGGATGGCGGCTTAAAAGGAAGGAACTATAACAAGAATATAAATCACCAAGGTTAGTACATCACACACTGTCTACGAGACCGAACAAGTCGTATTTATAATGTGGTTACTGATACTTGTTATGATAAGATGTGCGTCACAACAGTACAAATAGAAAGTTCAAGTGCTCAATGTCATGGTCAAGGTTAAGAAATACAGGATATGACGCACGGACATCACGCGATCAATTTTTCCCCGTAGGACGTGTTTTATTCACGCTTGGTACGGTAGAGTGCACTAGCAAATGATCATTAAGATCTATAGAAAAGCGTCCCAAATGGACTGCGATAGCCCTTACGATTGGGACACGATCTACTGACTCACGCCGTTTTCCCCTAACTATTGCGTGCTATATAGTTTAGTATCGATATTTTATTGTACAGTGTTTATTTCACTGCTGTGTCCCAAGTGTCCAGTGTCCCAAGGGCTGGAATCATAACCGAAAGGTTTTGATAGCAGGCGAGGGAAAGGAACATGATGATGTGACAAACAAGGTGCTTATGACGTGAGTATATTATTGCGTTAAAGTGAAACAAACACTTTAAAATACCGATATATATATATATATATATATATATATATATATATATATATATATATATATATATATATATATATATATAGCAATTAGACAACGAGCCCTCGTTTTCTATGAGCTATATGCTGATAGAAAACGAGGGCGAGTTGACTAACTGTTTTAGTATCAACTACACATAACTTTTCTTTAATGCAAAAGAAGTCGTATCAAACATTGTTCCAAACTTTTCAGATAGTTTTACCTTTTTGTTTTCAGAAGTACCTTTATTACTAAACGTTTGAAACGTTGGCCAAAACTTTGACTGATAAAGGACCCTTATGAAGTTGCCTGTTCCTTTTTCTTTTTCTTCTTCATTCTACATACATACATACATACATACATACATACATACATATATATATATATATATATATATATATATATATATATATATATATATATATATATATATACTGTATATAGTAAACAAATCCACAACCTGAGCGGTTTGGACGGCCTGTACTGTTAACAATAGAGCAACAGTATAATTATGTCAGAATTAAATATTTAAAATAACGTATAAAGCAAATATATAAACAGTTGGATTGCGAAAGCATTTGACAACGACGTTTTGTCGGGTTTTGTTTTTTACAAAAGAAAAATTGACAAGAAAGAGAACGTTTTTAGATAAACATATATTTATCGGTACACACTATTACAAATAACATTTCAAGCGAAAGCCCTTTATCAGAGAAACGTACAGTTTAATTCACTTGGTATATATTAATTTTACTTTTATGAACTGCTCAAAACGTTAAATCTGGTATTCTATGTCTGTATTTCAGCACACAAACTTTTGATATTTCAATTCGTTGTCTATGCAGCGCATATATATTTGTTTTTACATTTTATAGAGTATTTCGAAGTACATTATATAAGTATATCATTGTTTCTCTGTTTTTAAACTTTAAAATTTTGCTAAAACGGTGTTATTAGAACATGGAAAGTGCCATTCCAGATAACCAATTTCAACCATTTCGATATAATTTGCGTCAGTTCCAAACGTTCCACTCCGTTCGCAACAGTTCTTCAGACATGCGGTTATACGCTTTTCTTAGGATGACGGCTGAAACTGGGCCCCTATAGAATGTCAATTCTTAGGACCTATTTCAGAGCCATGCCGCTACTGGCAGGAAAGAAACCTTTAAAGTACTTTTTGCAAGGTGTTCGTGGGTGCAGCAACATGTTTGTGCTATAATATGTTTTGTTCGATAAAGTACAGCAACAGGTAATGCTTCCATTAGTGTAAGAGCTGGATTAAGTTTTTTGCCAATATTACAAAATATTTCGGTCTTGACTCTGACAAACATGCAGTCTGCAACTGCAAAAAAATACTGGTGCATCTCAATTCAAGTCATATATGAGCTAAATTGTTGCAACATTTTATTTGTGTATTTTTTTTAATACCTACTTTGAAGAAATGTCCATAAAATAGGTTTATATAGGAAGTTAATCGTTGCCATAATTATTGAACTCATTGATCTTGTGTATTTCGTTTTTGCAGAGTGCCATAGTCAACAAGCAACGACCTTCTTTCGCTTTACATGTAATTTCCAAGCCATTTCTGTAAATAATAACATCAATATCGATTAAGTAAAATATATTCTATAGCCTACTTACTTTAGTATAAAGCTTATCAGTAAATCAAACTGATCTTTAAGGTTCTTCTTACCTGTAGTTGTTGACTATGTCTCTCAAGGCCTTATGGCTACCTTAAGTTAGTACAACAACACTTTCAATAACCATTTCCATATAATTTGCCCCAGTTCCAAACGTTCCACGTTCCTAACAGTTCTTCAGACATGCTGTGGTTATCGCTTATTCCCATTCTGTTGTTGGACTCAATAAAGACGCACATTTAGACAGTAATGATATAAAGAAACTCTTTTACTGATATATAAAGAAATTCTTTATATACACCTGAACTTGATTGGAATGCAAGACTGTAATTGGTTGTCTATAATTACTCAACGGCTATCTGTTGTAGCGCGAGTCTATTTCGGCTCCGTTTCTGTGTTTATTTTTTCCACACAAAATTGCGGCAAAGCGAATTACGTAAAAATCGGACAAGCTGCAATGCACAAAAATGTAAACATATTTGTCGCACACAAAAGTCTACGGAATGCGCAATATAATTAAACGCAAACACAGTTTCAAAAACAGATATTAAATAAAACGACCGGACACACAAGGCCGACCAGTGAGGTAGACCCTATCCATGCTGTATATATTCTGGTGTTTATTTGTGTTCGTAAATATTATCTGTGTTTGGCTTATCTTGAAGAAACTACATAATATACACCCACTCACAAAATAGCAGCAATTTTGATCAGTTTTGAACTTTCGATTAGAATATAATTATATTCAACTGTGCTCTGATGTCAGGCTGCTTTACAACAGTATGGCCAGGGAATAACCCGTGTTTTCAATATCCGTTGAGTAGTTTGTTCAACGGGTGAAATTATGAGCTGAATCAATCGAACTCTCTCCGCTCATTTCAGGAAAACGTTTAGATTGCTTACATATATTGTTGGACAAAATACATAAATATGTTTTCATGTCGAATCAGACAGAAATACTTCCCCTTTTGGTAATCGGACAAAAGACAGCTGGTATTAACGTACAAAGAAATAATAAAATACAAAGAAAACTGGAGCCGCGCCTACTATAAATAATCTTAAAAGGAAATCGTAATCGGAAATGTTATGAACAAAGAGAATTGTCAACACCTGCGTCAAATACTTATATCCTGTTAACGTGTCAAGTTCAATCGTTTTTGAAGGCGGAAAACAAGAGTTTAAGTACATTACCTTAACGCTCTTAGCTAGATGAGTATAGTATCCTGCGTTAAGTGTTCTGAACTCAAAGATGAACTCTACTGGAAATTCTAACATATCTAACGACGATGGAGGTATTGAGAAGTGTTTGATAGCGTTTGTCATCCGCTCTGAGCCAACTTCATCGTATATTAAGAACAGTATAGCAGTTTGTATTTTGAACGTCCTTTTAGCTATTGCTGGGACCATTCTCAATGGAATGGTTCTCTTTATATTTTGGAAGTCAGCAATCCTGAGAGCCAAAATGTCCAACTTTACCATTATGATTCTGTCAATAACCGATCTGGTCGTGGTAACAACTGTCCATCCGCTATTTGTGTTCCAACGAATCAATGAACTTTTAGAAACATCAAAATGTCAGTATGTTGAAGCCTTCTACTTCGCAGGTAGCTTATTATCAGGGATGTCTGCATGGACGCTATTCGTTATAAACGCTGAGAGATACTTGGCAATAGTTTATCCAATTTGGCATCACGTGAAAGTCACCAAGAAAAGATTTGTACTAATTTGTGCAATTTTCTGGTTCATTTACTGTTTGAATATGATATCAGCTCTTTCATTTTATTCACATCACGCGAACATAGTTTTTTGTTTTTCTCTCGCTATCATGTGCTTCACGTCTATATTTTTCTACTTGTCAATATTCTGCATTGCAAAAAAGAAAATGTCTGCAATAGTAAACAAAGACAGCAGTGTGCATAAGACAGATACAACTAGGAAACTCCACCAAGATAGCAACGTGTCTAAGACAGATACAAGTGGGAAACTCCGTCAAGACAGCAACTTACATAAGACGGATACAACTGGGAAACTTCGCGGGGAAAGCAACGTGTCTAGGACGGGTACCACCAAAAAATTTCAAGTATTCTTAAATGAATTAAAGACTGCCAAAATGTATGTTATAATTGTTTTCATATCATTCGTTTCTTATCTCCCGGCTGGTGTGGTGTTTGCAGTAGAGAATCCCGAGTCCAAGACTGCATCAAGAGAGCGAAACAGTATTGCTAAAGCGTACCCTTGGCTATTGACCATTTGTTCAATCAGTTCAACCTTAAATTCCTTGGTGTTTTTCTGGGGTAACAAGAAACTCAAAAGAGAAGGTTACAAAATCTTTGCAGGATATTTTAAATGACAAATGCGTGAATCATTTTTTGCAAAACCCTTCCGAAAACAGAGAGGAATGTTTTAATAAACCTTGTCTGCAGTTTTAATGAATAGTGATTTTAGTTTTTAGTTTTAATCACTTTTAATTTATTATTGAGTCGGTTTTCTTTAATGTACCGCGGGCTGCCCCTTACGAAAATTTCACATAAGATTTCATATATGAAATGGCAATTTCATATATGAAAGGGAACTTTTCACATATGAAATTGAAATTTCATATGTGAAATTGAAATTTAATATGTGAAATGGCAATTTTATATATGGGATTTTTAATTTCACATGTGGAAAAAAAAAATTCATATATGAAATTTCCATATATGAAAACAAATCACATATGAAATCTTCAATTCATATATGAAATTTGTATTTTCATATATGAATTGAAAATTTCACATGATTCATTTTCCATATATGGAAATTTCATATGTGAAATATTGGTATCATATGTATGAATTTTATTGTGAACTAACATTTCACATATGAATTGGCTGAAAACACTTAGGGGTCGATATCAGTAATTTGACATATGAAATATTGATATCACATATGCACAGTTTTAAGTGTGACATAACATTTTACATATATATGATTTGGCACTTAAATCATATGAATTTTATTTTATAATTATATGATCACACATGAAACCGTTAGAATTGTCTGCATGGATTTAACCTTTGATTAGAACAACTTGCAAACAAAGTTTAACATTCACAATTGATCAAAGATAAAACTTTATTTTATGTAGAGCTGTTGGATACAAAGTAATCTGGCAACTGGCTAAGTTGGGTGGGACCTTTCACTCCTAAAACAGAATCATTTGCTCGAAAAACACTTCTTGCATTCTTTATCATGTCAGTATGTGTTCTTGACATGTCTCCTTCATCTGAATTTGGATAGACTCTACAATGTCCAATTCCCTTGACAACAACCTCTCCTGGGTTATAACACCAGCTACAGCCACACAGTCCGTTGAATTGCTTGATATTCTGCAGAATACATCTTGCAACACTGTCAGCAGAACATAGACATGCATGAACAGTTGAAAACATCCATTCACCAGCTTTAGTCCAATACATGCCAGTTGAGGTGAGCTGCTTCATTTCTTTTGTGAATGGTTGAAGGAATGAATTAATTACAGGTTTGATATTTCCAAACCAAAGTCTCAGAAGAAAAACATTTTCTTTCCTTTCTTTAGTTGGAAATTCATTAAGAATCCCCTGTAATGGCCATATACTGAAATTTGAAGACTTAAATACTGGAACACCATCGTAATTAAATGAAATACTTAATGCATTTGGGTCGTTCATCAGCTTTCCATCAGCAATCTGTTTGTACATTTGCGCATCATAAATATCCTCATAGTTGTTTTCATTCTTCTTAATCCGGGTAAATCGATGATCAATTTTTGAGCCAATATCTGGTCTCTGCAATAACTCAGTCAATTGCTCTTGAAGTGGTATATACACAAAGAAAAATCCCTTTTTTACTAAATCTTGCTGTGCATAATTGATATGGCATACATTACACCAGACAGTATCTTCTGTTCCTAGCCATTTATGGAAATCTGGGCAGTACAAATGGAGTTCTGTTCCTTTACGAAACTCGCTAAAGTACTTGTCAAATAGGAACTTGGTATCAGGTAGCAGATTACCAACTGGTAAAATCAGTGGTAATAGCTTTAGTAAATTAGTGATGGCTGATGATGTAAGCCCATTTCCAAGTATGAAGGACATCAACAACAACATGGGCACTGCCCTTGGGTAACTTTAAAATTTTCATAAAGTGGCTCGCTAAATTACTGGAGTGCTCATGCGATTCATCCTATAAAATAATATATTGAAAATTAATAATGAATACAGTATAATGCAAAAACAATTAGGCACAGTGCCACCTTACTAAAAGCCAGTCCTTATTGTCTAGCAACTACTGCATTTCTTTAGTTTGCCATGAAGGAAATCACAAGGAACGGATTTACAAGGGACCAGAGGAAAATTCTCTAAACCAATCACAAGCCATTGTGGTTACCTGGGTTTAATCCTTGGTCGGACCACCAACCAGGCCGGTCTTACAACAATTGAGGGGATACTGTCATGGCAATAATAACAACAAATGACACTAGTATATGTTGCACTGCAACATTGCAATGGTGATTGTCAATTTGATGAAAGCAATTTGCAAACATCTAGTGAAGAACCTTCAATAGATTTCCGTAATGAAATCCCATTTGTTGTAGTAAATACAAATTTATCACTCAGTAGGACGTATTTCCTGCAGTGCACTGTGTAAAGCAGTTTAAGTTTATAAGAATAATTATTGAATTTTTGATGTAAATCTTTCCAAAATCCGTGAGAGTTGCCCACACTAACTTGTCAATTAACATTGCAATGTTGTGTGGAACATCGCAAATAAGAGAACAACCAATTTGATTGCATAATTTTCCCAAGTGGAAATTTGCAAAGGACGGCCGTCCTTTGCAAATTTCCACTTAAACAAATTATGCAAATGTTATGTAATTACTGTGGTTTACATAAATAATTGCATGATAGAATGTTTGCAAGGGAAATAAACAACATACTTACCAATGATCATACGAACTTTCTCTGCATCTAACACTATTCCACCATCCTTCTTCTTTCCTGCCAATGTTGACTTCCGTAACGTTTCCCGGTCGAAAAGGGAAGCCAACAGTGTTTTTGTCATTTTTGAAAAGTTTTTTGACCTGTCAAGCTCAACTAATGCGTTTGGTGTCAGCAGTGCCTATTAAAATATAATACATACAGTATATTAACAATCTGAGAGACATTTATAGTAAAAACTGTGGAAATCCATCAATTTTGAACAACACAAGGATAAGTAACATTATTTCCCCGGTCCATAATCCTAGAAAATACTGCATTTTGTTTGGCTAACGAACAGTCCCTACCAGGTGAGTTCTGACTTGCAGGCTAAACCCACCCACAAAATGTTCAGAAAACATGCAAATAATTATGTTAAAAAAAAGGGGGAAATAAATAAGTTATTTACGAAATGAAGTTGATCTGTACAGGTAAAACATTGCCCTCAGTATTGACTGCACAGACCTTGGCCTGCAGTCTCGGGCCATATTGTCTAGCATTAGACAGAGTAATAAACACTCAACAAATGTTGTGTTTAGGAGTGAGGCAGCTTGGGCAGGAGTGCTATAGCAATTCTCATGTAAACATGGGATGAATTTCAGCTCAGCTATGTGGGCAATTTTGGTTTCTTGGGCTGGTTGGTTCATTGCATATAAACACACCCACAACTAATGGGGGAACATTCCATATAAACACACCCACAACTAATGGGGGAACATAGTGGTTATATTGAGAGAAAATATAGTGAGTGAAAGAGCTATAACTGCCACATAATGATATTAAATAAACACTAGGTTCAGGAGGAAAAGGAATAAAATAATAACCCTTTAATGTCCAAGAGTGCCTTTAGTATTTTACTCTGGCTAACGCCAGACAATTTTACTCGTCAATATGCAAGCTCCTGGGGTCTAATTTAATTTATTGAACTTCGCCAAGTATTAACAATTGGGAGGGTCACCGCAACAGCTTGCGCCAAGTTACTGCCTGTTAACTAAAACTGACGACCTAAATGCTGGTTTTACGGAGTGAGGAAAACCGAAGATCTCAGTGAAAAACCCTCAAAGCACAGGAGAGATCAACTAAACTCTACTCACATGGGTCGCAAGCTCGAAGAATGGGGTTATTCCTAGATGGTCAGTACCCATCCAAGTACTAACAACATCTAACTGGGCTTAACTATTGGTGAGAGGCAGCGCCCTAGGTAACAGCACACACCACCCGCAGTTTTACATGTGAGCGTAATCTGCTCTAGTATGGAGTCATAAGCATTTGAGGTAGATCTGTAATAAAAAATAGTTATCCAAATTTTCACTAGAACTTAAAAAATAAATTCTTATCTAAAAATGAAAATTAAAAAATTCATGCAATCTGAATCTTGCATAAAGTTTACATACTGTAAGTGAAATTAGTATTTGGCTAACGCAAGACAATTTTACTCGTCAATAGGAGACCTCTTGGGGTATAAAGGGTTAAACAGTTTAAAATAGCTTGTGTTGCCAAACAACAAGTCCTTTGGCTTTTAGGAAATTAGAATATGAAATACTAAGAATAAAAACTCACCATCATACGGATCTTTTTTTGCTTTTTCCTGATACAGTCTTCTCCGAATGCTTTTAACCTGCATTTATGAGCTCTTCTCTAGAAGTATTCCCAAATTCATCACCACTTTCACCATCATCATCATCATCCCCCCTATAAATTAGGCTTTTTTTTATGCCATCTGAGCAATCTTCTTTTTCTCTGTTACACTCAGTATCTGTTACATTAAAACCATGTAAAAGGAGAAGTGTTATCAGAAGAATAATCACCCAGTGACAATCACAATGATTCCGACCGTTGCACATGTTACACGGGGAAATGATTTACTGCAATTTGTCTCACAATGGTACGTGGACAAAGTTGTGAGACAAGTTGCATGAAATATCACAATATGCATAAAGGCTGTTAAGGAAACAATTGAAATATATAGTTAAAAATTAAAGGTATATACATATATATATATATATATATATATATATATATATATATATATATATAGGCCTATACATATATGTATATAATATATATATATATATATATATATATATATATATATATATATACATATATACATATACATATACATATACATATATATATATATATATATATATATATATATATATATATATATATATATATATATATATATATATATATATATTTAACAATTATACCATGAGCTCGAGTCGTATATGAGCTCATAGCCAACGAGGCGCTTTGCCGAGTTGGCTATGAGTTCATATACGACGAGAGCGAATGGTATAATTGTTTTATAATATAGCAAAATATGTTATGATAATTAATGCAAAATTGTTGATTTATTGTAATAAATTATATTAATTGAATATCCGCCACATATGAGCTTCCGTCATGCGTATTGTAGTTTATGTTTTCAAGTTTCTTGCTGAGTTGAAAACAGCTTCAGAATTTTCTCTCAGAGCCAAAAAATACGTTGAAAAGATTGAATGAAGAATAAAAACAGCATTGAAAAGGAAAAAGGTGGGTGGTTTATTTCTTAATCTGTCGTGGTTGTGGATCTTTGGCTTTTTAAATGGACAAAGAAGCTAAAAATATAATTATAAATTACGCGTTGTTTTTCAATATTTCTAACCTGAAAGAATAACACAGTTTTTATCCATCTGAATGACCTATTACTTCAAAAACCCACTTTGCTGAGTAATAATAATGGTTGTACTCATAAATATGTGTTGTTAGTTCAATTCTTGTGGATTTTAATTTGTCTGACAAAACATTATTGTCAACCTGACAATTCAAAAACGGATTTTTAAAGTCTTAAGACGATTTTTAAAGTGGATTTACCATCTTAACTTTGTAAATTGTGCTTTTGGGTTGTGTATTTTGTGTTAAATGTTAGTTTCCCCTTCTTAGCTCAAGTTTTTCTGAGCTATACGTTGAAAAAAACAGCCAGTTTCATCTGCAATAGTTGAAGAAAACTACGCCGCCATTTTGTTTTTCACTACTCGCTGTATATGAGCTGATATACAGTTAGTAATGCAGCCAATCAGATTGCAAGATAGCTCATATATCATTAGTAGCTATATTATAAATATATATATATATATATATATATATATATATATATATATATATATATATATAGTTCAATCTACAGACACGTGTTTCGCTGCACCACAGCTCATCAGTGTAGCTTGGAACAATCTGAATGAATTTCATCAATTACATATACACATGCGATCGTCGGTGACAACCGCATGTGGGACAGCATTGGTGAAGTACATTCAGATAGCGTGAAGTGCGCACGGGCCCGGAGTGCTCAAACTTCCACAAGGGTAGTGAGCGTTGCACCATCGCTAATAGGTACCCACGGCAACCCCACAGAGTGCTCAACAACACCGAAGTGATGGAGCATATATATATATATATATATATATATATATATATATATATATATATATATATATATATATATATATACACAAATGGAAGTAGAGTAACTCAACAAATTTGACTAGGCATATTTATTACTATTTAGTTTCGTACCACGAGATGTGTCACTCTTCAGATAAAACGGACTAATGCCTGACAGCTAAAACTTACAATATTTTGTACAAACAGATGACGCTTTAATCCTATTTACCATGCAAGCTAATCAATTATCACCTTAACGTTATGTTGACACCATGTGGAAATACCAAACTTAAGCGGTAATTTTAAAAATAGTTAGAGTTCGTTAAGAGTTAATTAAAAGGAATTTTTTAGCATGTCTACATGAAGAAACTAGTTCATTGCGTTTGTTTAGGGTAGCCATAGTATAGGTTTACATATGATAAAGTATTTTTCCACAAACAGAGATTACATCTATTTGAAGCGCAATTATAAGGCTTAGCTCGCTTCAATTTTTTCCCAATTAATATTAAACTCAACATTGTTATTTTTCAAGTCCCAAAAGTCCCAAGACTCAGCTCTGTGGAGTTCTGTTTCTTGTGCGAATTAAATGATGCCTTGTGGTTCGTAAGTCTGCTCAAAACGTTGAATCTCGTATTCTATGTCTGTATTTCAGTATCCAAACTTCTAATATTTCAATTCGTTGTCTATGCAGCACATATACTTTTTTTTACATTTTATAAAGTATTTCGAAGTACATTTAATATATAAGTATATCATTGTTTCTCTGTTTTTAAACTTTTAAAATTTTGCTAAAACGGTGTTATTAGAACACGGAAAGTGCCATTCCAGATAACCAATTTCAACCATTCGATATAATTTGCGTCAGTTCCAAACGTTCCACTCCGGTCGCAACAGTTCTTCAGACATGCGGTTATACGCTTTTCTTAGGATGACGGCTGAAACTGGGCCCCTATAGAATGTCAATTCTTAGGCCCTATTTCAGAGCCATGCCGCTACTGGCAGGAAAGAAACCTTTAAAGTACTTTTTGCAAGGTGTTCGTGGGTGCAGCAACATGTTTGTGCTATAATATGTTTTGTTCGATAAAGTACAGCAACAGGTAATGCTTCCATTAGTGTAAGAGCTGGATTAAGTTTTTTGCCAATATTACAAAATATTTCGGTCTTGAATCTGACAAACCGTCTGCAACTTTACAGCAAAATACTGGTGCATCTCAATTCAAGTCGTATATGAGCTAAATTGTTGCAACATTTTACTTTATGTATTTCTTTTAATACCTCCTTTGAAGAAATTTCCATAAAATAGGTTTATATAGGAAGTTCGTTGCCATAATTATTGAACTCATTGATCTTGTGTATTTCGTTTTTGCAGAGTGCCATAGTCAACAAGCAACGGACTTCTTTCGCTTTACATGTAATTTCCAAGCCATTTCTGTAAACAATAACATCAATATCGATTAAGTTAAATATACTTACTATAGTATAAAGCTTATCAGTAAATCAAATCTTTAAAGTTCTTCTTACCTGTAGTTGTTGAGTATGTCTCTCAAGGCCTTATGGCTCCCTTAGCACAACAAAACTTTCAATAACCATTTCCATATAATTTTGCCGCAGTTCCAAACATTCCACGTTCCTAACAATTCTTCAGACATGCTCTGGTTATCGCTTATTCACATTCTGTTGTTGGACTCAATAAAGACGCACATTTAGACAGCAATGATATAAAGAAACTCTTTTATTCATATATAAAGAAATTCTTTATATACACCTATACACAAAATAGCAGCCACTTTGAACAGTTCTGAATTTGATTGGAATGCAAGACTGTAATTGGTTGTCTATAATTATTCAGCGGCTATCTGTTGTAGCGCGAGTCTATTTCGGCTCCGTTTCTGTGTTGTTTTGTTTTTCCACACAAAATTGCGGCAAAGCGAATTACGTAAAAATCGGACAAGCTGCAATACACAAAAATGTAAACACATTTGTCGCACACAAAAGTCTACGGAATGCGCGATAGAATTAAACGCAAACACAGTTTCAAAAACAGATATTAAATAAAATGACCGAACACACAAGGCCGACCAGTGAGGTAGACCCTATCCATGCATCTTATATATATTCTGGTGTTTATTTGTGTTCGTAAATATTATCTGTGTTTGACTTATCTTGAAGAAACTCCATAATATACACCCACTCACAAAATTGCAGCCATTTTGATCAGTTTTGAACTTATGATTGGAATGTAATTATATTCAACTGTGCTCTGATGTCAGGCTGCTTTACGACAGTATGGCCAGGGAATAACCCATGTCTTCAATTGAGAGTATCCTGGGTATAGTATCCGTTGAGTAGTTTGTTCAACGGGTGAATCGAAATTATGAGCTGAATCAATCGAACTCTCTCCGCTCATTTCAGGAAAACGTTTAGATTGCTTAAATATACTGTTGGATAAACTACATAAATATGTTTTCATGTTGAATCTGAAAGAAATACTTCCCCTTTTGGTAATCGGACAAAAGACAGCTGGTATTAGGCCATTAATATGCAATTAACGTACAAAGAAATAGTAAAATACAAAGAAAACTGGAGCCGCACCTACTATAAATAATCTTAAAAGCGTAATCGAAAATGTTATAAACAAAGAGAATTGTCAACACCTACGTCAAATAGTTATATCCTGTTCACGTGTCAAGTTCAATCGTTTTTGAAGGCGGAGAACAAGAGTTTGAGTACATTACCTCAACGCTCTTAGCTAGATGAGTATAGTATCCGGCGTTAAGTGTTCTGAACTCAAAGATGAACTCTACTGGAAATTCTAACATATCTAACGACGATGGAGGTATTGAGAAGTGTTTGATAGCGTTTGTCATCCGTTCTGAGCCAACTTCATCGTATATTAAGAACAGTATAGCAGTTTGTATTTTGAACGTCCTTTTAGCTATTGCTGGGACCATTCTCAATGGAATGGTTCTCTTTATATTTTGGAAGTCCGCAATCCTGAGAGCCAAAATGTCCAACTTTACCATTATGATTCTGTCAATAATCGATCTGGTCGTGGTAACAACTGTCCATCCGCTATTTGTGTTCCAACGAATCAATGAACTTTTAGAAACATCAAAATGTCAGTACGTTGAAGCCTTCTACTTCGCAGCTAGCTTATTATCAGGGATATCTGCATGGACGCTATTCGTTATAAACGCTGAGAGATACTTGGCAATAGTTTATCCAATTTGGCATCACGTGAAAGTCACCAAGAAAAGATTTGTACTAATTTGTGTAATTTTCTGGTTCATTTACTGTTTGAATATGATATCAGCTCTTTCATTTTATTCACATCACGCGAACATAGTTTTTTGTTTTTCTCTTGCTATCATGTGCTTCACGTCTATCTTTTTCTACTTGTCAATATTCTGCATTGCAAAAAAGAAAATGTCTGCAATAGTAAACAAAGACAGCAGTGTGCATAAGACAGATACAACTAGGAAACTCCACCAAGATAGCAACGTGTCTAAGACAGATACAAGTGGGAAACTCCGTCAAGACAGCAACTTACATAAGACGGATACAACTGGGAAACTTCGCGGGGAAAGCAGCGTGTCTAGGACGGGTACCACCAAAAAATTTCAAGTATTTTTAAATGAATTAAAGACTGCCAAAATGTATCTTATAATTGTTTTCATATCATTCGTTTCTTATCTCCCGGCTGGTGTGGTGTTTGCAGTAGAGAATCCCGAGTCCAAGACTGCATCAAGAGAGCGAAACGGTATTGCTAAAGCATACCCTTGGCTATTAACTATTTGTTCAATCAGTTCAACCTTAAATTCCTTGGTGTTTTTCTGGGGTAACAAGAAACTCAAAAGAGAAGGTTACAAAATCTTTGCAAGATATTTTAAATGACAAATGCGTGAATCATTTTATGCGAAACCCTTCCGAAAAGGGAGAGAAATGTTTTAATAAACCTTGTCTGCAGTTTTAATGAATAGTGATTTTAGTTTTTAGTTTTAATCACTTTTAATTTATTATTGAGTCGGTTTTCTTTGATGTACCGCGGGCTGTATATAGCATACAGCCCTGAATACTAATTAGATAAGAAATGAAGAAAAAAACTAGGAAAATCTTTGTCCAAGGTAGAAAAAAAGACAAAAGTTTGTTGGAAAACCTCCTCAATAATAAATTAAGTCAGATCAATCCCTCGAACGTGGGGCTGTATGCGATATACAGCCCGAGGACGCGCGTCCTCGGGGCTGTATATAGCATACAGTCCTCGTTCTCGGGCTTTATCTCTTACTAATACAGTAGCAATAGACCACTCTCACAATGGTGACTAATTTGAATATTCTTTTATGTGCATTTTAAGAAGCATTTCTTGCCTCGTCTGTGTGTCTGCAATTCAAAAAGAATCTTTGCTTGCTAACGAGGCCAGGAAGGCTCATTTAGATGCACATAAATTCGGCCATTATGAAAGTGGTCTATGTGTGGCTGAAAAGAGCATAGCCCCAATAACTAGATGATTTTAATTGATTTTACGAAGAGGGGGGTTGGGGGAACTGGAGAACTCGGAGAAAACCACTTAATCATGAAGCACAGGAGGGATCAACTACGTACAATAACCCTACTTCACTGTAAAAACTGACTGGTTGAAACAACCAAAAAAAAAAGGTTACCTGGATGAGTTTGAGAGAACCAATTTAGAATGGGTTGTTTCAACCAAAATCGTTTTGGTAGAAATGATCAATATGTGACTGGTTGAAACAACCAATATTATTAGTTATATGAATTTATGAAATAAATAAAATTAACATCATGCCTACTGTTTGTGTTGTCTTTGGTTTATTGAATTCTCCTTGGGATCTAATTAGGCCTGAGCTCTCTACTCAGTTGGTCGTTTTCAGCGGTTAGAAGCGGGCTCCTCTGGCTCACCAGGTCGAAACCTCATTTGTCAACTGTACACTTTCGAGTAACTGCTTTTAATTTGCTCGTCGTCTTCCCTGCGCCTGTATACCTCGGCTAACACGAAATAGTATTTCGGCGTTGTCTCCTGGGGACGTTCTTGCGTTATCTATGAATTCCTCTACTAATCCCACCCAGCAGGGCGTAGCCAGGATTTTGAAAGGGGCGGGGAGCCGAAATTAGAATATATTCTTAGGGGGGTCCGGGGGCATGCTCCCCCGGGAAATTTTGAAATCGAGAGTCGCTGAAATGCCATTTCCTGGCTTTTGGAGGAAGATTTTACAGACACTAAAGGTTAAGAAACGTCATATAAAATACTCAAACCACGCAAACGTCACATAGATACCGGCAAAATGCATACACTCAGTAGATTAAATACACTGTTTACAGTTTATTTCCTGACGTCATTCATATTGCATCAGTTTTGTAGTTACATGTGTGTTGTTTTATATCTGAAGGGGGGAGCCAGTAGTATAGAACATGAGGGTATGGGCGCACTTTTTTTTTTCTCAACAAAGTCAGCCCCCAGATGATCAGATTCAGCGAGTAGGGTCGCCCGAAACGGTAAGCTTTTTTAAAAAATTTTTTAAGTATAAGAAAAAGGGACGAAAAGGGACCCAAACCAAAAAAAAATAATTCGGAATTCATCAAGAAAGGATGTTTGAAAGGGGAAAATAATTTTCGCGCCTCCAAAAACCCATTTTCGTCTGCTTATACTTCAAAAAGTGAGAAAAACGACCCACCCCTTCCAGACGCTTTTGTTGGATTTGATATGAGACACCCCAAAGCGATCAGGGTTGTGGTTTTAACACACATTTCACTTACTCCCCGATTTCTGTTCAGATACTTTTGTTTTGTGTTGGTACACATGTTTTCCCACAGTTACACCACCAGATAGCAGTCCGAGACATGGTATATACGGCGTGATCATGGCCACAACCTTACCAACGTCACTTTTTAACAGTTTGTCTTTTTGTAATCGTAACAATTTTAATATGGAGGAGATTGAGCTTAAGCCATTAGATCCGAATCATGACCCAGACCCAGACCCTGATCAGGAGGAAACAGATTTTGGGGGCACTGATGCTTTGGGAGACTTTTCAGAGCGTAATAGTGTTGAGTTTGATCACTCTATTGATGGCCCCATTGTGAATGATGTGTCAGAAGCTAGAACTGAGAGGATAAGAAGAAGAGCTGCGTATGGGAACTGTGAGGATTTTTTCATAAATATACTAGAGTTGGAACCACAATGCACTGACCCACTGTTTGTTGACTATCTGATTGATAATAACATATTAAGTATATCCAGGGAGTTTAGTGAGTCTGGTTTAGTTATCGATTATTCTGTGAAATATTTGGGAGGTGACTTCCAAACAATAGGACGGGCTTTAACTGGGGAGGATGATGATCTGCTCAGGGGTGGTATTAGAACATACTATGATGAGTGGACTAAGGCTAACCTAAATAGGAGACTGAGGAAAGCTGGGATTATAACTGCCATTGGTTTGGGAGTGGTTGCATTGGTAACTGGTCTGTCTGTGGGTCTAACCAGGAAGGGATCTGATATAGTTCATCAGGCTAAGAAATGGGAAAAGTTACATCCAGCAAAAGGAAGGGATGTGATACCATGGACAGAAATACAAGCAGCTGGTGGGAAGGTAATTGTTTTCACTGGGGAGTATTTAATAGTGATTATTATGACAGCTGGATTGTTTTCCTACCGTTACACTAAGAGAAGATAATCTGTGAGCATATACCTCACCGACCACACTTAAGTCAGTTAACTAAATATCCTTATGTCCATACGCGTAGGAACTGACCCCATCTTCCAGCAGGTATCTCTTGTCGTCAAAGCATGAGAGTGACACCTTATTAATCTCATAACTGCCCAACTCATGTTTCACACTTCGAATGGTTTTCATTTTTTGAAACACCTGTTTTTTATCAAGTAATACGTTTTTGTAGTGTTCATGTTTGATTTGGTTTTTAGTGACACTCTTTTTGATTCCCTTCGCGGTTTTGCCACCTGTTCCATTGTCTTTCAGATAAGAATACATCTTACTTCTGAGACCAACGAACTCGATTATGGGAACGCCAGCCGCTTCATCCTTCATCTTCCCAATAACCTTTTTATTAGACTTGTTGTGGTACTTCGGGCTCTCAGGATAGTCCGAGTTGTCGAAGATGTCTTTGTCAGCCCAGAAGTCTTTGTAAACGTCTTCCGCCTCAATCTCATATGTTAGACTGTCCGTATCGGTGAATAACAACTTAGCCCTACTTCCATATCTCTCCAACACATAGTTGTAATGGAAGTCATACATCAGGGTTTTCGATAGATCCAAAATACACATACCAACATAAGCCGGTCGGTTCAGCGTCAGGACTTCCTTAATCTTATGAACGGCAACAAGGTTTTCGTTAAATATTTTGGCGGACACGAAGGTTGGTTTGGAAGCCAACCTCAGCATCTTCTCTTCACACGTGACCAACCGAACGTCTACACGCTTTCTCAGGTTTACCAAAAACGCTGTTGTTCATCAGCTTGAAGAAGTCCTTTTCGAAGGCGGTCCTGGCGGCGGTTCTCTTCACGGTATTGAAGTCGATGTATTGCTTCAGCCACTCCGTTTGCTCAAACAACAAAACCCGGTGAACTTTTTTCACCTTCATCCCAAGTCTGACGTATAGCTGTAGGTTTCTGTAGTGGACGACATACCTCTCCTTCCCCATCAGGTTGGTTACCAACTTACTGACACTACCAACGCGGACTCTAAACTTTTCCTTAATCTCAGAACAATATTTCGACAACATATCTTCCCGTATTACCATCTTTTCAGGGGCTAATGGATAGTCGTTGTGTAGGTCGTGAAACTCATCAGGATACTCAAGATCAACCTCAAGTATCATTCCAGTCCGACTGTCATTTTCCGGAAGTTCCCAAGCCAGGTTTTTCAGCTTACCCTCATTCATCCACCTGAATCCGCCAGTCGGAAGGCACTGACTCATGGCCCAACCGTATAGATTATTGGCGTCCAAATACATTATATACTTCACAGCCTCGTCCTCACTATACCCCTTCATATATGGGTTGTTGGCTTTCCCATATCTGTTGGCTATGTAACTGACACCACCTCTCAGTCCTTTCTCGATGAACTGGAACATGTCGATGTCAGTCATCAGCTCCAGCTCAATCCCAGTCATCTTCAGCATAGCGTCCCATGCCAACCCAGGTGAAGTGAAGTAGTGACAGGGGTCTAACCCATAGTACTGAACACAAGTCTTCCTAAAGTTCTCAAAGACGTCAGCTAACAACAACACATCTGATTTTAGATACACGTCATGGTAGTCCCCCACCGTTCTCATCCCAAACGACTCCCAAACCTTCAAAGCGTGTTGGTAATCGGTGTCTGATATCTCCTCATAATTCAACACGCTATAAAACTCACTCTTTGGTGGTAACTCCGTTTCCCCAAACCGACTGAAGCTGTCCATGTAGTCATAGGGGTAAACACCCTTCGTTCTCATCAGGTCCCACCGAGGACCAAATTCTTCAGCTGTGTATCTAAAGGCGTCCCCTGGGAGATTTCCCACCAATTTTTCCAATGAACTACTCGTGAACTGAAAACTGTCCAGAAACACAAGGTTTTTACCTAACATGAAGGCCATGTACTTCTCCATATTATTCGGAATGACGTTAATCTCCTGTCCGAACTTCCCAATCTCCCCCATGATGAGATGACTATCATAACCCCTCAGGTTGTGTAAGATGACTGGTATCTTATCAGTCATTCTGTGATTTCTGTTACAAAGCTGATGGGCCGATCCCCGATATCTTCCCGTCACATGACAGTGGTCCCGGACCCTAACATCCCTTTCCCCATACTCCAGACCACAGATGTGACACTTTATAGCGTCTCTGAAGTCCGCCCTGTCGGAATCAGTCAGAATCATATCCTGGTTGAAGTGCTCTTTCCGGATACCCTTACAATACTCCACTTCTTCCAGCATCTTTCCAATGAACTTGTTGACAGCACCAGGGCCTCTGTACACCTGAACGGGCTTACTATACCTATCGTCATAACAACAGACAACCTTATACCCATAACCACAATCAGTATGTTTTTGGTACCTCTCCATGTATGGTTTTTTCTCTTTCTCCTCTCGGTCTGACTCCGGCACCTCCGGTCTGTCGACCTTTTCCGTGATCGCCTCAAAGTCAGCGTACACAACAAACGGAACGTTTAGCTGTTTGTGGAAATTACTATACTTCAACACGTTTTTACCCTTTTCAGGCATCCTAACAGCCTGTTTACCATTCACACTGATACACACAACCTTATGCCTATCCAAAACCTCCGTTGAACTGAAACATTGGAGACAGTAAACACAGAAGTGTTTTCTCCTCCTATGTTTTGTTTTGTTGTACATAAACCTATCAAAGTCCTTGATGAGGACGTAATGTCTGTTGTTTTCGTTGGTTATAATCAGGAGGTTCATGAGGTCGGTGAACCGTTCCTCTGATACGTAAACCGGAAAGGTTAGCCCGTTTTCATAACCAAAGACGTTGATACGTATCTCATTCTGTTTCTCCACCCGGTTGTACTGTTTTTGAGTCACAGGGAGGCTGACTCCACTGTAATCCAAGTCGTCAACATGGTCCCGGTACTTTGTGACCCTTTGTGGGTCTTTTGGGACAGGAAACTTATGAGCCAGATGACACCACATAAGACACCTATCATCATTATTCTTAACGTTGATCAACCCCTTCCGACTATTCCTCAGCTCTTTAGGGAGGTCGACATAACTGGAGCCTTCCAGTGGACTGTAGACAGTCAGATTAACGTAGTGACCGTCGATTGAGTCCACCGTCCAGCCAGATCCCTCGCTTATCCATCGGGCTATCCTAGTCACCACCTCCTCATTCGCGGTGTTAACGTCCTGACCGATCTCATTACCGTTGATTATAGTTTTGATGTGGCTGTTGAAGTGAGCCGTCTTATAAGTTGTTCCGCCGGACACCTCCTTCTCAAGCGTCACAACCAGCGTTTCAGCGAACTTCAACCCCCTCATCTCAGCCAGCTCCCGACGTAGCAGCCGTACCACATCATTCGTGAGGGCGTTTACCTGTTCCAGTGGGTGTTGGGACACAACAGCACAGCTGAACGACTTAGTTTTACCCCTCAGGGCTCTGTCTAACTGATTTATGTCATAACCGATTAGTCTCTCGTAGAGACGGGGGTCTATATCATCGGGATAGTCAAACATGTCAGGGTCTAAGTCGTCGTCCTGGTGGATCATAACACCTGAGCTCATCGTTATAACAAGGGTGATCACATTCCGTTAGGTGTCGTCTCAACCACTTGGTGTAGAACCTGTCCGGGGTACGATCCCAACCAAGTTCTTTATACACAATCCCGAACAGATTGTTATCAAACAGATCCTTCATTTTTCCATTTTTGAGATCCTTTAGGTTATCCAGTAACCCAATCCCTCTCCTTGAGCACAGTCTGATGATGTAATAATTGTATCTGGACACATTACGACCTCTTATCAGACCCTTACTTCTCATCACCCGAAGAACCTTGGAAAAGTCGGATAAGACAACGTCAACGGCTGTGTCCCTGACAACTCTGGTGAGTCTCTTCCTCATCCAACTATTTCTCGAATGCTCACTTCTACGACCAACAGCCACCCGGTATCTCCCGACAACATATCCATACTTCGTATCACCACATCCTGGACAGGAATACATCTCAGTTCTCACCCTCACACGGAATCTGAGACAATCCTCACACCACAACTTCGTACTACGTCTGGGTGGATCCCAAGCCGGGGCTTCGATCCCCATCTGCACACAGACCCATTCAACGCTTGAGGGTGACAAATCCTTCAGCCCCTCCGGTAAGTCCGACCAGGAAACAGACATTATAACTAAACCCTAACAAATCCCCTTAAACCCTACAAAACAAACCTAGATATCAGATACCCACCAACCAGACCAATAGACCCAATAAACAGGGTCTGATACTCTTTCATTTCACCCGATGGATTGTAATAGTCAGACAACTCAGGCTTTGGTTGGGACGACCCGACGGCCTCAACCTGTCTCAACCTACCCCTCAGTAGATCCAGAGCATGGTTCGTTGTGTTGATGTCAGCGTTGGCGTCAGACAGTTTCTGTCTCAGCCTCTGTATCCTATCCTTCTTACCCACTTCACTCTCATACCATTTCTCCTTTGCCCTAGCCAGCTTCTCGAGGGCGTGGTTGTGTCTCTTAATCTCAGCCTCGTATCCGGTGTGATTTAACTTTGAAAACATAAATCCGGCGCCCGCGAAGGCCAAGGCGTTAAACAGTCCACCAGCAACCACACTAGCCATATATATAACTAGAGATAATACACTCCGTCACAGAGATCCGATAATAGAACGGATGTTACGTCTTTCCCAGTATGGAATCCTGATTATCTGATAGCCGTTGTCCTTGGCGTACTCGTCTTTCATCCGATCGTGTATCTTCTGTACCCTAAAACGTCTTTCTGCCTCTTCCTGGGTAAACTTACCCGACCAAGTGGAAGGGCTGAAATATTGTTCACCATCATACTCAATCAATACGAAACCGCTATTAGTAGGTAACGCGAAGTCATACCTCAGAAGGCCGCCACCCAACCCCACTAACCCATCAAATGTCTTCTCCCTAATCGCCTCAATTCTGTTAGCGCGTAGGGCATCCCGTACATCCCTCTCTCCCCTAGACATAGGGGGCAGCCAACGTGTCTCGACCTCCACGCTCATAGTAACCACTGCATATGGAACCCCCTTAGGCTACTTGAGCTTTGAAAAAGGGTCGACCGGTAGGTACCCTTTCGACTGGGCATATCCAACCACAACTGTACTAATTCCAACGGCTAGAGCCAGCTTGACGGTACCCTTTATAGACTCAGGAGTACCCAAAGGTTCCCTCAGGACCTTCCTCGAAGCCATGGAGACCGCCACAGCTCCACTTGTAATCAGGAGAGCGTCGTAGAGCTCGTTCATCAGTTCTTTTCGGTCGGTTGACATTATACTAACACATATTTCATTCGTCGAAGGTGTCTAAGACCGGGGAAGTCCGAACGGGGTTCTGTGCTTCGACAGTTCCTTCCATTACCTTCTCCTCATCAATGGTTTTCAGCCTTTGAACCTCCCTTTTCTCCTGCCTCATAGTGTAACAAAGTGAGGCCCCACCGATAACCAACCCAACGGTTCCGATTATGTAACCATAATAAGCTGACCGACCACCAACCCCAGGACCAATCTCAGCCACCAACCGCTCTCTGGCTTTTCTCTCCTTGGCTGTCTTTGATATCTGAGCCAGTCGTTTACCAGCCTCCACCCGTTTCGGATCCTTGACTTTCTCCGTCTTGACCACTGATGTCACCTTAGGGACTTCCGGGGTTTTCTCATACTCGTCAGCCATCTATACACTAATCTATGTTTCATCTGTGAGGTCATCTGTAGGAATCTCTGAGGTCGTCTCTGGGAAGTCTGTGAGATCATCTATAGGAATCTCTGAGGCTGTTTGTGGGGAGTCTGTGGGATCATCTGTAGGGGTCTTTGAGACCGTCGGCCAGACAACAACAGATTCAGTCACGTAGTACTCTCCCCTACGGTTCCTCCTAACACAATGTCTCATCACCCCGATAGCTCTTCTTAGGGCGTGGAAGATAATCAGTATGGGTCGTCTAAGTCTCTTTGGAATCTTCATATAAAATACGGGAGGTCTAGGGTCGTACCGTATACCTGGGGTATAATGACTGAGACAAAGTTCGGTGCTAGGCTAATCACCCTCGACGGAAACATCGGTGTTGGAAAGACAACGTTCGCTATACCATTCGCTGTAAGAAATGGCTATTACCTTGCTGAGGAGCCAGTTGACGACAATCCGTACCTCGAAAGGTTTTACGCCGACCCCGGGAGGTGGGCGTATGAGATGGAGACCTGGTTCCTCGGTGAGAGAATTGACGTCTACCTAGAGGCTCTGGAGTTAATCAACGAAGGGAGAAATGTGATCGTAGAGCGAACACATCACAGCTGTATGGTTTTCACTAAGAACTGTTGGCGTAATGGGTGGATAACCGACAAACAGTTCTCTGAGTATTCCCATGTCTTCCACTCACTAAACAATCTACTCCCAACCCCTGATGCCCTACTATTCCTAGAAGCCTCAGTTGACACCTGCCACAACCGAATGCTCAGGAGAGGTCGGGAATGTGAAGCCGGTGTGACTAAGGATTACCTCAGGTGTGTGGAGAGGTATATGGGGGAGATGACTGAGGACATAGCCCTTAATGGGACTAAGGTGATTACCCTAGATTGGGAAGACTTCGGTCCGGATGAGTCTGAGGTGGTCGGTGCCCTCAATGAGACCCCTAGCGGATTTCACGGTTGGATGGCCCGTGTGAACGGTCGGGACGTCTACATACCAGAGATCGTCAGTCAGGTCCGCCAGGCCCAACAGGCTCAGCTGAGTCGTAAGTCCTATGATACCGTGTGATCATACTGTCGGAATGTGGACAGACCTCAGTCACAATGTCGTCGAGTACACGGACGTCAGATAGGAAGACCGTTTCGTCGTAGTAAGCTCCGCGTAGGAAGCTTCTGATTTGTGTTAGAACCTTGTGGTAGCTAACGTGAGCGAACTCACAGTTCTCCAGCCTACCAGACATCCTCGACTTGGTCATGTACCCTTGGATCAGGACGCCAGGACCGGCTATAGTTCCGAGGATCAGTGGGTTAGCTGTAACACCACCGGCTATTCCCCCAACCACAGTCAACCCAATAGAGACCGTCTCGAGGATCATCTTCAGTCTCTTCAGTCGGGTGTGTTTCCACTTGTAACAGGTCGCTAGCCTGTGGTAATACGAATAGAGTCGGGTTAGTTTGTCCACTTCAGCCGATTGGAGGTTTTTACCAATGTGGTTGAAGCTGACGACGCTTTTCCTCTTTTTCCCCATTCTAATTACAGGTTATATTCAACCATGGTCCTGTTACAGATCTTCTCAATCTCAGGATCCCCCAGACGACCCTCTACGATCTTCATACCATAAAAGTTGATGTCTGAATAATACTTCTCAAATTTGTTTAGCCCGAAGACATTCATATAAGATGTCCCTCTCTGATCGATGTTACTGATAAAAAATGAATCTCTTAGTATTTCACCATTTATCCTGACGTGTGACACTCTAAGTCCGGATAGCCAGTGGGTAGATATCAGAACCTTTTTCCCAATGAACTTCGCTGGGATCGTACACTCATGAGTCCTACGTGGTGATGCCCCATCTATAAACAGTTTGTCATTCACCCCAGCTTTAAACCCAATGCTTTTGCCGAGATGGTTGTCATTATTGGAAACAATCATTTCCCAGGTATCCGACGCCGATCTCACGCCGTTCCTCTTTACCACGACGAAAACCGAAACATCGGTGAACATAAATCTGGGCATGATAACGTGGAAGCCTGTTCTTATTGAGGACTCAGGGTGAAGGAAGTGGTGGTCGCCAGCAGTGTTAAGCTGTGGGTTGACACTAGGGGATCTCCAAAACATGGTTGAGTTGGTTCTGGTCTCACCATCCCTATCCTCTATGTAGTCAACAAAGGGGGGGAGTTTAGAGACCGCGTTCTTACTGGCCCTGGTTACGTTCAGATCGAAAATAACTCTGCTGTCACGGGTCTTTATGTGAGATCTCAGTCTGTCGTTGAGTTGTTTATTAGTGACTGGTCTGCTGTAACCATAAAACAGACTCATATACTATAGGACAGATACCCAGACGCGGCTACAGACCGTACTCAACCATAACCTCCTTACAAATCCTTCCGATCTCAGGTTCCCCCAGACGACCCCCCACAACCCTCATACCGTAGAAGCTGATGTCTGAATAAAAACTTTTTAAGCTGTTCACCCCAAGGACACTCAGGTAGGGTGTCCCCAGCTGTCCGATGTCACACATAGTGTACGAGTCCCTCAGTATCTCACCATTTATTCTGACGTGTGACACCCTAATTCCAGATAGCCAGTGGGCAGATATCAAAACCTTTTTTCCGACGAACTTCGCTGGAATTGTACACTCATGAAACCTAGTCGGTGTCATCCCACCGAAAACCAGTCTATCACTCACCCCAGCTTTAAACCCAAGGCTTCTACCATCGTTAACATTGACATTGGAAACAATTGTTTCCCAGGTACCCGACGCCGATCTTACGCCGTTCCTCTTTACCACAACGAAAACTGAAACATCAGTGAACATAAATCTGGGCACGTTAGCGTGGAAGGCTGTTCTTATCGAGGACTCCGGGTAAAGGAAGTGGTGATCACCGGTGGTGTTAAGCTGTGGGTTGACACTTGGGGGTCTCCAAAACATGGCTGAGTGGATCTCACCATCCCTGTCTTCTATGTAGTCAACAAAATGGAGTCTGGAGACGGCGTTCTTACTGGATCTGGTTACGTTCAGGTCAAAAATGACCTTGTAGTCGGGCTCCGTATGAAGGACTTCTCTCAACCTGCCGCTGAGTTGTTTATCAGTCACTGTGTTCAGTCTGTTGTAACCATAAAACAGACTCATATACTATAGGACGTATTTACTGAACAGATACCCAGACACAGCTGTTAGAACCAATAGGATTCCCAGATTGTCTGGCTTTGATTGTTTGTCAGGTGTATGGACGGTTGGTTTGTCAGGTGTATGGACGGCTGGTCTGTCAGGTGTATGGACGGCTGGTCTGTCGGTTTGTCCGTCAGTGTCGTCTAGTGTTTCCAGGTGTGGACCGCTTTCCTGATGTAGCTTCTTTGGTTGTTTGTGAACATCTTGGTAGTTGACTTCAGAATTAATACCAAACTTCATACCCTCTGACGCACGTCTGAGAACGTTGTTGTATCCTAAGATTTTCTCCTTCAGTATCGTCAGTGATCCTGGTACTAACCACGTGTCAGGGCTAATGGCTAGGTTCTGGGTGACATTCGTATCTGATATTTCCCTGTTCATATTCAGAATCCAGGTACTGACGCTGTAGTTAACGACGGCATCCTCTACAAGGACTCTAAATTCCTGCTGTGTTTCGAGACTGCCAGCACCTTTGTTAACAATGCT
Organism: Corallium rubrum; assembly: GCA_964035015.1. Taxonomy (NCBI): domain Eukaryota; kingdom Metazoa; phylum Cnidaria; class Anthozoa; order Scleralcyonacea; family Coralliidae; genus Corallium; species Corallium rubrum. Next base: position 1,889,816 of record OZ036011.1, read on the forward strand.
AACCCTTGTTTTAGCCTGTGAACCGAGGACGGCGTAGACATAAGCCTCGATGGACTCATTCAGATACTGCAGACCTACCCTGGTGAAACCATTTGTCCGTAAAGGGATGAACCTTCTGTAGTGTGTCTTATAGTCACTATTGAGACGCCACATCCACTCACGGAACGAACGGTTGTGTTTGTAACCAGAGTGAGGGTTAATCAGGAACTTTTTCTCTCTGGGTATGTTCGCCATGTTGTCAATCACATCGCCGTGCTCAACGCCAAACTCTCTCATTAGACTACTTTTCGTTTCCTCTTCCAGACGTCTTAGTATACGTCGCGTGGTGAAGTATAGGTGGAAACGCATGATAGAGGAGACGACTGGATATACACCGTCTGAGAATTTTAGATGTTCTACCCCAACGCCACAGCAGTATGAGCTAAGATAGACAGCAAAGATGAGCTGGTAATAAGGTTCATTGTTATTCCACCATACCGCGATGTCCGTCCGGTTCCCTGGATTCAGGACTGGTAACTTTGCCATGAAGAAGTCCTGACCGTTAACGTAGATCTTGAAATTGTTAAGGTCGTAGTCTATGGCGTTGTCTGATAGGTACGTGAACTTCGAGAAGTCGTATTTCCCCTCAATGTCACTCTCCCAGTGTCGTTTACCCTGAATTTTCTGTACCGTACCACCACCAAGCCATATCTTCGGAAATCTGGGTGGTGGCTTATTCACTGTTAAATACCTGGTGTGGTTCTTATTGTTCTTAAACTCTGCGTCACCAGTGTAGATGTATGAGTCACCGACAGGTCCAAAGAACACACCAGGTTCTGACTGACCGAAGACTGAATCAGTTATGAACTTAGTTCTATCGGCGTATGGGTATTTGGTGAAAAACTCTCTCAGGGTCTTATCCATATATCATAGGTTAGGTTATATGGACACCGGGGTCGGGCTGGAACAGGAATTGAGAGATATATGGTATGATCCAAAAACAGGATATCAGTCAGCTGAACGATTGTACCAGAAGGCGGTGGGAGAAGGTCTTGATGTGAGTAGAAAGGTGGTGAGGGACTGGCTGAAAACACAGGACACGTACACGAGGTACAGACCGGTTGTGAGGAGACATAAGTTCAGACAGACGTTCGTCAGCCACCTCGGTGAACAGATACAGATGGACCTGGTTGATATGGGGAGGTATAAGAACCAGAATAAGGGGTATTACTGGATTTTGACCGCTGTTGAGATTCTGAGTAGGTATGCTTTCGCCGTCCCCGTTTACAGGAAGGACACGAAGAACATGACCGAGGCTGTGGATAAGCTGTTGGAACAGTTCAGAGGTCGCTTTGGTGACTACCCCGACCTGGCCCAGTTCGACGATGGAAAGGAGTTTTATAACGTTGGTGTGAAAGGTCTGCTGAAGGAACGTGGTGTTGAGTACTTCAGTGCGTTTTCAGACAAGAAAGCAGCAGTCGTCGAACGGTTTAACAGAACACTTAAGACTGCTATGTGGAAGTATTTCTACACCAAGGGGACTTATAGGTGGATTGATGTTTTGGGTGATCTCGTTGAGGGTTATAACAACACAAAACACAGTGTCGTCATGCTGAAGCCTAAGGATGTGAGTAAGTCAAACGAGAATCAGGTTTGGAATACGTTGTTCGGTCATCACTTTGGTGATCATCCTCTGCCTAAGTTCCGGGTTGGAGACACTGTTAGGGTGTCAAAGTACAAGAGTATATTTACAAAGGGTTATGAGGCTAACTTCACTGAGGAAATCTTCAGGATTACGAAGGTCATCCGTGGTGATCCGAACGTTTACGAGATAGAGGACGCTGAGGGTGAACCGATTATCGGAAAGTTCTATGAGGAGGAGTTGTCGCCGGTGGATAAGAAGGATAACGTTTATAGGGTGGAGAAGGTGTTGAAGAGAAAGAGAGTCGCGGGAAGGAAGATGGTGTTGGTCAAGTGGTTGGGTTATGACAGTAAGCACAACTCATGGATACCCGAGAGTGACGTACAAAACCTGGGTTAATGTATACCCGGGTAATGAGGCTAACATTATTCATCGAAAACGGTGAGAAGACTGTCTACTTTGAACAACCTATCATGGTGACAGGTCCAAGACCACAAATAATGCTGAAGAAAGCGACGGTGTACTGGAACTATAACAATGTGGTGTCAGGTCTGAACGACTCGGTGTCATTCGATGGTAAGGAGACATCCGCCCCTGAAGGTTATTTCGACTTTGACGCGATAGAGACGTTTGTTAAAACCCTAGCCGGGGCTCTGTTGGGGACGGTTGAGTTCGGAAAAAATGTTTACAACGGAACTTCTAAGGTGAAAACGTCGGAAAAGCTGAAGCTTGGGAAGATGGGTCTTCTTTTGGGTTTTGGTGAAAACGATGTGATAAATGGTGGTGGTGGGTGGACGAACAGTCCGAATCAGGTGGACATCAACAGAGGGTTGAGATATGTCAGGATCTCTTGTGACGCTGTTGAGAGTGAGAGAAGTTTGGACAGTGGGAGGAGGAGTAATCTGATCGGTACCCTCCCGATAACCTCTGAACAGAGTTTGAAAGGAAGTGTACAGCACTACACAGACATTGAGTCGAAAGCTGAGATCCGTAAGGGTGTCTATGGTAAGATGACCTTTAGGGTTAGTGGGAATAATGATCATTCAGTAGGTCGGCCGGCTGGGATTGGAGCTGTTCTGCTTGAACTGTACATAGGCTAGTATATAATGGCTGAAGGGGGAGTTGATATCGAAATGGATCCTTCCGATGAAGGGTGGGCAGACGCTAGGGAGGATACCGACGAGACTGACCCCACCGACTATAGTCGAAGATTTGCACCACTTGACCCAGATCCCCCCACAGTCACAGTCGGTACAACAAATGACACAAACAAAAATAGAATGAACACCAGCGGTGATGAACTAATATTGGATGAATATATCATAAGCAAAAGAAAAGAAAAACTCAAAGAGTGGCTAAAAGTAGATATAAATATGGCAGCTGGTGAGGCTTCTGAGGAACTGTTATTACAGTCCACATTTAGTAAAAAAAATGGAATCCCCGATGGTGGAATGGAGTATAAAGGTGTAAAAGTTTTGGTACGTGACCGTGGTGGTGGGGTCAGACTTAGCACAAACAAAGCAAATAAAACGATTATTGATGAATTTAAAGATCTGGGAGAAAGGGTTGTGATTGAGAATTCTGAAGGGATAGCCGACCCTACGACCTCTCAGGGAGTTGTGGATGACATCACCTCACGAACCAACTCAGTGATTAACGATCGGATTGAGGAGAGAAAGAAAGAACTGATAGAACAGGCGGAAAAAATATCCCTACCCGAACAGGAAATAAGAGAGATATCTGGGGTGACCAACCCAAAGGGTACGGATGAGGTGATGACTGAATCTCTTGAAAGACAAATCAAGCACTACAGACTGGAGGCATTAAATGGAACCGACCCTTTTAAAAAACAATGGTACAATGACGCCAAAAAACTCACGGAATTAGTTGTAGACAGCATAAGAATTAGTAATGGTGAGAGACCTAAATATGAGGAAGCCATGTCTATCTTAGGGAATGAGGCGGAGAACAATGACCTGAATAGGTTGGAAAGGTTTAAAAAGTGGGCTAGGAAGAATATGGTTGGTCTGTCTGCCATAGCCATCACCATAGCTGGGATCATAACCACAATAGTTGTTGCTGCCAGAGGTGCCGTCTCGGGGGGAGCAAGGGCCGTTGGTGGTTTCGCTAAGGCACTCGCTAACCTGGGTAAGAGTTTGGGACCTTTGTTAGCACCACTGTTCAGTGTGATAGCACAGATTCTGACTTGGGGAGCAAAAGGGATAGCGTGGTTAGCCAACAATCTGTGGGTTTTGGCTATAGCTATGACGTGGTTATTGTATGACTACTGGAAAAACAGAAAATAAAACCTGTTATGTAGTATATGACCAACAGAAGTCAGACAGAGCTGTTACCTGGATTTAGACGGGCGAGAATGTCGGAGATTAAGGGACTCCGAACAAGACACACAATCACCATGAACCCCAACACAGTCAGCCCTGGTGAGGACCTCTACATCGACATACCAAAGCTAAAACCTGATAGCTGTTTGGTCCCGGGCAGCTTTCATCTATTGTTCGACTTCAAAAACATGAACACCAAGTCGTGGTTCCTAAACAATCTCTCCAGGCTTCTGGTTGAAAGGCTGGTCATCAAACTAGCCGGTGAGACTGTTTACGACAACACAGGTGAAAGTGTTCTTGGTGTATACAGGGATCTCTGGTTACCGAAGAGTGTGAGGAATCAGATGGTTGGGTATGGGATTGGTCCAGAGAACCTGAGAAAGTTGATGTCCAAGGACGACAGTGGAGCTTCCTCTAGAGATGTCGAGAAGGTAGCAGACGCTCTGATGCTCACAATCCATGGGGTGAGGATGAAGGTGAGATTGGATAAGATCCTTGGGAACCACGGACTCTATGCTCCCTTTGAAATGTACAACAACTTCCGCTATGTCATTAGCCTACCGAAAGCGAGTGACATCATGGTGGCCCAGTCAAGTGAATCTGTTGATGGGTACACACTGTAAAACCTTGAACTGGAGTATGAGACGATTGATAACACCGACATTGCCAGTGAAATAACCTCGCTGTACACAGCTGGTCGATCGCTGTCCTACGAACACGTCACGTTGATGAAGTCAACTGAATGGTTGGCTGGATCAACCCTGATTAACGAACACATTAACCTTCCACGAAAGTCTATGAAAGGTATTGTGATGATGTTCACAAATAAAACCCGGACTGATTGTGAGAAATACGTCTATCCAAACATCGAAAGTGTTAAGCTAACAATCGAGGGTGTACCCAACGCTGTCTTCAGTCAGGGGATCCCAAAGAGTCGGTTCTATGATGAAGCTAAAAGACTATTCGGTGGAAAGGAAAACACAGATCAGTTTATGACAATCCAAAAGTTCTACAAGGACGCTTTCGCTCTAGCGATTGATCTAAGAAGTATTGAGGACCGTGACAGTGTGGGAACTGGAAAAAGAATTGTTAATACACAGTCTGGGGTTCTGATTGAGATTACTAAGAAGGTGACTGTGGCTAATGTAGTCTGTCGGATCTTTGTGCTGAGTGATGGTTTGGTAAACATGGTAAACAAAAATCTAAAATCAATCCAATATTAAATGGACCACCCATTCAATATGTTGATCGTTGGTATGACAGGTTGTGGGAAAACCTGGTATCTCCTGAAGATGTTAGAAGATGAATACTTCGAGTTCTTCGACTACATCGTTCTGCTCTGCCCAACGTTTAGCTGGAACAAAACCTACACCACCTGGAAATACACCTCCGACCCAGACTTCATCGCTGTGGATTGTAGTCAGGACGACGTTGAAATTGTGCTAGAATATATTGTGCGGATATTCAGAGGATCCAAAACATTGATAGTCCTCGACGACTGTGCCAGTGGACAACCCGTAAAGAACAGAACAAGTGAGTTGGTTAAATTAGCCTTCAGCGCCCGACACTACAATCTCTCAACTATCGTAATCACACAACAGCTAACAGCTATCACAAAACCTTATAGGGAGAATATCAGTAAGTTGGTAACGTTCTACAACCCCAACAAAACCGATATGAAGGTCATCACTGATGACTACCTGGGTGGTTTAGACTGTGATGAGGTTACGGAGGTAACTAAAAAACTAAAAGAAAACAAATACGCTAGGCTTGAGATTATGTTAAGGCATCCGTACGCGTATAAGGTGGTCATCCCAAAATCTGGTTCGTAGTAAGATGGCCGAAAAGAAGAGTAAGATGGTGAGAGTTGGGAAAAAAACCAAGACACCTGCTGCAGAACCAGCTGAGACATCTGTTGGGGAGCCAAAAACGGAAATACCTACTGAGATCCCCAACCTAGTCGATGAGCTCGTCAATGATCTGAAAAAGACTGAGGAGACCAGCCCAACACCTCCACCAACCGATGATGCCAACAAGAAGAGAAGTGAGCTAATAAAACTGTCAGAGGATGGTGAGATAACTCAGTCAGTTGGCTACATCAAAAAGGCGTCTGTAAAGGTTGTGGATAAGCTATACGCTGAATATGAGGCCAAAAGGATGGAAAGAGCTAATGAATTCCTGACTGATATGTTAATCAGTAGATTCTCCAATGTTCTCGGTGGTCTGGACGCCGTAGAAAGCTCTGAGGAGTTAGACAACGAATTACAAAAAGACAAACTGTTAAAAAGTGACGTTGGTAAGGTTGTGGCCATGATCACGCCGTATATACCATGTCTCGGACTGCTATCTGGTGGTGTAACTGTGGGAAAACATGTGTACCAACACAAAACAAAAGTATCTGAACAGAAATCGGGGAGTAAGTGAAATGTGTGTTAAAACCACAACCCTGATCGCTTTGGGGTGTCTCATATCAAATCCAACAAAAGCGTCTGGAAGGGGTGGGTCGTTTTTCTCACTTTTTGAAGTATAAGCAGACGAAAATGGGTTTTTGGAGGCGCGAAAATTATTTTCCCCTTTCAAACATCCTTTCTTGATGAATTCCGAATTATTTTTTTTTGGTTTGGGTCCCTTTTCGTCCCTTTTTCTTATACTTAAAAAATTTTTTAAAAAAGCTTACCGTTTCGGGCGACCCTCCTCGCTGAATCTGATCATCTGGGGGCTGTCTTTGTTGAGAAAAAAAAAAGTGCGCCCATACCCTCATGTTCTATACTACTGGAGCCGCGGCTCCCACAACTTCCCCCATGGCTACCCCACTGATCCCAGCACTGATGCTTCGAGTTTTTCGCCTCTTTCTTTGGTGCCAACGCCAGTCGCCTCGATTCCTCTGGCGCTTCCCGCTGTTGTGCAGTCAACACAATCTTCGAGTTCAGCTTCGTTGCCTTCGGCTTTGGTCAGTTCTCCACCAATTCGGCCAAATCCTACTACTGTTGGCACGTCGCTCGGCCTATTTCCTTACCCTCCTCAGCAGCAGTGGCCCTCGTCCGGTGTTTTACCGTCCTTTCCTTCACTGTCCACCACCAATTCGCCTTGGCTTTTCTCGTCGCCTGGTTTGTCAGCGCCATCTTGGTTAGCTCACGCCTCGACCGCTGTTCCATCGCAGGCTCACGTAGCTTCGAACTCACAGCCTTTGCCAATGCCAGTCCTGTCTTTCCAAATCCAGCTCAGTCTGCCATACAAATTCCAGCTGCTCAAAGTTTGCCTGCCATCCCTACGCCTCTTATGCCAGATGCTATAAACACAGGTAACATTGCTTCTCAATTTGCTGGGGCTCCTCCTCTGCAGGAGGCATTTGTTGTTGGCCCGGGTTTTCACCCAATCCCATATAAAGCGGTGCTAGCCATTATACCTCCGGTCATTTTGTGGAACTCGCCTAGTTGTTGACCAAGCCGTCACAAGACCCTGCAATCTGTCCTACCATCTCGGTTGATGGTCGGGTTATAATCTCCAGTTACAACCGTCCCCAACGTCGCCTCACTGAGATGTACAATGGGTTCAGGCATTATCCATATACACGTTGATCATGGTGGCCTCATTCCCAGGGAGGGCTCGGGACCTCCTTGCCTACCAACTGTTAATTCTTCAGACTTATTCCCAGTTTCGGGGGTTTGCTTGGATGAACTATGATGAAGCTTTCCGCCGTCATGCTGCAGCCCGTCACATCTCGGATTGGTCACATGAAAGTGGAGCTGTACAATTACCATACTCTTGTGGAGTTCGAGGTTCTCCCTCCCTCTGATCCGAGACCCCTTCATGGGCTGAGAGCAATGGTTCGTCCACCTCATCTCTCATTTGCCGTTCGTGGAATACTGGTCGCTGCATTAGCATTCGCTCTACATGCAGATACTAACATATGTGTGAAGTCCCTCATTGCCGAGGGGGGCATCATTGTATCCACTGCCTCTCCCAGGTGGCCCCTTAGCATCCACCTGCTACCACTTCCTCACAGCCATTCCGCTGAGCTCTGGCCTTGTGTCTCCTGGGCTACCAAATCTTCTCCAGTTTGACTCCTGGGTTTGTCTTTAACTCGGCTTAGTCCACTGGTGATTTTTTTGACTTTTTTCCCTCTCTCCTCACTTAAACTCATGTCTCGCCAGGCTAGAAAATGAATTGGTTTTGCTCGCTATTGTTTTCTGCGTCTTTTCTGCAGGGTGGAGGTGTGTGTGTGTGTGTGTATGTGAGGGGGTGGGGATGGCGTCATTGCGCACCCATGCGGGCTGAACTGCCCCATTTTGTTGTTTCATTGCAGCTCTATCCCTACCTATTTCTTCAGTATCTCCTCTGGTTTTGCCTTAGTTTATACGAGAACTGGCGCACCATGCACCCAACAAGAGGGAGTATGTTCTCTCTGGCATTTCGCAGGGTTTCCATTACAAAGGGTTGCCTCACCAGTTCCGCCTGTCGCCACCGTTTTGCTTTTTCGGCTGCTCACATACCAGGCAAAACAAATTCGGCGGCTGATGCCATATCTCGCTTCCACCTGCAGGTTTTTCATCGCTTGGTTCCCACTGCCAGACCTCGTCCTCACCCTATTCCCCCAGCCCTCCTCTCCCACCTCGTTTCGCCGTCTTAATCGCCGAATGTTATGGGCTGCTGGCGCAGGGGTTGACTCCCTCTACTCGTCGGATCTACTCGACTGGTCAGCGTTCTTAATTTCAGGTTTGATCCTTTTACCGTGTGTCCCTACGGCCCGACTTCCGAATGGACACTTATGTTGCTTGTGACCTGGCTCCACCACTCTCGTCACCTGACTCCGTCCTCCATCGTCACTTATTTGGCTTCCGTCCGCTCCTTCCATGTTGATCTGGAATTTCCCTGATCATCTCATCAAGACGCTCAGCCGTTGGTCCAGCGACGCATACCTTCGGTACATCCGTACTCCACCTGATGTCTTAAAGGCCATCTCGCGCTTCTTGGTCTAACTTCAGTGGGGGAAGTTGTCTCTTTGGTACGCCATTGGGCAGGTATTCGTGCCTCGAATCCCCTTCTCCAGCTCTGCTGGAGGATGGCGTTGGAGAGGGTAATTCTCGGCTAGAACTGCAATGAATTAGTCGTGGAGCTTAGGATCGTGGATCTCTCCCAGTGTGCTTCGAAGACCTTTTTAAGCATGGGCTTCACGTTGGGACCGCAAACCCTCTCCGACGAGACTACACCCTTCAGAGATAGAAATAGTCGGACTTACCGTAGGTAGTGTGGACAGCGCTCATGCAGTATCGGGTTACTGGCATGAATGTTAATTTAACCAAAAAACATTGGTTATTATAACCAAAAATGTATTCGTCATTTTAACCAATAAACGATGGTTGTTACCAAACAACCAATAAAAATTTGTCAAGCAATTGCATTGGTCAAGAGAAATTCAAATGGTAGATTCAACCAACTTTTAATTGGTTGAAATAGTAACTATAACAAATACCAACAACATGAAAAAGTATCAGTTTTGCATGTTTTACTCACTGCTTACTTGCAAGAAACGTTGCCTACAATTCACATATATTAAAGTAAATAATTAAGGTGTGTTACTGTATAGGTGTGTTAATACAAAGGTGCGCTATGCAACATACCCTGATATGTGTTATCTAAATCTTACACATGTTGGTGTGCATAGTAACACACCTTGAAACATGTCATTCAACACAATGACTAAGAGAAAATAAACATTTTTAAAAACATTTAACATTGTCAACATATTTAATATATTTTAACACATGAACTGTGAGTGTTTACAACAGGATGACATTAAAGTACATGTATACAGTCACTCATTTTAATAACTACTAATTATATACATGGTATACAGGAAAATGGTCATATGCAAACTGTTATATTTTGAACGCTTCTTTATACTCCTTCTTTACACTCCCCCTCACTGTCCTCTTCCCTCTCTCTACAGTACATGCCTCGTGACTCCTCAAATACTATTGGTTACTTATTAACTAATACTTCCTTAAAGGAAGTAGTTACATCACTACATCCCTCTCTTTGCTCAGATAAAGTTTCTTAAACTGTCAACTAAAACAAAATGTCAGAAATATTTTAAAATTTTATAGTTATAGTTCGTGTTCGTCTTATAATTTTTTAAAGTCTACTTAATAACCATAGTTGAGTTAATCGGATTTCCATACAGTTCTCTTTCCATACGTCTCCTTGTTGATCTTCTTACTGCCGGTTCTGGAACATCCTTGCTCTTTTCTTCCTCTGAAGTTCTGTTTTCAGATACGCTGTATTGTTCATCATCTGATTCTGTCACTGTATCTTTTATTCGCTTGAAGAAAGATGCATTTCTTACAACTCGGTGTCTTTGATTTTCTGCAACAATTTTAGTTCCTTTGCGTTCAATCACGGTGTATGGGATAGATTCAAATCGTGTCGTAAATTTGTTTTTCTTTCTCTGCTTGAGGATGACCACATCTCCAACTCTTAGTTGTAAAGGCTGAGCATGTCGTCGTTTATCTGCGTGTTCCCTTCCTTTGTTTTTCGATTTAATGTCATAAATGCTTCGGCCTCTGCATTCCCTTGTGGCCACTCAGGTGTTGACTTTTCATGTTTCACACCAAGCTGAGCTAAATAATGCTTGAAATCTTTGCTGCTAAAAGGTGGGCCATTATCAGATTTAAACTTGGGACACCATGTCGTGCAAAAATGGCGTCAACTTTAGATATGATTGTACTTGCTGACGTGCTTTTAACTATCTCTGCTTCTGGGTATCGTGAGTATTTATCAATGAGAACGATGATATACTGTTAGGTGGGAAGTGGTCCGTAAAAGTCAGCGTGGATGGTTTGCCAAGGTTCCATCAGGCATCTCTGGTGTCTGTAATAGTTCAGGTGCATTGACTGGTCCAGTAATGTGGCAGGGTAAACATGCACATTTCAAGTTCATCTTTTACAAATTTATCCATATTTGGGAACCAAGCATATTCTCGTATTAATGCTTTTGTTTTCACGAGTCCTTGGTGGCCTTTATGAGCCAGTTGCAATATTGGATAATATTTGCTTGTAGCGCCTGAGGTATAATTATTCTTGTACCACGTAGGAGTATTCCGTTAGCATGATCTACAGTTATTTCATTTTGAATGTTGTGGAATGGTTTAACAAGATCACTGCGCCAATCTCTTGACACAATCGCTTGTTTGAATGCCTGTAATATCGGATCAGAATCGGTGTGTGATTTGATGACCTCAAGTGGTATGGCTTCCCGCGCTGCGTTGGCTGATATAAAATTGACGTATTCTTCCGCCTCATTTCGTTTAGGTATTTTTGATCCCGGATGCCTTGACAGAAAATCAGCTGGGTTTTCACTTTCTGACTTGTAGATAATGTTGAAATTGTATTGCTGACGTCTCACTGAGAACCATTTTTCGATTCATGCGGGAGGTCTTGAACAAGGGTTGTTGTAGACTAGTTGTTGGGCTTCTTTCTCTGTTTGCGAGTATCGTTGTTCCGCTGAGGAGAGGGCGCGGCTAGCGTAGGCGATGACGTGGCGTTCTGATGTGGATCTTTCTGTCTTAGTATGGCTGAAAGGCCAACTGGACTGGCATCTACCAGGACTGATGTTTCTCTTGATGTATCAAAATGACTCATGACTGGGCTGTTCATCAGTGCATGTTTTAAGTTTTCATATGCCACCTGGTGTTTGGATGTCCATGCGAAAGGCGTATTCTTACGTACCTGAATATTGTGCACCGGATTCAACCAAAAATCTGCATAATGCATTGTTCTTTTGAAGAACTGCAATACTTAGAGGAGTCATGCAACATCCCTCTCTATTGTTGACATTAAGGCCCAAGTCAACCAAGAACTTCACAAAGTTATTGTGGTTTCGTTCCACAGCAACATGTAATAGACCCCGTTGCAGATGATCTTTGGCTAAGGCTGTGGTTCTGTTGATCTCATTGTGAACTGTGATCATGTAAGACTCTTCACTATTTGTTGCAGTTACGTTCATAAGTTTTTGTGACAGTGAATTATATGCCTCGCAAAAAAGCTTATCCTCAGCTTCAAAACGCTGTTTCTCATTCTCAAGGGTAGTCGATTCTGTACTATGTGATGCACAACCATCTTGATCCCCTTCATGACAACCAGTAGTACTTTCATCATCCATGTCATCTTCTGTAACACCATCAAAGGTCTTTTCTCTCGACCGTATTTGACTCACAGTCTCTTGGATGTTGGTTGCATGTATTTTCTGACTAAGTAGCAGCTCAAAATGTGATCGTGCAGAAATGACGTCAAAGTTACCAGCAATTGAGTCAAATGGTACATATTGTGCACCTTTCTTCTCATTTGGCAAGTTAAATTGTTCTGTTAACTTGTCTAAGATACTCATTGTACCAAGTATTGTACTGTTATCTTCTAAAGACAAAGGCAGGATATGTACATTGCTCTTCACACTATGAGCACTGGCTGATAGCATTTCTTCCTCTTTTGGTACATTGATGTTATACTTCGAAGCAGATGTGCTTTGGAAGGCACCAGTTTTCAAGTGATTGTTAAACTGCTCTTCACCCATTTCCTTCAGCTGTTTTAGAGTATAAGGAATCTTGGTGGCACAATCAATAATATCCAGTAAGTATCTGTCAACAGCTGCTGTGAATAAGTTTGCCCTTTCTTCATCACTTTCCAAAAATATATCTTCTGGCTTCATTTCAGTGGTTGAGCGCTGAGGGAAAAGACATACTTCTTCATCTTCAAGCATGTCCTCCATACCATCAAGATTAGGGATAAGCACTGCTTGGGCAGTAAAATTCCACATCGTTGGCCCCATGGATTTAAACAGCCGTAAGTGCTTTCTTTTGCCTCGGTAGATGATAATGTTATCCATTAACAGCATTACTGGAACATCTGCTGGTGTAAGCTGAGTTACTTCTTCTTCTTGCTTCTTACTTCTTTTGTCAAAAAAGTTCATAGCCTTTTCCCAACTGACAGTCAAACCAAGGTGATTAAGCATGCTAATAAAACGGCAGCCAGCTCCGAATGAAATACACAAGCATGTGAACATTAGTTTAAAATCATTTTGGATTTTTTGACTCCTTAAGCTGACCAAAATTGCAAGGGAATTTACTGCGCTCTTAATTCGCATCTCTGCAATGTCTCTTCCACCAACTTTATGCAGCAAAATTGTATCAAGAACATTGTAAAGAAGGGGGCAATTATGTCGGACATTGCCTGCAAGTGATGAAAAGATACCACTGAAATCTCCTTCTAACAACTTGTGGATTCCATATTAATGTTTAAGTACTTAATAAAAGTTCCCAATTCTTTATTCAGTTGATCTGTTTCTTGGGTGCAGAGAGCTTCACAATGCGATTGCTGTTGAACAAGATGACTAACTTCTTTCTGAAAGAGCCTGGAAATACCATCCTGAAACTCTTGGATTCTTGTTTGAAACTCCTGTTGCATACGTAGTAGGGTCCTCACAAAATCCTTTTGTATCTTCTCTCCAGACATATGATCATCAAGTTTTTTATTTATAGTGTCAAATTCACTCGATGTTCAGCACTTTCATTCAGCTCTGGTGATGCAGGAGCACTTGCGGATGGTAATGAAGTGTTGCTTGTGATTGCGAATACAGATTCTCTTCCAGATGCCAATGAAGACTTGTAACCGATGTTTTTATAAAAGGTCACCCGATCACTTCTAGATCTTTTCCTGACAACCGAAGATCTGGGGAAAGCTTGTTTGACCAGGGCCGTAGACACCGGGGGGCTGGGGAAGCCCCCCCCCCCAATAATTTGTAAACTAGCGATAATCTGTAAAGTTTTAGAGGGAAATAAAATTTACGCTATAAATTTTGCTATAAATCTCGCCCCAGAATGCGGGAAATGCTGTTTCAGAGACCCTAGAATCCAAAATTTCCCCCGGACCCCCCTAGATATCTCGCGTCTTCGACGTTCGCTAAATAAGCCCCCCCAATACAAAATAGCTTCCTACGGCCCTGTTGACAGCATTCGTAGCTTGTGCTTTCTGGAAACTGTTTAAGTGTAATAGTTCCAGGATGTAATCTTGTTCCACATCAGAACCTTTCTTCTCTTCAAAATGCTCTTGTAAGATTTTGACATAGTTTTCCCTTCTTGTTTTATAATGAACTACAGTACTAATGAAGTTTGAAAAATTAATCCTATAGGGTCAACATATGTGGGCATATACCCATTAATCTATTTCCTTAATTTATAATGGTTAATACTAGTAGAGGACTAGGAGAGCACCTTTCCATAAAATCAGTGATCATCACACACAATATTTCAACAAACTTTTGATGATCATTCAGTCATCGTCACTAGTTTACAGTGAATAAAATGTACTAACACAAACACTTTAAAAAATTATAATGATAGGAAGCACCCCACACAACAAAAAAATTGTAATTTGTTTTGAAGGTTTTGGACACAAAATTTACATATATACTAGCTACAAATATTACCAAAAATTTTTTGTTTTTATGCACTAGCATAAATTGAAATCACATATATCGACCCCAACCCCCCAGAACTATGCAAAGATTTTAATATTTCTCGATTGTTGACATGTCCGGAACAAAATTAATACTGTTCATTTTTAACTCCTGGCTCCCTAGGTCAGTACATATACATGGTTTTATGTTGGTTTTATGTTATTGTTCCCATGTTTTTAATGCACCTATCGATGTTTTCCGCCTGGTGGTGGTGGTGATGGTGGTGGGTGGTGGTCTTGGGATTTTGGCAGTTACTAGCTAGCAGCATGGTCCGGGAAGTTTGAAAAAGCCGCCATCTTGGATATCTGCCATTTTGGAAAATGTCAACAGAGCCTGGGGACTACTAAGAACAGGCAGCAGGGGGCAAGGAGCTGTGATGCAAAAAGATGGTGGAGAATAACGAGGTAAACACAATCTGCATTTCTTTGTTATGTAAATTGTGTTAAAGATGATGACATTGACCAAATGCAGTGGTTTTGCAATTATCGCGTTTATTAATAAAGTCTTTAAAATTACTGTTATCATTATTTAGAAATTGTTCTTTCAGCCGCCACTGCTATGGCAATGTGATGGTATTGGCAGCGTAAGGTGTCCCCTGGTAGGGGATTTTGACAATTTGGGATTGCCCCAGTGTGGGAAAATTGATCTGTTTTCATGAAAAATGTCAAAATCCCCTGGGGTTGCCCACCCTCCCCCCCAGGGGAAAAACTTTGATGGGTGCATAAAATCCTGTCTCCCAGGAATAGGGCTGGCTTTATTTTATTGTTCCCATGTTTTAGTGAAAGCTAAACCCCGGTTATACTGTCCCTGATTTTTAATGTCAGCATTTAAATTCCAACTACCAAATAATCGACATTTGTGAAAACTTATTTAGTCACGGTCTGCTGCATTATGTCATTGATATATACTATCATATATTTATTTTACTGTAAAACCAAGTTAAAAAACCAACCTGCTGCAGATGTATGAATTTCGGACGTCTGATGTCTCTTGGGAATAGGTTATAGACTCTGGAGTAAGCGTATGCTTCCCAGAAAGTAGCACCTTCTTTGGAGTGCTTGTCATAGGATAGCAGCCAAGTTCGTCGTCGCGATCATCTATAAGTAAACATGATTAACGAAATAAATCAAACGATTTTCCCAATTCTCTTTGTGTATAAATCGACAAACATGGCAAATGTATTAGCCATTTCTTGGGTTCAAAAATTTTTAATCACTTTTAATCACACTTCGACTCATCCGGCGCGCCCTTATATACAAAATAATTTACATAAAATAATTTACATAATCACGGCCTCTACATACTCCCGGCCGATGAGGAGTTCTTAAACTTCTCGTCTTTACTATTCACCTCAAGACGTGAGATGACTGTTCATAAATAATGCATATACATTTTATTGTCCATAATTTTAGGTTTCACATTCTTCTAAAAGGTATATGTTCACAATAGGTCTAACCAAAACGGAATCTTTAGTTTTCACTTCGACCGTTCGGATTTTATTATCACTTCCTGGAAAAATTTTAGTTATAATGGCAATTGGCCATCGTTCTCTAGGTAATTTCTTATTGCTCACTAGCACCAAATCTCCAACACAAACATTGCGTTGTGGTTTCACCCATTTTTGGCGAAGGTGTAATGTTATTAGATACTCTTTTATCCATCGGTTCCAAAAGTGGTTTGCAACCACCTGTACTTGTTTCCATTTTTTCCTGGTAACTATCGAGTCTTGGCTAAAGTCTCCTGGAGGAAGAACAATTAACAGCTGGTCTCTGCAGCAAAAAGTGGGCAGGTTTAATAGCAGTTGCATCACTTGCATCTTCGCTAGACTTGGTCAAAGGACGCGAATTAAGGATTGACTCTACTTCAGCAAATACCGTTTGTAACACGTGATCTGTCACTAGAGCTCCTTGCAAAACAGCTTTTAGGGCACGCTTTACATCTTTTATGAGTCTCTCCCACACTCCTGAGAAGTGCGGTGCATAAGGTGGATTGAAGATCCAGGTAATGCCCCTCGGACGTAGTTTCTCTTCGAGATGATTCTCATTCCAAGTGGTTATAGCACTCCGCAGTTCATTGTCGGCACCACGGAAATTAGTTCCGCAGTCTGTTCGTATCTCTTTCGGTGTTCCTCGTCTGGCAATGAATAGTCGCAAAACATTTATGAAATCGTTCGTTTCTAATGATGGCGCAACTTCCAAATGGATCGCTCTTGTACACATACTCAAGTGAAAATACATCCCCACCTCATAGGCGTGGATCGACCTTGTTTCATAAGCAAGGGTCCAAACATATCTGCTCCAACGTAGGAAAAGGGTGGTTCATATGCGGTGACTCGGTAAGGTGGTAAGGGTGCCATTTGCTGTTGACGTGGAGGTGCATGTCCTTTTCGACAGATAAAGCACTTATTAATTACTCTCCTGACCAGTGATCGGGCATGACAAATCCACAAATCCCTCTTTGGATAGTTTCTGGATAGTTTTCAGGGTCGTCTTTTGCAAGTTTTCCTATCGACGTTTTAGGCCAGGTAGATTCTTGGTTCTTCAGAAATGGAGGGCCATTCAGCCATCGACATTCTGATGTCAACTTTGATGGACTTAAACCACGCGATGCGTCGTTGTCCGGATCCTCTTTACTGGGGAAATGTCGCCACTGATGCAACTTCGATTTCTCTCTAATTTCTGCCACTCGGTTGCCGACATACAGTGTAGACTGTGAACCGCTTACTCTCATTCTGGATATATTTCAGTACAACTTCTGAGTCTGTTCAGTAATAGATCTTGCTGAATGTAATATCTACTTCGCGTTGTATCATTTCGCTGATTCTCACCGATAATACCCCAGCTTGCAATTCTAGACGTGGAATGGAAACCTTCCGTAAGGGTGCTGCGCGAGATTTACCAAATGCAAGTGAACAAGTGACTGTTCCGTTGGAAAACGTAGTTCGTATATACGATGCAGTTCCATATCTACTTTCACTAGCATCGGCGAAGTTATGTAGTTGGACATCTTCGACACACTTGGCATTCTGTCGTTCGCTCGCCACCGTATCGGACTTGTAGCAACGTGGAATCTTGACTTCAGAAAGAAGCGGAAGTGCCGTCTTCCATTGTCTCCACTGGTGCAATTCTGTTTCTGGAAGTTGTTCGTCCCAGTCTGTCTTCGATCGCCACAATCTTTGTAATTGAGATTTAACAAGCAATGCCACAGGTGCAGCAAGTCCGAGTGGATCATGCAAACTAGCGACGGTAGTGTAGTAATCAAGCACGTTAAGATATTTAATTAATACATTTTAAACTAGCCTTCATACATGCATGTCTCTCTTCGCCCGCTTTCCGCTCTCTAGTGACCTTGGCCACTGGAAGCTTAGTTAATTATTTGTCTAATCATTACATCACTTCTCTTTCTTTTTTTTATATAAATTAATGTTAACAGAACACAACTTAATAAATGTGAATATGGTTCTTGGATTAATACTATCATTCTAAGGAATAAGTTCTGATGGTACGAGATTACCAAATCTATTTATAAGCCGTTGCTTTCTTGTTGATCTCCTTTGTAATGTTTCTTGTTCCTGTTGGTGATGTCCATTATGGTTGGTTACCGTCTTCTCGTCATCATTACTTTCTTCCTCGACGGGATTCACTACCTTGAAGTGCGACACGTTTCGAGTCATTGTACGTCTTTCGTTTCTCGCTGTGACAGTTGCTCCTTCCCTTCTAATGACTGTAAATCTTTCAGGGTTGAATCTTGGGGATAGTTTGTTGGTTGGTTGCTGTTGGCAAATCACTGTGTCACCTTTCTTGACGTTGGATGCTTTGGTGCGTTTGCTGATGTCGTAGTACTTCTTGTTGCTGTTCTTCTTTTTCTCAATGTTTTCTTTGGCTTTCTGGTGTTTATTCACAACCTTCTGTGTCGATAGCTCAGGTAGACTTCCTTGGACCTTTCAGTTGAATAGCAGTTCACATGGTGGAATCTTGGTGGTAACATGTGGTGTGGAGCGGTAATTTAACAGAAATCTCTGAAGTTCCTGTCTCCAATTCTTTCCTTCTAGTGAGGATGCTTTTACTAGTTTCCCGATCGGCTTCATGATGCTTTCAGCATTCCCATTGCCTTGTGGCCATAGAGGAGTGCTTTTCTTCCATTCGATTCCTAGGGTGGCTGTGTATCGTTTAAAGTCATCCCCATTAAAGGGAGGTCCATTATCAGTTTTGATCTTACTTGGTATACCATGAGTTGCGAATATGAGGTCTAACTTAGGGATGCAAGCTTTAGCTGAAGTCGACTTGACAATTTCCACCTCGGGAAACTTAGAATAGGTATCAGTAACAACCAACAAGTATTGTCCACCCTGTGGTATTGGCCCATAAAAGTCGATTGTCAAGCTTTGACATGGTTCGGTGGCTGTGGGTGCATGTGATTCGCATAGGTTCAGGTGGATTGTTAGGACCCACGGCTTGACAGGCAACACAGTTCTCTACCATGTTTTTCACTTTGTTATCCATTTCAGGGTACCATATTTTTTCTCGCAATAAGGCCTTGGTCTTTTCTATTCCTTGGTGTCCAACATGACCAAGTTTTGTAGCACGGTCTTGTAATGCCTTTAGTATGATGATTCTGCTACCTTTTAGGATAAGGTCACCTGCTTTGGTTGTTGTTAACTCTTCTTGACACAGTCGGTATGGTTTTAGTTCCATGCCCTTCTCATCCCATTTTCCTGACTGTATGCACTCTTGGACTTTCTTTAGAATGGTGTCAGATAAGGTGGCATCTTTAATTTCTTGAAGAGTAATCGACTTAGGCACTGTGTTGTTCACAATGTAGTTCACGTAATCATCAGCCATTCTTTCTTCATCTGTGGTTCTAGCTTGTGTGTTTACAGGATGACGACTTAAATAGTCGGCTTCGTTAGCGGTTCCTTTCTTGTAAATAACATGGAAATTATAAGGTTGTAGTCGCAACATCCAACGTTCGATACGCGCTGATGGTTTAGATCTTGGATTGTTAAAAATTGCTTATAGTGCTTTGTGGTCAGTATAAACATCAAATGCAGTACCTAAAGAAATAACCGAAAATGTTCAATCTCCCAGACCAAACTTAGACCTTCAATGTCTGTCTGCGAGTATCTACTCTCCACTGGAGACAGGGCTCTGCTGGCATAAGAAATAATGCGGTATAAGTGCCCTGACTTCTCACGTTGTGCTAGAATGGCGCAAATTCCAAGGGGTGATCCATCGACAATTAATAGACTTCTCTTCTCTGTGTCAAAGTATGCCATGGTTGGAGCTCGTGTCAGTTTCTTCTTAATCACTTCGAAAGCTTTTTGGTGAGTGTGGGTCCAAGTGAATGCAGCGTTCTTCTTGGTAAGTTCTCTCAGAGGTGCAGTAATCACAGCGTATTCTGTGACAAAATCGTGACAAGTGTTGGCTAGACCCAAAAAGCTTCGTACTTCAGCAGCATTCTTTGGTGCGCTTTCCTTGACTACATTGTCAATTCTCGTAGGATCTGGTCTTGTTCCATTTGCAGTAAAAATCAGGCCATAAAAGTTGATCTCTTTCTGTAGAAAACTACACTTTGCAGGCTTCGCCTTGAGGTTAAGTTGCGCTAAATGTCTCAAGCAATTCTCCAAAGTTTCGTTGTGCAGTTTCCTCGTTTTCCCATGAACAATAATGTCATCAGCGATGTTCTTGACGCCGCGTATGTCGCTGAGGTTATGTTGTAAGACATTCTGAAAAATTTCGGCTGCGCTATTCGTGCCATAGTTCAGTCGTTTGTAGCGAAATAGGCCGTCATGCGTCGAAAAGGTGGTTATGTATCGGCTTTCTTCTGTCAACTCCAACTGATGGTATGCTTGTTTGAGGTCAATCTTCGAGAAGTATTTCGATCCATTCATTTCGGCTCTGAAATCTGAGAAAGTCGGTATTATGTGCCTTTCGCGTTCAATGTATCGGCTTTCTTCTGTCAACTCCAACTGATGGTATGCTTGTTTGAGGTCAATCTTCGAGAAGTATTTCGATCCATTCATTTCAGCTCTGAAATCTGAGAGAGTCGGTATTATGTGCCTTTCGCGTTCAATCGCTTGATTATACTAGAAAACTTAGCGTGTTGTAAGCGTGTTTTAAAAACATCGATGTGTGTTCCAAAGACACGTAGGCGTGTTCTAAATACACGTAAGCGTGTTGTTGGCGTGTTGCGATATGTTAGACGTGTTGTGCAGTGTTGTAACAACACGTCGCCAGAACACACTAACGTGTTGTTATAAGCGAATATCCGTTACAACACGCCTTCAGCACGGCTTGCTACACACAAAACGTGTTGCAAACCAGTCCAAAACACGCTGACGTGTAAAAAGTCAGACATTTTGTAACACACTATGCGTGTGAAAAGGGAGACATTTTTAACACTATCGGGGAAAGGGGTAGGGAGCTCGAGTAAGCTCGACCAATCAAATGCGAGAACAGATTGTCCAAAAGGAAGTTTTCGAAAGAGATTTTCAACACTCGAAGAAGAAGGCCGAGGAAACAACGAGAGCTACTAGTATTCCTTTCAATTTTAATGTCAGGAAAGCTACGTGGAGGAAGAAACAACAGCGCGCTGGAACAGTGCAAGCAGTTTTACGTATACGAGAGATTTTTTGATGTTTATCTGTCAAGATAAAACTGGTTTCTGTAGAGAAATTCCCCGAAGTAGCGTCCTGACAAGCCGCCATGTTTTGAAAGTGAAGACGAAAAGGCAAGACATCGCAAGTAACACCAGACGTCGTCGACTCTGGCCTAAAACTATAGTTTAAGGTACTGTACTTGACTAGAGTTAATCCTAAGTAATTTCCATGCTTCTGTACTTTTATTTAGTGCAAATATTTCTAAAATTTGAACCATTTTGTAGCCATTTTACTCTCAACTTATATTAACTCGTATTTACTGCTTTTGTGTGGTTGGAACTTGACAGCAAACTTTTTTTGTCGTTCGTTTTGATAGTTTGATAGTTTGATAGTTAGATGACTCATGCTGCTAAACCAATAAACTACTATGTATTATTTTTCGGAAACAAACATTTTACTATTTAAGCTTAAATATTGTAATGACTGGATTTCATCTTCAAAACATAAAGCTTACCAAGTATTAAATATAGCCAATCAATATTTGTAACCAAACAATTGTAATTTTTTTATAGTATCCTAGTTTATTAATATTTCTAATTTTAATTTTATAATTAATTGTTCTTCAGTTCAAATCAGAAGTGGTCATGTTTATTGATGACTGAAGTGGTCTGAGTACATCTCCCTCACATTGTGGTTTTTATTCATGCACAATTACTGAATTACAAGTGAGTACATATTAATTTTGTGTTGCATGAAAATTGTTTGTAAATAATTATTCTTTGCAATTCTTATTTAATTTAATTATTGCATGTATGCTAAGAACTTGTGTACATTTTTGGCTCAAAACAATGTTTAGCACTATTCACTAATGCCAGTCAAATGGTGTATATTTCTACAGACTCTGGTTTAACTCATTCCTGTCCGGGGGCTTCCCCAGAGGTGAATAAAATCGTCTGGCGTTAGCCAGAATAAAATACTAAAGACCAATTCGGACAAGAAAGAGTTAAAGAGATAGTTTATAACTCATTCCTGTCCGGGGGCTTCCCCAGAGGTGAATAAAATCGTCTGGCGTTAGCCAGAATAAAATACTAAAGACCAATTCGGACAAGAAAGAGTTAAGGTGTAAAAAATTTAACTTTTGTGGATGATATCATCTTAATTTTCATCGATAATTAGATGAAAAAGAAACTACACAGGGGCACCACATTGAGTGGGTGTCTCCCCCAAACTATCTTTTTTTGAAAATTAAGGTGGGTTATGTGCCCAATACTAAAAAAATGTAAATATAAAAATATGGGGTCACCATCATGACTTAAATTAAATAATTATAACTATAAAAATATGGGGTCACTACTTACAGTAATGTGGGATATCTCCCCCAAAATGATATTTTTGGAAAGACTACACATTTAAGTATATATATATAGTGACCCCATATTTTTATAGTTATAATTATTTAAGTCATGCAGGTGACCCCATATTTTTATATTTTATATTTACACTTTTTTAGTATTGGGGAGATACCCTGCACCCTAATTTTGCAAACAATATAGTTTTGTGGATACCACTCAATGGGTCATTCCAGAAAAGATCCATACCTCCCCCACAGAGGAAATTTGTGCCATCCGGGGAGGGGAGGGGAGGGGAGGGGAGGGGAGGGGAGGGGAGGGGAGGGGAGGGGGTAAATCTACTTCTGATAATAGTAAAATGTACTGGGACGTCTGAAGGGGGGAGGGGGTCAACTTCACATTTCCTCCGTGGGGGAGGTGTGGATGTTTTCTGGAATGACCCAATGTCAGGTGACCCATACAGTTTCCTTTTCATCTTATTTTTTATTTTATTTTATTTCTATATTAACTGGTGAAAATGAAGATGATAAGTGATGGTGGCCAGACAGTCTGTACTAATATGATCATCATTTTCACCAGTTAATCAGCACAAATATGCAGACTGCGTGTAAATAGACAATATATCAATATAGAGAGAGTTTAAGTAGGCTGCCGGGTTTCAAACCATGCGTATATGTACCATATGTGTAGAGTTTTGTTTTTGTCCAGGGGGGGCTGAACAGGGCCTTTCTAAGAATTTTCCCATGGGGAGTCTGGGAGCATGCCTCCCCTTGGGAATTTTTGAAATTTAGAGTCCCGGAAAATTCCTGCATTCCGAGGGGTGATTTTTAAGAAGACCTGAAGATCATGAAATATCATAAAAACTAGTTAAAATACAACAGATGTCAACTATTTTTCGATGTTGTGTTTACTGGGTTGTCTTATTGTATACATGGGTGCTTTTGGCTGGCAGGAATGAGGCTGTAACAGTTACTTTACTCTAACCAGTATAAAGTACCTATAATTTGTGAATGGTGGAGGGGCTGAGTTCCCCCATTAAGATTTCTCAGGGGGGGGGGGGGATAAAGCCCCTCAGTCCCAGGCATGTAGCTAGGATGGGAAATTTAGGGGGGCGGTACTTTTTCTGGGGGGGCAGTTGTAGATGCAAACTAAATCATTGTCTACAGATGAAAAATTGACACGCAACATTGTGGTTTCATTGACATTGTGATGTTTATTTTGGTAACAAGAACATAACTATTTCTATACGTATAAGTAATTATTACTTCACAATATTGTTACAATGTACTTCACGATAGTATTATAGTCGAAGCCGACGATGCTTAGTGCTTTTGAAATTATCTATGACGTCACTGTATGAAATAGAGTTTGTGATCTCCTTTTCAATAGAGAGCAATGCTAGGCTATTAAGACGCACAGTAGACATCTTTGAACGCAAGCGTGTTTTAATTCGCTTAACTGAAGAGAACATCCGTTCAACCTTGCAGGATGTTTGGGGTATAGTGAGAAGCACCTTGTAAAGAGCGAAAATTGAAGGGAAAATGTCTTTGTCAATAATATCAAAAACATCCATCAAAGTTTCAAACTTTGATACGTCATGTCGGGTGACAAATGAGCGAAAAACTTCTATCTCAGGATCAGGTATTTTCAGAGAGTACATCTGCAACAACTCAGTTAAGTAGCCCTTGTCAAGAAAGTTAGGTGATGTTGGTAAGGCACAAGAAGCGGCTCTCATAATGCCTAATTGGTAACCACCAAAACGGGCATCGAGTTCTGCTAAGATTTCACCAACATTCTGGCGTAGAACAGCTGTAAGTTCTTCAGAGTTAGAGGAACTTTGCTGGCCAAGAGTACTAGTAACATAGCTGTCTTTTAATCGTGCGGATATACGTCGTTGCCTACCAGTATTTCGCACGCGAAAATTTTCTACCTCATACTTCTCACACAAACCATTAGCATACTCCACCACACTCTCAAAATCAAAGTTGGCCAGCCTTTCTTTAAGGTCACTCAGGAGTATTTGCAAAGATGAAACAGTCGTTGTAGATTTTTGAAAACCCTTGGTACAAAAATCTGAATAGTCATACAGACGCGCAAAGAAAACTAAAAGAATCACAGTCTTTTGGGTATGTAGCACTCCGAGTAAAGACTTTGCAGCAAGTCTTATCGCTGCATCTTGGTCGTCTTCAAAAAGGCTTAAAGTATCCAAAATACAATCAAAGCGGCGCAGAAACCTTTCCACTTCCATCGAACGAGAAGACCATCGAGTACTACATGGATGAGTGAGTTCAAGAACCTGAGAATTCGGGTAACGCTCACGCTGAATGTCTAAGAAGGCTGCGTGGCGTTTTGTTCCAGTCATGAAAGTGTATGCCAAGTCCAAAGTATCAAAAAAGGATTTGATGGTTGGATGGCGCTCAGCAGTTGCAGATAGCACCAAGTTGAGTCTGTGCGAAGCACAGTGAATGTAAGTGGCGTTAACGTAACCTGCGGCCTTTATCACTGCTTGTACACCTCCGTTCTTACCCGACATGACGCTAGCACCATCATAACCCTGCCCAACACAGTTAAGAGGATTGATATTAAAGGGCTCGAGCAGCTTTAGCAGTTTTGAAGATATACTCTTTGCATCCATTTCGCTTAATTCAATGAATCCAATTGCCCTTTCAACGATATTGCCAGCATGCAAATATCTTAAGGAAGCCCCTAACAATTCTTTCTTCGATGCATCCTTCACTTCATCAGCAAGAATTGCATAATATTTGGCAGTTTCCACTTCATGTTTAATATGGCTGAGGAGGACAGAGGTCGTGGACTGAAGCAGATCATTTTGTATCTCTGGGCTTCGCATTTTAGCATTATTGGGAAGGGTTTTCATCCTCCTCATTACATTATCATCATACTTAGCTAAGAAATCTAAAAGTTCTAGAAAATTCCCTTTGTTGCGCGACACATCAGACTCATCATCTGCTCTCAGAGGGATTTCTTGTTTTGCGCAAAAAAGGATAACATCAATAATAGTCATTAAATGTTGCCTGTTATCATTAACGAACTTTTCATTTTGAAAATGTGGGTCAAGTTGTTGATCGACGGTTCCCACTTTCTGATGCACCATCCACAGTTTTTGAGTTTCAGCAGACGCTGTATGACATGCAGAACTCTGATGTTTTCGGCACTTCTCGCCAATTTTTTTCCAATCCTGAAGTCCTGTTTCTGCAAATGTAGGTTCGGTTGTTGGACCTCGAAAAAGCCGACAGGGCTGGCAAAAAATGGCATTATGGGCTTTGCTGTACTCTAACCATGAGAAGAAAGAGTACCAGTTGCTGGTAAAATGCCTACCCTGTGCGTTATGCGGAAAATTCATGACAGGTTGAGTTGGTTTTTCACCCTTCTGCGACAGGTCATTGAGCACCAAAGGTTCTGTTCTCGCTTGCTTCGCGTTTGCCATGGTGGCAGGAATCCTAGAGGCATCACTTCTAGGGTCTAAAGGGAGAACAACTGATGTATCTGCCGACTTCGATGTCTCAATACTGTCAGTGTCACTGTTGCGAGCGGCGGCACCATCTGCGTTACCAAGGGATGATGTGTCCGAACTTCGATTTCGCTTGAAAAAAAATGCTGATATTGGTGTATAACCTCCTGATGACCTTTTACTCATGTCACCACTCGGCACTCACCAATTGACTGAAGTCAAAAGCAAAACTCTAAAACGGACAGAATTTAGGGTGGGCAAATGTTCTCATTCATTAATTTTCAATTTGCATTGCAAATTAATTCAAAATAATGCAATAAAATAGGCATCTCATTAAACAATCCTGATCAACATAATGAACATTGAACATACTATAAAGTATAAACAACACAAACCTTTGCAAAGGAATCACTAATACTACTTCTAAATGTACTTACCATGCAGTTAGTTTTTCAAATCGAACGCTGAAACAAAACATTAAAATGCAGCGCCCGCGATTTGGTTCAACACGTGGCTGATACTTCATGTTGTTGAGTATATTGTAAATAACGTAAATAAATGCTTCGTCGCACCTGAATAAATCTGAAATCTGAATGACTGGGGGAAATTGTTTTCTACTTCTACTTCTAGAGATACTACATACTATCCTTCCTTTAATTCAGGAAGGATAGTATATATTACTCCATGTTTTTTTGTGTAGAGCTTCAGAATTTTTTTGGGGGGGGCGAAAATTAATTTTGGGGGGCGGCCGCCCCCCCTCGCCCCCCCGTAGCTACGTGCCTGCTCAGTCCTCCCCATACTCTATGCCTATGATATGTACTCTCCGTGCATATATTATGTTCTACTTTTACATGGACAAATCTTAAGGTGGCTCCATACAGTTTCTTGAAAAATGGAAAAATACAAGTTTGGGAGTTCAAAACACGTCCATAAACACGTCCATAAACAATTTGGAAAAAGAATAAAACTAAATGTTATACATAGTTAAACAATCTGACAATCAAAAACTGTTACCAAATAAATGGTTGCTATGGCAACAATGACGTTTCAAAATGGCTGCCAATTACCCTTCAAACTAATTTAATTCGAAAAAAACTTTATTTATTATTCCCCATTAATACTTCTTTTGAAGTATGAGTACGGAATAGGCCGATTTTAAAAAAAATTCTGTAAATCCAATTTTCTTAAAAAATTAACAAACATGATTTTTCCGAGAAAAAAAATTATTCATTCCACAGAATTTTTTTCAAAATCGGCCTATGCATTACTCATACTTTAAGAAAAGTTTTAATGAGAAAAAAATTGGGGTCACCATCGGGTTTTTTTCGAATTAAATTAGTTTGAGTGTAATTGGCAGCCATTTTGAAACGTCATTGTTGCCATAGCAACAACTGATGCTATTTATTTGGTAACAGTTTTTGATTGTCAGACTTTTTAACTATGCGTCACATTTAGTTTTATTCTTTTCCCCAATTGTTTATGCATGTATTTTGGCCCCTCAAACCTGTATTTTCCCTTAAGAAAAATATTCAATTGAAAATTCCAAGAAAATTATGAACACAAAACAGGAACACTTTAATGCTTTAATGAAATACCCCTAAATCAGTGTTATTACACTATACTAGGAGGTTAGGAATGAAAAAATAAAATGATAAACAGCTCAAAGAAAATATTTAAATAACATATTTAAGTTTTATTTACAATATTTAACATGCTGAATCTATAAATTCGTTATCATATTAAGAATTTACCAGAAATATTCACAAATTATTTTGTAGCAAATAATCAAATTTATCATCATTATTAACATAAGAAATGTATTAAAACTGCATAAGCCTTATAAACGAACAAATTATCTAAAACATGCTCTCCCTAACATTTGAAATTTAATGAAAAATACTAAAACTTATTACACTTAAAAGGGAAACAAAAAAATATCTTTACAAATTTAAAACATTAGTTAACAATACCATTTAAAGTTTTAAATATGTAAATTAATTAATGATTAATTAATTTACATGGTTAAATAGTACTGTTAACTAATGTATTAAATTTCTAGGAAATATATTTTTGTTTCTCTTTTAAATGTTATTAGCCTCAACCGCAGGCAACTCTCTAGTCTCTCTGCCTCTTCCGCGGCGGGGACTAGTGGGCGAGGGAGGCTAGGGAACTGGGGAGAGGGATGCAAAAAAATCGGGTATATTTACACAGTAAAGGTTCTATCCCTACCCCAGTTGTTTGTTTTTCGTTTGTCTATTTTGCCGCTCCCTACCCCTGTCAACCATGAATTATCATGCGCGAAGCTATATGCGCCATGACCTTGTCGATTTTTGGCAGGCATCTCTTTTTTTTTCCTTCCCCTCCCCCCCCCCCCCCCCCCCTTCTTTTTCCTTTCCTCCTCTCCCTTTCCCTCACTTTTAAGTCTTCCTTCCTGACTTCCATTCGCAGCTTGAGCCTGCGGTTTCTGATTTGAGATGCCTGCGGAGGAGGCTAAAATGTTATAAGATTTAATATTTTTTACACGTATACAGTACTTATATACTGTTCATTTACAATATCTTCTTTTTGTTTGTATATAGTTTGTACTGTTCTCTCATTGGCTGGGGTACTCACTGCCTAGTGGTAACAGACCAGGAATCAATTTTCAAATTCAAACAACGATGGAAAATGCTTGTATGCCATTTAGTCACAAGTCGAACTGTCATAGGATTACTGAAACTGTGGTTGGCAGCTGACACTGTGTTTAATATCCAATATGACAAAGAAACACTTAATACTGCACTACTTCTGGAGGATGCTGTTTTTGATTGGGATAAGTGACAAAATACTATCCGACGTATATTCCACAAGAAATTGCCCCTAAATCAACGAAGGCTGCCAGGCCAAACAAACTTCCGACATTTTACGGACGCCTAAAATTGGCAGGATTGAACTTTGACATTTGAAAGACACATCTGTCTTGCATTATGTTCCAGAACTATAGATCAGTATAAGATTAATAGATGTATATTGTTTGCCTCCATTCTGTTTTGTGCGTTTAAATTTAGAAGCAGAACACGCCTTCGAACGAAACACACCAGGTTACAACACGTCTGTGGTGCAGAATACGCCTTCGAACGAAACACATCAGGTCACAACACGTCTGTGGTGCAGAACACGCCTTCAGAGATCGGCAACACACCAAAAATGTCCGAGCTGCAACACGGCAAGTGTGTCACGCTCAAACTTGCAACACGCTAAATACAACACGCCAAACGTGTTAATTTAGAACACGCACTTTTGTCCGCTATAGTGACACGCCATTTGGGGGTGCGTGTTCTGAAAACATGATGTGTGTTACCGTAACACGTTATAGTGTGTTCTTACAACACACGTGAATTTGGAACACGCTGAAGTGTTCAACACGCTTTTAGCGTGTCAAAGTTGACGTGTTGTTACAACACACTTAATATAATGTGTTCTAGCAACACGCTTCTACACAGAACACGCTTGTATTACAACACGCTTTTAGCGTGTCAAAATTGACGTGTTGTTACAACACAATAACGTGTTCTAGCAACACGCTTCTACACAGAACACGCTTGTATTACAACACGCCAAAGCCGTGTTGAACACGCTTTTGGCGTGTCACTATAGCGGACAAAAATGCGTGTTCTTACAACACGTTTGGGTTTCTAGTATAGCCTCTCGCATGTCAATACAAATTCGCGTGCTACCGTCCTTCTTGGGAGTACAAACGATTGGCGAAATCCAAAGCGTTGGTTGATCGCTAACTCTTTCGATGATGTCTTCTTCGACCAATCTTTTTAACTCCTTTGATACATCTTGTCGCATATGGTAAGGTATTCGGCATTGTGGTTGAACGACAGGCTTAACACTTTCGTTAATATGTAACTTGATCTGTTGCGTGTTTAATTTTCCTTCGCCTTGAAAAACAGTTCCATATTTATCAATAATATTTTGGATGTTTGTATCCGAGCATTTTGGCGTTGATTGTAGCGGTGCAGGCAGTGTTTTGTCGTCATTAACTCGAACTATTAACTCGAAGGAAAAGATTGAGAAAACGTACAGAACTGTCACAACGACAACGAAACAGCGGAAGAGAGGAAAGTTATTTGCTTAGCAAAGAAAAGGGAAGCTAACGAACTGAGGCTGTGAGAAAAACGGTAAACATGTATACTACAGAGCGAAGGCAACGGGAAAGTGTAGTGCATGATTATAGCGAGAGAAACGGCAAGGTTTAAAACAGCTGTTTTCTTAAAAGTTAAACGTGAGTTTATAATACGTGGCATTGTGACAAGCGTTTTTCCTGTTTTCTCATCAATATTTTCAAATAAGTTTTTTTAATTCCACCTTGACAGTGATGTCCGATTAATACTGTTTATTTTTACTTTGTTTCAATTGCTGGTTTTAAAGTTATTGCAGACTACAGTTTATATTGCCGACGTGTCTTGCTGAAGACGCCAGTCTAGATCGAGTTTTTCTATAGTTTTTCAAATCAAGATCTACATTTTGCTTCATCTCGCTGGTCCAATTAGACTGTGGTTTGTTTTCATCTATATTATATTTTGTTGTTGGGATACTAATTTTCAGATTACGTTGCTTCAGTTCTGTTGTTTTAATAAACAACATGCATGGAAACCTTTTAAAAACTTGCAAGATCGTTGACATTTTCATTTCTTTTTTTCCATCAAAACATGTACATGGAAGCCATTTAACGGCTTACTAAAAAAAACTTTCAAAACTTCGAGTAAACAAAATATGTTTTATAACCAGACTATATCCTCTGCTACCACTGTTACATGATTATTTTCGACTGAAAATTTTCCTTTGGCTTTGAATATCGGGGGGTTATAAAAAAAGCACGTTAAAGCCGGCGAGGGGTGGTTGCGTTTATGTATTTCTAGTTGATAATTTGTAATTTACATGTACAATATTAAAATTTATTTTAAAAAATTAATGACTTTGGATTCTGTTTACCTTTGAGTAACATGGGGTAAGAAAGTACAGTAAATGGTTGGGCCTGGGGCTGACTACCACTGTGTTTAATGCATGAGTCAATTCCATGAGCGACCATCCCCCCCCCGGGACACCCCCGGGAATTTGCTCGGTACACTGTTCCCAGGGGTCGGGAATTTGCTTGCCAAGCGGTGCACAGGGGCCGGCATTGTACTAGGGCTCAAAGACCCCCGGGAATTTGACACTGTTGAAATCCGCGAAGGACTGGGAGTGAATGGTTTTCTCGACTCCTCGTGGCTCGTGTCGACGTGTCGTTGCTCCTTTATATAGTTTTGGAAGGAATTTGATTTGAATATGGATGAGTTCGAAGGGAAAGACAAACAATTCGTGAGTGAATGGCTGACATCGAAGAACCTTGGGAAGTTGGTGGATGTTTTTGAAGATATTTGTATATGCACGTCAACCTCGTCCCCAGGGCCATTTGTGGGGGTTGGGCCAAGATGGTGGCCAAAAACAAAATGGCGGGAACAAATGGCCCTGGTGGAGGCTAGCTCAAAATGCGCAGTATATTGCGCATTTTATTAACTAGAACTCAGTTCTTTACACAGTAATGATACCTAATTACACCTAATTATTGCATGGTTTAAAATATAATTTCCCATGCCGTGTGCAGGAACAACCGACAAGGTCAAAATACAATTTTTTAAAAAAAATACAAAATCAAACCGTTTGATTTATGCCATAAGCTCTTAACCAATCAGAGGCTGAGATAGCCTAGCCTCCACCAGGGCCATTTGTTCCCGCCATCTTGGCCCAGTTCCCTACAAATGGCCCTGGGTACGAGGTTGTATGCACGTTTGATGTATCAGTATGAAATCCCTCGTTAAATTCGTGAATAGATCCTCTCATGGTTTCGGTACTGGTAGCCTTTTAGATCTTTTGATATTTGCCTTGGATCAAAAAGCCATCGATACCTCGACATTTTAATAATAATGGTAAAACTAAGATATTTTTAATATTTATAAAGCTTTAATAGGGTATATATTAAATAGGCCTACATTATGAGAAGAGGGGTTTAATATAGAGGAACTATGGTATGCTTTGATCAAAAACTTAGTTTGTTTGTTAGTTTGCATTAATTCTACTGGATATGAAATATAGCTGGCTAATAGGGGTCATCCAGTTAGTACCTACACACACACACACAAAATAAATACATGTATATTTTTTGATTCCCTCTTCTCTTCGTATTCAAGAAACAATGGCCAGAAATGGATGGCCCCCTACTTGTCAAGAACAAATTCTGAGTAAAATACTGTGGTTTTTGTATAGAGAGTGAAATAGATGGGGATGCGTTTGTTCTCTTAACAAAAGATGCAATTGAAGAAATGATACACAAGCAGGATCTTCTGCTGAAATTCAAGTAAAAGTTTGGGGAATTAAAAGAAAAAGTTGAAATTATGTCAGTGACTCGAAAAAATGTCAGTGATTCGAGGAAAAGCTGCAGTACTTCTGAGGATGAGGTTGCATAGCCAGTCCTCTTCCCCAATTTCTGTATCTGAGCAAATGAATAGGCAACCAGCGATGAGCTTAGATGTAATTAAAGAGCAGTCCAAAATTTATGGACGATACAAAGTGGAACCCAAACTGACAAGCAGGCAAAAGGCAGTAAATGACGCTGCATTTTTGATAGCACAGGAAACACCAGACAAATTGTACAACAGAGCACAGCTTAAGCTTAGTGTTGAGGAGAAGGCCCGCAAAAGCTATGTATTTAAAAGAAAGTCTGGATCAAGGTCTTCATTTGGAGAGGAAGAAGATATACCCAAAAGAGAAAAATTATCTTCCGCAAAACGAGAGAATGAGATCCTAACCTGTTCTTCTGAAATTAAGTGAATAACTGCCAAGATTGTTCTACAACAAAGTGACATTAATAAAGCAAATACGACTAAGGACTTTGACTTATGTGCGAAGTTGCATAGCGAGCAACGCAAAATGATGAAAGACCTGCGAAGTTTAGAGAAGAAGCAAGCATCCCTGCAAAAAAAGCAAGCAAAGCATGAAAGATATCTGGAGAGAAAAGGTGAAGGTAAAAGTAAAGTGTCTCCAAGTGAATCTGAAGATATATTCCAAAAAGATATCAGGTCTTTTATGAAAAGCAAGGATCAATGAAATGATTATTTCCTGTTATCAGAAGACAAGAATAATCCACAAATCGACGATACTCTGATATTAAGTAGCGATGAAGAGAAAGCTGAGAGCCTAGATAAAGAAGAGTGGAGAGGTACAGATGAGCAGCTCCACCTTGCAGAAAGGAAACGAAAGATGGAAGAAAGCAGTGAGCAAAGTACAAAGGTGCTAGATGATGCAGAAAGCAAATGTGGTGAGATAAAAGAAACAGCTTTTGAAGAAAGAAAGAGATTAAAGCTTGGTTTACAGCAGCAAAAAAGCGATTCAGAAAGTTCTGAGCATGGTGACATACAGTTACAACCACAAAGTATTAGTTCTAACGAATCAGATGGGAAACACGAAGCTGAAAAAGAAGCAAAGTTGGATACAGCAAAAGAAGTAGGAGGCATTGCTGAACCCTTACATCTACAGCCAGTGGATGTTGAATCCAAGGAACCAGAGAAAAGAAATGATGTCAGCAGAGGATCTAAGGAAGAAGGAAATGTGCAAAATAACAGTCCTTTTTTATGACTTCAGAACCCCAGACAGATGATTTGGGTCTTTTACAACCAAAACTGCTGAATTAATTGATATTCTTGGCCAACAAGAGGCTAGACATCTTACAGATATTAAGTCCAAGACAATTTCAGAGTTTGTTAAAGTTAATTTATTTGAGGGACTAAGCTTATCCGAGTATGCTTTGGCTAAGAATGTGAGGTGTGAACAGATACACAATTGTCATAACACATGCATGAAATGTTCTTCTTTGATCAATGCTGCAAAATTAGTTTTCGAGGAAAACGTGGTACCATTACCATACCTCTGGAATAAATGTTGTCCTAGCATGCCTTACAATAGTGGAAAAGCTCAACGAAAGTTTCTTCAAATGCCAGTATCTGCGGTGACTGTAAATGGAGCAGTTTAGGCCTATATCACTGAAAAAAAAAGAAACACACATGGACTATGCATCACTGAGAAACAACATCCACTCGAATCTAATTAAAAGCGAAAAGTCATATGTCCAAACGGAGGAATACAAAGTCTTACTTTCTGCTGCACAAGGAGAAGCCGAAAAGAAGCTATTGAAACATACATTGTGTAGCACCCAAAATCTGTCCAGAAGGCAAGCTGGTAAAATGTATGGAATAACTAAAATGCAAGAGAGAGCTGTTGAAATTAACAAGGCTGCAGTCAGTATAAAGGAAATAAACGATAGACACCTTGCATTGGCTAAATTTGAGCAAAAACAATTCTTGCTCTCTTGTGGGGAAAACATTGATGAATACTTAACAAGCAGTTCAGAATCATTTGATGAAACAGATTCGGAAGCAAGTGACAGTAATGACAGTTCCTGTACCTTGGGAGAAAATAGTTTTAATGAAACCTTGGACAAACAGCTTGTCTCGGACTCTGATTCCATGGATACAAACATAGTAGATAAGTTTAAAACCGGCAATAACATCGAAACAGCGGCGAGGTTACTAAGGGAGGTGTCCTTGAACTGGTTTGCCTTTGTGATCCTACTTCAATCCAAGTTTGCTTGTGAAGACCAGTCTTCCGCAGTAGATACATTAATGATTGAATTTGCTTCACAACTGCCAAAGCTTGGATTCAGTGAAGAAGAAGTTATGCTGATTGCAATTGAACAATCACGACTTGCTTATCTTGAAACAATTCAATAGTTCTGCGTTTTGTTCGACGGTATTCGGTAGAAAAAGATTGTTAAAAATTAGATGTTTTTCCATTTTTCCAAACTTCCAGTTTGTCCAGTTTTTATTCGTTTGTGAAAGTCCCGAGGGCCCATGAGCAAAACACACGCTATATAAAGCCCATAAAGTCTTATAAGTTATGTATTAACTGCGCAAGATTCTGAACATGTTTGGGACTATTGTGGATCTTTGTGGACTTTTATTATGTTCCCAAAAGTCCCATATAATCCATAGCGGGTCTTTGACAAAAAAAAAAGAAATAAACAAGAGAAAAGCAAAACAGCCGGGGTTATACGCATGCTAATTTTTGAGGATTTTAGGACTTTTAGGTCATTTAGCGAAACAAGCAGTATTATATCGTCAGCAGTGGCGTAGCCAGTCCCGGGCCCGGGCGTCAGCTAGGCTGAATATAATTATGATAAATTCTAAGTAATGCGAGACCAAAATAAAAATTTTCGTAAGAGAAAGATAAAAGATAAAAGAAAAGAGAAAAGATAAGAGAAAAGCGTCCTCAAAATGCAAGAAATGCCGTTTCAGAGACCCAAAATTCAACCCCCTAGAATCTCTGCTTCCCATGGGCCCTGGCGTCGGTAATTCTCTCGCTACGCCACTGGTCATCAGTAACAGCTCAAACACAAGGTTACGTTCTGTGCAAAGCGTGGCCAATAATGCTTACCTGCCGTTTACTAATGCGGTTTCGGTATTCCGTTGATTTTTTCGCGGTATTGCGGTTTTTGACGATTTTTTTCGCGGTATTGCGGTTGTGGGCACCCCCCAATGCCCCCCCCCTGTTAGTTAGGCTAACGTCATGTTTGACACCAGCGTATTTGGACTCTTTTGCTTGAAGTGAGATAATACCATAACCTACTTTATACTCATCATAGAGCTTAGAAACATGGTATGGGAAAGCATATGCCATAGTCCAAGCTGTTATATTTACTGACTTTGGAAAAAATAGTGCCAGGATATTAAAGTACGGTAGTCAGTCAAATTCCTCTTCAGTTGGGCTATCTCTAATGCATTTGTATTTACTTTATTAAGCAGTGTACCAGCATTTCTTAGGAATTGCACTGCTTTTCCTAAAGCTTGTCGGTTTAAGTTTTCAACTGCGGACTCCTGTGCTATTTCTAAAACATTAATTAGCCTATATCCATACCTTGCAAGAGCAATAGCCTGTCTCCCTAGCTATTAACCTTGTAGTAAGATTATTGCTCCTCTGCTTGGTGTCCTCATAGTGCTCTTTTATTTGTCGGGCAACAAAGGAAAGACCACATCCAAGAA
Organism: Corallium rubrum; assembly: GCA_964035015.1. Taxonomy (NCBI): domain Eukaryota; kingdom Metazoa; phylum Cnidaria; class Anthozoa; order Scleralcyonacea; family Coralliidae; genus Corallium; species Corallium rubrum. The sequence goes on from OZ036011.1 coordinate 1,925,825, forward strand.
CTATATTATTCCCACTACTACTACTACTACTACTACTACTACTACTACTACTACTACTACTACTACTACTACTACTACTACTACTACTACTACTACTACTACTACTAGGCAGATTGCCATCTACATCACATATGGGTAGATTAGCCGAGGTAACAGGAGAACTTAAAATTTTCAAAAAAAATTCAACTGTATTCCTTTGCAGCGCTTCTTTATATATCAGATTGAGCAAATGCTGCCATGCATTTATTTCATTATGCACAGGCTCTGGTCTTTGACGATCAGCAAACAACCCAATCCGAGGCTGCCCCTTTTGTCTAATACCATTCTCAGCCATAAAAATAAGCTCTCTGCTGTGAATTCTGAGACGGCGTAAGACTTGTTGGTAATCCCTTTTTAAACGCTTCAAGTTTTTGAAGAGCTAATTGTCTCTTCTGAGAAGTTGGTGGTTGCCAAGTGTCAGTCACTGAAAGACCAATGGACCGACCCATTTTATTAAGATCTCCCTTACATACATTGGCATAGGGAGAAGGATATGTAGCTGCTTGATTCAGCTCATTATTTGCCCAGCTTTGCCAGGACTGATCAGCACTGGATTGGAATTCAACAGTGCAGTGATGGCCACAAACGTTGATGAGATTGCGCTCTAAAATCTCCGTCTCCTCAGTGTGCTGTTTCCAGAGATCCTCCATTACTGGATCATTTTCAGACACAGTCAAACAATGAAGTAAGTAATGAGAATCCCTATACTTCTTACTTTCCCACCAAAATTCTAACAAGTAAGGGACCCAATAGACATACCCAACACACTAGTTTCAGGAGCACCATCATCTGAGAACGGAATGATAAAATGCATGGTCCTTGTTTTCAGTGAACCATGTCACCTGGTTGTAAAGCCTTTAAAATCATATATACCAAACCAGTAACAGTGCGAGATACACCAGAGCAGTTAGGGATTAATGACACCTGGCCTATATCTAGACTTTTAACAAATCTATCCACCTTAAAATCACTAACAATCTTAGGAAAAGATATATCACTATCGAGGCACTTCATACTCCTAGGAAGCCAAATTTCTTTTTCAGCATTAAAGACAGAGCTTTGTGCCTTACAGATAAGGTTAAATTTGAGTCGAGAAAGGAAATTCTTATATTTCATAGCAACAGCCGGGTTTTAATGCCTCCTCAGAATTATTGTATTCACTAACTGCTTTCCCAAAGGCCCCTTGTAAATACCTACCCCTTTTGTAACTACCAATTAACTTATCCATGATATCTTTGGGAGCAAAGGAAGCAACAAAGTCCCATGCGCCAAAGATTGCACCATCCTCACCACCATGAATATAATTTAGGATGTCTGCTGTTGTTTTGCGCCACCTGTATCTGGTACTATCAGTGGCATCACAGACTATGGCAAAAGTAGTTGCATTCTTGCACCTCTTAGACCGGCAATGTTTGTCTGTTGAAGGAGAATTTTCACTTTATCAAATTCTTGCAACTTTCTTCTCAAGAAATTCAAGATTCTCTTTTGCAACTTGTAACGATATTTCTATGAATGAAAAAGATACATGTCAACATAAATTTATATACCACAAAGTACTAGTTGCTGTTGCAGACTGTTTGTGTTTCCATGACAACAATTGCTAAGTTACAGACCTTGAATTTTGAGGTGCATAATTGCTCCTGTGTGCTATCCCTCTCCTTACAGAGAGTGATTTACAGTGCACCTCAAAATATATCTCAATTCAATTCTGCCATGGCAACCATTTTTTCCCGGCATCTCTATTTAACGGAATCAACGGAATCGACGGAATCAAAGGAATCTGAGACTGAAACTGATCTGTCGTCGATACTTCAAGTAAGGTTATTGGATTAGACATATTACGTACATGACATCATGGCCAGAAATTTGGGACATGCGCCTGCCTTGTACAGCGGCTTCCAGTATGATAATTGGATACCGCACGCCTTTTACCCAGCGGCTCTCTGTATGATAATTAACAAAATAAAATGGCTATAAACGCATCCCAAATTGGGATATAAACGCATTCAAAATTTTATTAAACGAGTTAGACTCACCCAATGTGCCACTTTGCCTCACGTCATACCAACTGCTCAAATACTCGTACGGAATACTAATACTCAATGCAATATCACCATCTTTCACTGAAGCTTTTCCCGCATAACTTAGACAAGGTTCAGTAGACAAAGAAATCCTTTGCTTAAATTTATTCAAATTGAATCGTTTTAGAATATCAAAACATTGAGTTTGCATATTCAAATTTCGCGCACTATGTTTTGGCGTGTTAACAAGTTCACAACATGTTAACAGGGAAATATAGGGATATCTGGCAGTACGATCGAAGGACAAATATAGTACTAACTACCCTCTCGGTACACTATTTTCTCATTTATCCTGCACTATTGAAAAGCCTGGCTTCAAAGCTTCTTGTTGGTATCAAACATGGCGAAATATTTTCAAAGAAAACTGTTTAGGCAATATTTATGAACGTCCGTGCTCACCAAACTAATTGAGATTTGGAATCAGAGGATTTTTATGGTTTTTCACGCTAAGAATGGAAGTTCTTAACCTAAACAGATCGCCTTCAAAATCGCAGGAGGAAAACTTGATAATGTGTTGTTTACGAAGGGACGTATGCATATTTGGCCAGAAACAAAACGGATCAATAACGGCCGGACTAAACTGTTCGTTCTCGCGGAAATGGGGCTGAAGTATATAGTTAATACTAGCCAGATCGATGCTGAAGTCACACTAGAAATGGAAGGCCATGGAGATAAAAATACGGTATGAAACTCATTTTGTTTGACTACCGAAGTTTTTCTCGTATCACAGGGACGTATGCAAATACTATAGCTACAACTGAACTTGCTCAAATTTTGATTATATGCCGCTACCCTTATGTTTTATATATAGTAATTCCGCCATCTTTGTTTACTAAATTCCGAGTATGCGCAGTCGAAATGTCCCAAATTTCTGACCATGACGCGTAATTGTTGAAAGAGATTTGTATTTTTGATTGCTATGATTGCGCAAATATACGTGTCTCATTTTAAAATTACTAAGTGTTAAGTCGTACACAACCTATGGGTTGATTAACAGAAAAAGATTTTCGATTTTTAACAAAACCACTTTTTGAAGCTTAGTTAAATTACTAAATCTAAAAAAGATAGATGTAAATAAAAAAAACAGGGGTCTTCGTTCATAAAGATAAAAAATATAGTGCTCTGTCTGTTGAACTCATTCTTTGAATCATAAACACTGGTGTTTTTATTAAGACTGTATATCTTTTTGTTTACTTTACCCCAAAGAAAACGGACGTGGTACTTGGAAAGGACGACGAAGATGTCTCTAGCTGACTGAAGAATTCAACCGCCAAAATAATCATGACCATCAGCGATCTGAAACAAGTAATCGAAGAAGAAATATTTACTGCTGGAGAATCCGAACAACACGTCTCAGCATGGGGCGAAGACATTGAAGGTGAAATGGCTGAAGCCGACGTCATAGCGAACCAACTGAATGAACAGATTCAACGTTTAAGGTTGATAAAGTACATCGCAGAGAAGTACATGCAACGAGATTATGCAAGAGCAAATCTGAGATGGAGTAGTAGAGAAAGCCCCCAATCAACTGAAAGGGAACGATTTCTACATTCTGCATAAACCAGTTGTAAGAGAGAACGCTGAAAGAAAGAGATGGAGTACCCTCCCTGAACGACTGTCTCCATACAGCACCATCCCTACAGAAACAAGATGTGACGTGCCGTGGTTAGAGGAAGATTTCATCCTGTTGCTATAACTGGAGATTTGCAGAAGGCATTCCTGCTAGTCAGAATCATATAGGATGATCGAGATGCATTACGATTGCACTGGCGACCAGGTGAACAAGCAGAACTCCAGACGCTTCGCTTCACACGAGCCTTATTCGGGTTGGCACCTTCGCCGTTCTTGCTGGGGAAGTCATAGAGCACCATCTGGAAAGCTGGGAAAACCCAAAGCCAAAAGTCGTAGCCGAGATACTTGATAGGTTACTGTTGGTGAAAGTGTTGGCAGAGCCAGTAGATTTAGTTATAGTGCAGGTATATATGCCCACGAGTGACCACGAGGACGAAGAAATAGGCGATATGTATGAACAGTTGGAAGATCTAGTTGAAAAAGAAAAAGTGAAGGATAATTTAGTGATCTTAGGCGATTGGCATGCAGTAGTTGGAGAAGGCAGAGATGGAAAAGAAGTTGAGTGCTACGGACTTGTCCAGAGAAATGAAAGAGGAGAGAAAATAATTGAATTTGCTAGGAGGAAACAGTTAATGGGGGCAAACGCTTTGTGTAAAGTTGAAAAGAGAAGGAGATATACACTTGGAAGAAACCGGGAGACACAGGAAGATACCGGGTTGACTATATTCTTGCTCGACAAAGATACTGGAATTAGTGCTGTGGTTATCCTGGAGCTGATGCTGATTCTGACCACAATTTAGTATTAATGATAATGAAGTTAAAGCTAAAAATGGTAAGATGACTGAAAAGTAATGTATATATATATATATATATATATATATATATATATATATACTGTATATATATATATATATATATATATATATATATATATATATAATATATATACTTACAGCAGTTGAAACTACTAGATGGAGTAGAATTTAGAGAAGCAGTTGACTGAAGAAGAAATTACTGGGGACGAACAGAATAATGACACAACTCATGCATCGGAAATGCTGAAATCCCAAGGGAGCACAGGTAATGGAGTACTGAAGAAACTTTGCAAGGATATATATTTACAAGGTATTTGGCCACAAGACTACACAAGATTAGTAGTATAATAATAATAATAATAATAATAATAATAATAATAAATCATGTTTAATGACACATCATCGTATAATAAAATGAATTACAATGCGTTTACACAAAATATATAAAAATATTACAATATTCACGTGGGGCTAGGCTGGAAAGAGAATAATTTACAATAAGTATCAACGACTATAAATATATAATGGTTACATCTATATGGTTTAAGATTATATACAATATTGTCAATATTTATTTAAAACACGAATCATACTTGGGAAAAAACTGTTATTAATTCTATCGGTCCTGACTAAGTGTTGACTAAGAGACGGCTAGAAGCAAAATAAAGGGATTATATCAGCAGAAATCAATTTGGATTCAAGAAGGGATGCGGTACACAGATGCAATAGGAGTGTTCTGAATGTTGTGTGAACGAAGCATTGAATTCGGGAACGAGGATTTCACTAAAAGCTGCAATGATAATGCCAGCTCTTTTGTTGCAAAATTCCAGTTTCAAGTGAACATCAAAGGAACATTCCATCTGTCTGAAAAGACGTCTAAACCTATGCATGGGAAATAGGTGACTTTGATGCGCTTCTTCATGAATGCAGAACCATTCAGTCGACCTTCTCAAAGTCAAAGAAAAAGATGACGCAAGAACATCTGTCAAAGACCTTTGCAAAGCTCATGCTCCAAAGTAAAGTGAATGCAGCTCTCCGTCTGCTTAATGAGCAATCCTCGAGTGGCATACTACCTCTAACCGACGAAGTCTTGGACAACCTGAAAAAGAAACATCCCGTGGCTAAACCTGGTGACGCTTCAGTCATGATGGAAGGTGACATACCTTTCGTTGATCCTGCACTGTTTTCGAATATTAATGAATCAACAATATCTAAAGCTGCGATGAATACCCGTGGTGCTGCTGGGCCCCTCTGGTTTAGACGCTCTAGGCTGGAGGCATATTTTGGTATCTCGCAACTACGGTGACGCAGGGAAAGATCTCCGTTCGGCGGTTGCTTCGATGGCGAGGAAGCTCGCAACTCAGAAAATTGAAATTGGTGAAAATCAACCCACTAGCATCGAAGCCTATTTGTCTTGCCGTCTAGTCCCGCTAGACAAGAATCCAGGCGTTAGACCTATTGGAATTGGAGAAGTCCTACGACGCATCATAGGCAAGTCAATAATCTACACCATCAAACCGCAAATCACGAAGAGCGCTGGTGATTTACAACTATGTGCTGGTCCACAAGCAGGTTGCGAGGCCGCCGTACATGCCATGTCCGAAATCTTTGCTGAGGAAGAAACTGACGCATTGCTTCTGGTTGATGCCACCAATGCTTTCAATTCCATCAACCGCAAAGTCATGCTGCATAACATTCAGTACCTCTGTCCTGCAATGTCAGTTTACACCTTCAACTGCTACGCAACACCTTCGCGTTTGTTTGTGAAGGGTGGAAAAGAAATCGCATCGTCTGAGGGCACCACTCAAGGTGACTCGATAGCCATGCCCATGTACGCTGTCGCAATTACTCCCCTGCTACGAATGATCAAAGTCGATGCCGCCCATGAAGTAAAGCATGTTGCATTTGCAGAGGATCTCAGTGGTGCTAGTAAGCTTGTGCAGCTACGTTCGTGGTGGGATAACATCATCACACATGGTCCTCTCCTTGGCTACTACCCGCGAGCCGACAAGTCTTGGTTAATAGTCAAGCCAGACCTCCACCAAATGGCTGAAGAAATTTTTGCTGGAACAGATGTTCGTATATCCGCAGATGGCCACGAGTACCTTGGTGGATACATCGGTTCTGTTCACGGAAAAAGTGATTATGTGCAGTCTCGTTTTAAGTGGGATAGCCAAGTATGAGCCACAAGCGGCATACTCTGCATTCGTGTCGGGATTTCGTCATCGATTTACTTACCATGCACATCCGCACAATCCCAGGTATTCAAGACCAACTGCAGCAGATCGACAACATCATCGATAACCAGTTTCTTCCTGCGATCACGGACTGCCGAAATCTGTCCCAAGACGATCGTAAGCTACTGTCTTTGCTAACACGATTGGGAGGACTCTGCATACCAATTTTTTCCGAAATGTGTACCAAAGAAAACGAAAATTCAATGGTCCTATGTCAAAGCCTCGTTGAAAAGATCATCCAGCAAAACAACGAGAAAGTTGACAAGTCTACCGACCCAATCCAGAAGATACGCCATCGTGTTGACTACGAACGAGAAGCAAGGTACAAAGCTCAGCTTGATGATTTGCGATTGCACATGACATCAGAACAGATCCGTGCAAATGACCTTGCCCAGTTAAAAGCTTCGTCTATTTGGCTTACAGCACTTCCACTCGCTGATGAGGGGTATGTCCTAAATAAGCGGGAGTTTTACGACGCAATCTATCTTCGCTATCGATGGGAGTTGAAACGTCTTCCAACGCATTGTGCGTGTGGCAAGGGATTCACAGTTGATCATGCCTTATCCTGCTTGAAAGGAGGCTTCATCCACCGTCGACACGATGAGATACGCGATCTCCTAGCTGCTGCTATTGATGAAGTGGCGTATGATGTTTCAAAAGAACCTGCCCTTGCTCCGTTATTTGGTGAAATGCTGCCACTGAGTGCCAATTCAGCTGATGATGCTCGAGTCGACATAGCTGCGCGAGCTGAGGCTTTTGGCAGAGATGTGAAAATGCATTTTTTGATGTCCGGGTATTTAACCCCTACGCCTCTACACATCGAAACCGGAGCCTCGCCAGTGCGTTCAACGACAATGAGAAGGAAAAGAAGCGACACTACAATCAACGCATCATTGAGATTGAGCATGGATCCTTCACACCACTCGTTTTCAGTGCTTTTGGCGGGTGTGGAAAAGAAAATCAACATTTCCTTTCCTCGCTGGCAGACAAGATTGCTTTGAAGAAGCACTTTGAGCAAAGTATGGTGATGAGTTGGCTGCGGAAGAAAATATCCTTCACCCTGCTGCGAGCTCAAGTTCTTTGCATTAGAGGAAGCCGATCGTTGCACAAGCGATCTCCTGTTCTTAATGCATCGGACATCGAACTATCTGAGAAAAACTCTCAAATGTAACTAAAGAAATGTGATAACCATTTTGTAATAATACACGTTTTGTATAGGCTTATAATTTATAATTTATATAATATACTATTTGTAATTGAATGTTATATGTAATCCTACATTGGATCTTTTTAAAAAAATTTGTTTTTCAAAAAAAAAAAAATCGGGAACGAGGTATATGTGTATTTTATCAACTACGAAAAGGAATTCGATGGAATGAAATGGGTCAAACTTCTGAAGGTATTAGATAGGATTGGTTTACACGACAGAGATAGAAGGTTAATAACAAATTTATATCTACATTAAGGCCGTGAGCAGAGTCGGAGACGGTGAATCAGGAGCTGCACAGATTGGAAGGGGTGTACGACAAGGCTGTCTGCTTTCGTTGTGTTTGTTTTCATTATACGTTGGAATTCATGATGAGAGAGGCAATGGAGGAAATAGCAGAAGAGGGAGTACAGTATTGGGGGTGGAGGACAAGACTTATGGAGACCTTAGGTATGCGGACTATGAACAGACCAATAGTCCGTCTGATGGAACCCACTTAAATCAAGGGGTAACTTGCTCTGGGTACTGCAACTTCATTGTCAGCAAATTGATAGTGTGCCCTCCAGTTTCATTGATGCTCTTCTCTCTGTCCAGTTTTTTGTTACAATCTGGATAATCTCTCTTCACCAGCATTACTGTGAGGTAAGACCAAGATCATCTCTGCTACTTCTGCTGGATGTGGAAATCTCTTAGTAGCTGTACCAGGGATATTCTGGTTAGTAATATGCCACCATAAAACATCCATTCTGTAATGAAACAGCACTTCACCATCCTGTTCTACATCGATCACTTTAGCTTCCTCGAAGGCATCTTCACCAATGCATTGATCAGTCATTGTCTGATAAGCACTGGACTCATCAAATACATCATCGGTTGGCAAATCTTCAAACACTGGTTTGAATATGGTGATAAAGAACTCAACACTCTCCCATTCTGAAGTAATTCGGTTGGGTTTAGTAAAAATGTAATTGAGGCCTGTCTTGAAATATGCTTGTGCTGCATCAAACACGTGCACTGATGAATCGTCTCTTTGTCTTATGCCTCCATCATTGAGGAGTTTCTGAAGCTTGAACTACTTTGCCATGCCTCTCAAAAAGACTGAAGCCTTCGGTTTGTAGACTGTTAGCCAGGGTTTTTGCCAGCTTTTGGATTGAACCATGCAGCATGTGGATGATAGGCTCATGCAGATTGAAGCAGTTTATTGAAGTTGTTGAATGATTGGATTGATGCATGATGGAAAAGGAGAGCCACTTCTGTCAGAGGATTGTTGAAAGCTTTATGTAGCCTTTGAAATCTCTGATCTGCAAAATCCTCACTAAGAAAGTACGATTTGAGCCATTCATACTTTTCAAGGGTACGTCGGATGCATCTTTCCAGAGACAGCCATCTTGTTGACACATGTTTTAAAATTTTGCATAGTCTTGATCACATAACTCCATATACTCAGTGAGGATCACCTTTCCTCGTTCTACTCTTTTCAAACCAGTAATAAAGATCTATCTGCAATTCTTCTACATTTATCCCTGCTACTTCTGCAAAAGCATAATGTCCATTGCCAGCGGCAATGTGTACCAATGGCAAGGGCAATCACTTACGAATTAAGATCTCAGAGTTTTTCGCTCTGCACGATGGAAACGAGTTATGCTTGCCAATCATTGAATTGGTATTATCTACACTCAGGCTGACTGCATGAGCCCAGGGAACACCGTCTGTTGTAAACTTGGCTTCAAGAACATTAAAGATTCCTTCTGCTTTCCCTGCATCGCGTCCAGTAGTGGCACATATGTCAAAAAATGAGGTGTAACAAACTTTGATCTGTTGATGTCGTCCAGTGAAACAGAAGTTAAAAAAATGAATCCAGTTACAATCAGAGTCTTCGACATGATGTCGAAGACTCTGATTGTAACTGGATTCGTTATTTTAACATCTGTGTCAATGGAGCCATCTATTCCAAGACCGAATGGGTGTTCTTTGCAATGTTCGACAAAATATTCATGGCAGTGAGGTTCCATTGCCTCGTTAATAATAGCAGCAGTTTTTGTTGTGCTACAAGCATACGACTTTGCAATTTTATTATCAGGGAATATAATTTTAAACAGAGGCCCAAGATGTCCTGAGATAGAAATTGGTAGGTTATGCTGGATCCAGAAATTAGTCACCATCACTTTTTCCTTAATTGATGGCATCTCCATAAGAAGACGAGTTTTGGCGACGTAAAAAAATTCGAAATAGGCTGATTTTTGCTCGCTTCTAATACCCGCATCTTGTGCGTTTCCCGCAATGATCTTTAATGTCTTCTAAACTCTGATGGCTGCAACGAATTTTCTTATTACGAGGAACACACAAGAAGTAATGAGGATCGTTGTTTACACGTCTCATAGGATACAGCTTTTCCAATTCTAACTTAAACTTCACTTTGTACTTAGCTAAACCTGATTTTGCCTTGCCCACGCTCCTCGTCTCTCCTACAGCTTCGCGACTTCGCGTAGGCTTCTTCACCTGATTCATCTGAAGTGTCACTGCTAAGTTCGCCTCGGCTGTTCTCTTTTCCGCCATTTTTATTTGACAATAAGAGGGAACCAGCCCAACAGGGGAACAAGATTGCCAAATATGGCACGATCGGAAATTGCGGCTGTCGACTGGGACCTAATCCAGGCTGACCTGGATTAGCTACACATGCGTAGAACGAATATCTTGCGTGTAAACATCATCAATATACACGTGAGACCAAGCGAGGCTGGCGCAGGGCTGGCGCGAGATGAATAAGGAGCGAAGGAGCGTTGTAATACGTGTGGGTTCATACGATAAAATTAGGAAGATAATCCTAATATTGAATCCGTTGAAGAGGATACTAGGGATATTGTAGGATATCAAGCATTTGCTATGGCTAAAAAATTAGATGAAAAACGAGGTGCGATCTATTATCGTAAACTTCCATGTTAAATGACTTAAATCTGCTGTTTGTTGGCCGTTTACTACCCCCAAAAGAAGTCGGTTGGGTTTTTTTGCAGATGTGTGTACCCAATTGGCCTTTAAAACGGATTTTAAAGTTCGAATCAGTCGTGGAAAGTATACTTGACGACTAACAAAGTGACGAGTTGACATAAAACAAACCCAATCAACTATATGGAGGGTTAATAAAAAATTAATTTTCGTCTCATTTGCACTTTAAAATACAACACATTTCTGACTGTTTCGCTTTGTGTCAGAACTCATTAGCACGTTCACTTTCAAATATAATATGGAAAATGTTGTGAGGAACTAGAAAAAGATTTTTCGTCACCACATATATCTTACATATCTTACCAAGGTAAAAACTATTTAACTAATATAAAGATTTATCTGTACCTCTGTAACAACTGAAACCATTCAACTGACATGCTTATCCATACACATTTTATCCTGGGGGAAAAAAGGGACTTTTACTGGGGAGAATCAATCGTGGGGGGCTCAAGTGGGACTGGGGGGACTTGGTCCCCCAGTTACACAGTTAAAAGAGGCCCTGCTTTGTCTTAATTTTGTTTTTGGTTATATATGGACAGTTCACTTGTTATTGTTTTGCTTGTGTTTGTGTGTGTGTGTGTGTGTGTGTGTGTGTGTGTGTGTGTGTTTAGAATTTATTAAATTTCATCAAGCTCGACCGACAACTCACGTGAGCCAGCAGACCTGCGAACTGTCCTATGAAAGTGAGATTCCATGCGATTCTCGATCGTGTGTGGCGATCTCTCAATCTCAATCTCAATCTCAATCTCGTGCTCAGACCTCGTGCGTTCTGTGTTCCTTCCAGAAAGATCACCAGGTCAGCGGGATTCACACAGTATCACCAAAAACGAAAGGTTTTCTGGCTGTAAAAGACAAAAATTTCAAAAAGTTCTTTGTATCAGGGTTGGTAGATTGCTGAATAAATAAGCCAAATATTATTATAATAACCTTTTGTTTTCTTTGTTGGAAACAAAGAAATCAAAGGGCCGCTTATAACAATGTTTGGCTTATTTATTCAGCGATCTGGCAACCCTGCTTTGTATGATCATATTGGGATGTCATTTCATAATTTCATTTGCCGGGAGAATTCTATGGCTGACCGGGAGACCGGGGGATCTTGCTGAAAACTGGGAGTCTAGCTCCCGGTGAAACCGAGAGACTTGATGCAACTTGAGAGGTCTGTATTCAAATATATGGAACCTTATTTTGACGGAGCGACACCTTGATAGAACTACGTCTTGGCGCCATTACAACGTCTCTCGCTAACGAGGCGCTTCCAGCCCCGCGGGACAATAACACTAATGCGAGAATGCACTTTCTTGGCTAAACTAAAGCCATATTTCAATAGATCGTTTTCATCTCACGTCACGGCGGCCATATTGGTGTACCAAAACAATGAAATGGAGGCCATATTTGTGTACCATCTTTATCCAGTGGGAATTTAACTCTATTCCTATTCTATTTCAAAAATTTCTTATTATTTCATCACCCCAATGGGGCCACCGATCACGTGAGTGAAAACGATCCATTAAAGTGCCTATTATGAAATTAAATTTTGTATTGCTTCATTTGAAAGAGCATCAAAAAGTAGGACAATATGCAGTTTACCGTTCCTTGATATATTTTATATTTTTGGTTGGCACAAACAAATTGCTGATTCAGCGCAAATTGTGACGTCATGTGGTTTGCATGTTAATTTGGTGAAAGTTTAAATGAAGTATAGCTCAGTTACTATGGGTTAGAATCAAATGAACCTTTTCACACATATAATGCAAGATGAAACACAGTTGATAATATCACCAATTCTACTACGTCATCAGTCATCGTCACTACGGAGTAACATGAGATGCGCGCGCGTGCAGCTCCAGGCAGTGACAGTTGTGACCCATCACCATTTTGAATAAGGTAATCAGTGGGAATAGAATTACTAAAATTATAATAAGTTTCTATTGTATAATATTATGGCATAATAGAAATATGGGAATATTGTAACCTAAGTATAATAATCCTATTAATACTCAAAACAATATGTGGCCCAACATAAAAGTAGGTACACCTATATATGCAACATGTACAATGTCTGTCTCTTTAGATTATATCTATCAACTGAAGGTTTGGTAATTTCTACCTGCAAAAATTACTTGTTTTATTCTGCGTGAACAGGACTTTGAAGTCTCATGTTACTCCGTAGTGACGATGACTGATGACGTAGTAGAATTCTAAAATTAAACGAAACTTACCTGTAAGTTGAAGTTTGATTGGGATTCTACTGGTCATCAGTCAGGAACGGAGGAGTAACATGCCCTAATGTTTTTTCCCTCCTTACCCTTCTCCTTCGTTCCGCTACTCCTGTTCACACAGTCACTTTGAAAACTGCCTGGAGCTGTACGCGCGCGCATCTCATGTTACTCCTTCGTTCCTGACTGATGACTAGTAGAATCCCAATCAAACTTCAACTTACAGGTAAGTTTCGTTTAATTTTAGAATTTTGTTGTCAAGGTAACACTGTTGTACCCAGGCCCCTTGCACGGATTCTATATATAAACCACCTTCTCTGTCCTGATAAGGATAAAATAATATCAGACAAGTGCTTGTCATACCTATGCATGCCTAAAATACGTTTATACTATAATAATTTGAAAATTATGCCCACAGAGATAAATACATGGTGTTTTACAAAATCCGTGCAAGGGGCCTGGGTACAACAGTGTTATAAGTAATATTGGGCATTTCACTCGATTACATAGCGTGTTCTAAGGATTTTGGGTGAAGGAAAATTCGAGTGCAGAATATATACATTTCAAGATCAAACTGGGACTAGTTGCGAAAAATGCAACTACACAGGCCTTCCGGCAGGAATTGAACCCACGACCTTGCGATTCCAGTGCAATGCTCTGACCACTGAGCCACGGAGGGCGTTGCCGGGAGCTTGATCGCGAGTTCTGTATATATAATAAGGTGGTAATGCCAGGAGAGAATTGGGTATATATACAACAGTGTTACCTTGACAACAAAATTGGTAATATTATTAAGTGTTTTTCGTCTTGCACTATATGTGTGCAAAGGTTCATTTGATTCTGACACATAGTAACTGAGCTATTAAAGTTCATTTAAACATTCACCAAATTAACATGCAAACCACACGTCACAATTTGTGCCGAATCAGCAATTTGTTTGTGCCATATTTTTTCTTCATTTTGACATCTTTAAATATTTATAACTCTGGAACTATAAAAGATATCAAGGAACGGTAAACTGCATATTGTCTTACTTTTTGATGCTCTTTCATCCAAATGAAGCAAAAAAAATAATTCATTTCATAGGCACTTTAATCGTGCTCCAAGACTTGCCTGACGAATATCAAGATAACATTTTTATCTTATATTATAAACTTTAAAGCTATTTTTCTCAAATCACGAATTCAACAAAAACCGAATATTAAAAAAATATATATTTCTGTACGTTTTGAACTATGAATCTAATTTCATGTTGTCGCGTCTGGGCTTCCGTATCATTTTTCTGAAATTTTTATTACTAAAAGATACAAATAAATAGCATATCGGAGCTGAACCTTGTTTTAAAATTAACAAGTTTTATAAAGCTCTTTAATTTATAATACACTGCATACAGTACTTATTTAGTTTTCAAAAAAATCTATTTTTGGGAAAAATCTTTACAAATTCTAAAAAACTGAATGATGTTCCCTTTTCTTTAGGTTCAGCTCCTTGAATACGTATTCATTGATAAAATTAATCATTAAGACATTTTCTTGACCATTCCTTTATGAATTATCGTACTTTGGAAATAAAGGTTCTTTATCACAATGGGGGAATGGGGGGGGGGGGGGGAATGGGGGGGGATGGGGGGGGGATGGGGGGGGGGGCAACTGTCTTGGTTACCATGGCAACACAAGATGTGTATTTTCATGATGTCACAGTATTTTATGGATCACATGTTCCCACATATATGAACCTTATCCCACTAATCTCATATAATAGACTCATTAAATTGGATAGAGCATCCGGTGCTCGCTGTGAAGTCGGAATAAATTAGTGGTGGCCATTTCAAGTGGGACCCACTTGGTTTTCATACAGTCACTTTTAAGTTCTCCCATTGTGACAGATACATGTTACAAAAATTTAGCTGGTTTTCGCTAAAAACCCGATCATTTAAAGCGAAAACCAGAGGCGAAAACTCCCACCGGATATGGTGGCCGCGAGATTTTTAGCCTCACTTCCGACTTCAATTTTTGCCACGCGCGAAACAATAGATGCTCTATCCAGTATAATGAGTATATTATTTGAGATCAGTGACCTTATCTTCTTTTATGTTTAAATAAATTTAAAGAAAAAAGAAATTTGAAAGATTATGATCCCCGAGCCGGGGGTGCTAATCTCGACACGCGTGGAGTCCATTTTACACGCGTGTAGTACACGCTAAATTACACGCAAGTGGGAAAGAAATTCCGCGAGATGTTTATATATATATATATATATATATATATATATATATATATATATGTTATCAAATCCACAACTTGCGCAGTTCGAATAGCAGGGTACTGGTAACTAATCCGTTAAATTATTCAAATTATTTAAATTTACGTCAGCAAATTATAATTTATAAGTTCGGTTGGATTACATTTACAAAATAGTTTTTCAACGATCATGACGAAAGAAATCTTTGCCAGAAAAAATGGTTTCAGCTAAAATGTACATTAATATTACTATGAAAAAGACCAAGGAAAGAAGGCTAACAAGAGATGTGGCAGCGAGAAAAAGACAACAATAAATACGACTTAAAACTACTGGAAAAATCCTAAAAACTAATACGATAAAGACAGAAAACGATGCCGACCGAAATGTAACTGAAAGAAGAAGGATGTGTCCTGAAACTGTTCAAAGTCGGTAAAGAATTTTGCTCAGGTGTATTCTACATAACTCGAGAGGGAACGATGAAGAAATTTTGAAACAAACGGCTTTTTAGATCATGAAGAGGACTGATGCCTTGTCATATTTATGTGTCAACAACGAAAAAAGTAAGAAATCACGAACGGGAAAAATAATCCGAAAAGAGTAGACCGAATTGGCAGTGTTTGTGGTCACAAAAGCAGAAGAAAGTTTAACGGTAGGAGATTCGTATTTAACAGTTTAGCTGAGTTAAAACAGAAGAAATCTTGAAAATGAAAATTAATATAAATAATATATTGTCTAGAATTGTCTTTCAACGCTAGGACGTTGACACTGTGTGATTTGTGTCTTTTCTTGGCCACTGTTTATATATATTTTTGAATGAAAATTTGTCATTTGGTTCATCTCGTTTTGTTTTTTTTAATATTGACATTGCATGTCCTTTCGGTGTGTCAATATACCATAGAAATAATACACGACTACAGATGAACTTTGCTAGCCAATTTTTTGGTTGTTTTCTGATCTGTGTTCATTAATACAACAAAAACAGACATTAGGGGGGGAGGGGGGGGGGGTGTTAAAAAATGCATATAAAGCGGGCGAGGGGTTGTTGCGTTCATGTATTTCTAGTTTTACGTTTCATTATATTTATATAAGATGACGTACTGCATTTACTGAGGCCCATCGTCCACTACAACGCGGGCTTGCTTTACACAATACACATGGAGTGCATCATGGCGGACTTGAACACGATCTGGTCTTCGCTTGAAACAATTGGAGAGAATCTTGAAACGTATTTATCCTACGATAAAGAACGCGGTTCCGAAACACTTTCCATTTTACAGAAAGTATTCGACTACAACAAGAAAGAGGAGATTGCAAGCCAGAGAATAGTCGAGGGATATCCTTTGGATAAACTTGAGATCGAAGGCTTCGACCATGAACAGTTGTGGCAGCAAATCCAGTTGCAAAACGAATCTCTTTTAAGACAATCAACAACTGGATTAAGAACGTTACTTAGAAAACAGCTTGGTGTACGTTTGGGTGACGAAAGTCCATGTAAAAGCGGTATAAAAGTCGGGGAATTGAAAACCCCTGTTAACCAAAAGGGGAAAGGGGAAATCGGAGATTTGGGTTGCAATACATTTGAGCACGCTTTATACGATAGTGAAGACGATGGCAAAGATTATTGCAAAGATAAACCAAAACCTACCAATAGCGGTAGGCCATCGGTGGTTGACGATCAATTTTTTAAATTGGCTGAGATGGAAAAATTTTTGGAAATGGAGGAGAAAGGAAGAGAAGATGGTATAATTAATGCTGATAGTGATGGCGATGATAGCGATGACATTGATTTCTTTACCGATCACAACAAAGGCTGTGAAGAAGATGGCATCTGGCTAGACAAAAATCCAGTGGTTAA
Source organism: Corallium rubrum (assembly GCA_964035015.1). Classification (NCBI taxonomy): domain Eukaryota; kingdom Metazoa; phylum Cnidaria; class Anthozoa; order Scleralcyonacea; family Coralliidae; genus Corallium; species Corallium rubrum. The sequence goes on from OZ036011.1 coordinate 1,943,091, forward strand.
GACGAAATCAGATGACAGGTAAATTGTTATATATGTATTTTTAAATGAAATACAGTATTGTATTTATTGTTGCAATTTAGCCTAGTTTCTAGACCTTCCAGCACTTTATTTGTTTCAAATAAACAAGTGTGATTTATCACATGCCTCAATTAAGTTTTGGTGTGACAATTCAAAACAATAAATAATACCAAATACAATAAAATTATCATTATTAATTATCTAGTGTAAGCCATCCCATTGTCTTACAGGCTTTGCGTAGCAAAATGGAAAAGTGAAAAATTTAATATCAGACTCCACTGCACACCTACAGTGTACAGTGGTGCCCAGAAGTTTTTTAACATCATCATGGATGTTAAGTTTACTTGTAACGTGGGTGTACTACACAAAAAAATACTACATGCACTGTGCATGTACTGCATGTACTACACTGAAGAACTACACCTTACAGTACCACTCGTGACTAACATAACTTCCATGTGCATATAACATATGAAATTTTCTTGCTCTTTACTCATGCATGCATGTTTTCGGTGTAACAGACTATACATGTATACAGCTTGGACTGAGTTTATACCTTGTTCTTGGACTTTCGTTGATCTGAAGCACAAACTTAAACTTAAATGAACAACTCAAGTCTATTAGTTAAAGTGCAGTTTGGCATATTTTGTCCCAATTTTGTTGGATTGACTGAATAGTCAATTTTTGTAACTGGCACATACAAATAATTTTAAGAGGTCCATGAGAGATCATTTTAAACACAAATACGCTTACAACATATGTATATGAAATTCACTTTACAGTCAATTTGCTACAAAATAATTTCATTAAGGTCCATTTGGCAATCACCATAACAATACACTTGCTATGACTGGATTCTCAAGTATTATTTTTTCAATAGGAAATTCTGTACTGTACTTCAAATGTTAAAATATATCTAAAATCTCAGCAGTTCATGTGCAGTGTCATGCCTAATTGAATGTGTGTCAAGTGTGCTTATTCTCACAACACATAAAAGATGCATTTCAGTAGGAATTGTCTAATGAATGTGTCTATAGGCTATAAAGTCTGATCTGATGCCAAATAGCTTTCCTTATGAAAATTCTGATCTGGTTTAGCTTTGAAAACTATTTATAATGCTTTTAAAAAAGATCACTGTTAATTGCACTGTGGTCTGTGATATTCAAATATTGACAGCCAAACAATCATGCATGTTGTCTTTTATCTTTGATCTTAAGGTTGTTCCTGCAAAGTGTGAGTGAGAACCAGGGGTGGTGCAGCAGCGAAATATACTGGTATTAGTGCATGGTGAACAAATTAGGGGGAACCGGGGGTATTCTCCCCTGGAAAATTTCTGAAGCCTGAGGGCCCTGACATGCGATTTTCCGTTATACTGTAGTTTGGCCAACAAAAATCACCCTAATGGACACAAACATGCACAGTATTTTACGATCGTAACACCATCACTCATTCAAATATGAGGCTGTTTTTATTACCAAAAACAATCATTTATAGTTGAACTGTCAAAGTAAATTTTTTTGGAATTAATTGAGTAAATTCCTTTTGAAATATAAAATTTATACTATATATAGAATGTTACTTTCTTGACAATTGCGAACGTATAGTGTACATTGCATATACTGATGCAAAGTCTAAAGTAGCTGGCAAAAAAACAACTAGCTTTGGAGTTTCATCCAGTTGACAAATGCATTATCAATGCATTTGAAAGCAAAATAATTCGTGTTTAGCTAAGTTACGCTGGTCATGTTATATCATGGGAACTATCATTTAAACCAAATATATAGTAAGCAATTCTGTTTGTACGCTGCTATGCATTAGCACAAATGCACAATAAACTGAATAAAGAAAATATATTTGAAGCAAATCGTTTTCTCAACTTTTTTTTGGGAAAATGGTATTAGACTAATACCATTAATACCACACCATGCCGCCCCTGGTGAGAACTGTGCACATCAGTAACTTTAATTATATACCAGACATGTCTTCATGAGAATCTATACCTGTCCAGTAACTACCACTCCATGGTAACTCATGTAGATACAGTTTACAAAAGCGTTATTTTCTGGTAGTGCTAATATATAGCGAGTGCACATGACTCTAGAGTGTCCAATATGTTTATCAAAACAACTCCATCCGTTGCCTGTTATATCAGTTGATAGAAAGCAGCATTCAAATTTTGCATGAAAAGATAAACGATCAATCATTTATGGATTGAGTAAATATCACAGAATGATGGAACAAAAGCTATAATACAAGGAAACAACGAATCAGTGAATATGGCCTTGGCAAGGTCAAATGGTGATCATGCAAAACATGGTAAGACTTAATGTAAAGCATTTTAGTTAACATGATTGGAACTATTCAGAAGTCCATCAATGAATTGAACCTTTGATGCTATTTATTAATCCAGTCTGTCTTTATAATAATAATCTTGTAAGTTTCAAACTTCTTCATTTGAAAGTATTACCAAACTTACTCCTTTCACTCGCGATTATTCGAGTAAATATGTGTAAAGTTGAAGCTTAATTTACGAGTGAACGGAAAGAAACTTGCTGAGAATACTTGCAAGTGTCAAGTTCACTCATGACACACCACGGCACGCATGCGTAGAGGTCATGTTTAATACTCGCGAGCGGTACTGTACCTGCGTGGAGTGCTCTTTTGTTTAATATACAATTTACATCTGAAACCTGAAACTTGGTGCATGTATAGCCAAACAAGTCGGAGCATTTCGAACAGTATGGTTGCTGAATATTCTTAGCACCATATTTTTGTATCTGCGCAGCAGATATATTGCTATGCGTGTGTGTGTGTGTGTGTGTGTGTGTGTGTGTGTGTGTGTGTGTGTGTGTCTGTTAACTTTGTTGTGTAACCACTGACCTGTAGTGTGTGCTGTGGTGTAACTCTAACCAATGCGTGGCAATTAGATCGGGGACAATCGAAGCCCAGAATTTTTTGACGTCAACGTACGAGTTGTCAGTTTGAACGATGACAACAAGTATTCCTTTTTGTCCGATCGTGTTCTTCGCACTGTTCGCAGTTTGCACGAATTCGAGTCGAAAAGCAACACTATTTTCGAAGAAAGACAATATTGCGGATACAAAAGGCAAGTATTTTTAACATGACCTAATATAGTAAACTTGCAAGTGTTATCTACCACAGTTTTTGTGCGTTATACGGAATGATTGAAGAGTTGACAAAAGGTTTTCAACTCGTTGTGCGATTTATCTAGTCAGGCGACTCAGGCCGACACGTGTAAACTGTTTATGATTTTATGAATTAATAGGACCGTGGTTTTCAAGTAACAAACATAGTTACTCTCCGGAAGACAAGCAATTCTCTTTCGAGGAAACTTACAACCGGTAGCATCATTTTACATTTTTAATGCCATCGAGTTTATTTATTAATAGCAGTACAGTACACACGTGTATTCATTGACTGCTTGCTGAGTTGCTGTATAAAGTTGTATCTAAATAGGCTAAAATAGCCATGATCTGCCTCACGATATCTTTTTAATATGAAGGAATTGACCTTTCATTCGCTTATAGAAAATATACATAATACATGGTTTGGAAGCTGAACAAAAGTCATTGTTTTATGTTTTTGTTCAGGTTTAGATTTAATCACTCAACTGTACTGTTGAAATATTGATAAACCTAACACAAAGGATTTATGTACCTTTTGTTAACCGCTTTGAAGTTTGCCAGGTTTCCAAACCATGTATATTTTCTATTAACTATGGCTGAATTGATTGACGCTTCCCAAATTTGCTTCAATGTGTGTGAACAATGGTGAATAATAGTATTAAACAGTGCAAGCAAATTCAGGAGTGTCTTTTAGGGCCTGTTTACAAGGAGGTAGGGTTATCCTAGCACCCAGGTTACCCTAGCATCCTTATAAACACAACAAACAAAAAAAACAAGCAATGTACAAGAACTACTGTAGGGTAACCAGGGTGCAAGGGTAACCCAGGTGCTAGGGTACACCTTCCCTTAGGCTAATTTTGGCGCAGATACATGTACGCATAGCGTACCTTTTGTTTGAATATCAGGGACTATTTAGTCTTTTAAAAATATATGATTATGACTTGTATAAATCTCTCCAGCTAGTTATTTGATTATGGATAAGGCGAATCATTGCCGCGAATCATTACTGCGAGTCATTACTGCGAATCATTACTGCTTGTTCGAGAATTTCTGAACATAGAATTTCCGAATTTACCCAGTATTTTATGGTGTATTTTATACTATTTTTGAAGCCTCGATCTTAATTTTTGGTTTGTATGACAACTCAATAAAAGAAAACCACCAATATTATAAATGAAGTATAAGCCCCGTTTTAAACGATGAACAGTCAATGAAACATATTCGACACATGGTTGAATTCTTAAATTTGACGTTATAGGCCGTCGGCCATAAGCTGTAAAGCGTATAAAAAACTTTTTTGTAGCACACCCCTGGTGACTAAGTGAACTAGGTGAGTTTCAGAAACTAATCGTATGAGAAGTTGAAAATAAAAAGTTCCTGCATTTTCATCTTGCAGTTTGGTCAAATAGGGGGGGGGGGGGGGGGTCACGTATAGTGGAAAAATATGAATTTTTAAAATCCGAAAATTCAACAATGCCATTCGATTGTGTTCAAATGGTGGACAAAAACACTATATTGGACTGACCACTTTCGCTTATTCGTTGCGGAAATATGGCATACTAAGTTTTGAAAAATACTGAGTAAGCATTTTTTGTCTGTTTTATATTTACTCGGGCTACTGTGGTAGACGAGTCTAGGTTTCGGCTCGGTTATTATTTTTTTGTCTATGTTTCGAATTGGCAATCATTACGTCATCCCGTCAGGCTTTGCGAAACTGATGCGTGCTAAAATGCTATACGTTCTTTCTTCGCTTTCCTGATTGTCTGATGAGATCAAGTTGTTTGAAGTGAAGTGTTCTTTCTTGGACGTGTTCAGTGTGTTCACAGACGTAGTTATTGTTCAGCAATTTCGCTGGCAGGTATCTTGATCTTATATACGCTTACAATCGCTGATTAAACATGATCGTGCTGTGTTGATATTTACACCCGAAGGGACTCGACATATGAACGCTGTGTGGAAATAACTTAAATACAGGCAATAGTGTTTTTGTGTATTGCGAATTGTGTTTTCTATCGGAGAATTAGATAGTGCTTTGACTATTTTAGGTGACGAATGACGTTTAGACCTCTTTGCTCGCGCGTTATAGAGACCTCTGCACTTTCACCCGAGTGAACACCTGACCCAGGTGTCTTGTTAACAAATAGATTCCATTTTACCGTTTTCTGTTCAGTTATAGATGCACATACAGATGTTGTCACAACGTGGTAAGAACAAAAAAGTGGCCCAGTATAACTAGTATAACTGAAAAGACAACAAAAAAATGGATTCTATTTGTTTTATACAATAAAAAAGTACGTTTCAAAAGGTTAATCGAATGTTCTTGAAGAATTTCGGGGCATTGAAAAAGATGAATCGCGTCATCTGATGTGAGCTATGCATGATCTGTACAAAACAAGCAATGTCATTGGCTCATGGTATTGTAAAGAGAGCTGTGATTGGTTTAAAGTAATCAGACCACGTTAGTGACGTCATCTGTGCATCTGTCCTCTAATAGATCATGGGCAACGACCAATGAAAATGCTCGTAGTATTCAGGTTGTTGTATTACTCTAAGTAGTTCATTGTAACTCGTTTGTTCTTCTACCGGTGAAGTTCCTGTTGAGAGATTATCTTGAGGAGAAAGGCTTAAATACCGTAGCCCATAGGTCTAGTACACTGTACCTTCACTTGGGCACACTAGTGTGTGCATCAAAGGATGGTAGTTTTCTATAAATGTGGAGGAACGTTTGGAGAGCGAGCAAAAATTGGACTTTCTGAGCGTTCAACAAATGTCAGCAATCAATCAGTTCCTTTGAAACTAAACGTAGTATTAAAATGTCATTGTATTATAGCAGTATATCAAAGAAAAACAACTGAATGCTCATTTTGTTGCACGATAACCTTGTCAGGTGACATGAATAATGGAATCATTTAGCAAGTTTCTTGTTCTTCTACTAACGCACTACTGTGTCCATAAAATATTAGAAATATTTTAAGCCTTTCTCTTAAACATAATTCCTCAATAGGAACTTCACTGGTAGAAGAACAAACGAGTTGCAATGAACTATTTAGAGATATAAAACAAACAAAAAATGCTTACTCAGCATTTTTCAAAACTTTGGTAAGCGATATTTCCGCAACGAATAAACGAAAGTGGTCAGTGCAATATAGTTTTTTGTCCACCCTTCGATCTCTATCCAACGGTATTGTTGAATTTTCGGATTTTAAAAGTTCATATTTTTCCACTATGCATGACGTCATTATTTACCACACACCCCTTTTTGACCAAACTACAGGTGTAAAATGCGGGAACTTATGCTTAGGGAAAGCAAGTAGTTTTAAGTTATTAAAAAATAGTTCCAACGGTGTGCTACACAAGTGATAGATTTCAGCTTATGGCCGACGGCCTAAAAATTTCTTTCGGAATTTCACTGTGTTGTTGTATAAACAATGCCTTCAAAACAACAAAGATATTCGATACCCGAAGATTTCACGTGGTGCATAGACTAATAATTCGTTATCAATCATAATTGCAACTTTCGCGCCAGAACATTCAGCAGTCGTAACATTTTTGGCTATATATTCGTCGCTTTTGGAAAAAAGTTGCGGCAGTCGAGAGATTTCCAGTTTCCTAATGTAAATCTATAAAAATGTAAAATATGATGAAATCAGTGTTTTAACATATAATGTAACCTTTAGTTAGTAATTACTTAACATAACATGACATAACATATAAGATTATTATAACAACTAATTTAATTTAATTTAGTCTAGTCTATGAACTCTAAAATTGTCAAGAGTATATTTTAAGAAAAAAATCTTTAGCCAGTTTAACTTTCATAAGACGAAAAGAGTCACCCTGTACTGTTCCCAGAGTGTTCCATATTTTAATAGCTGAATAAAAAAAGTTCTCTTCAATGAGTCTGTACTTGGCTTTGGAAGGCGTGCGCTTCCGGGCGGTATTAAAGAAATACCAAATGATTTTCCGTGCAGAATACTCTGATCCAAACACGCGGGATGTTGTGAGACTTGAGGAAAAGTGTAACCCTAGGGGGGCAGAGCCCCCTAAAATTTTTGAGATTTGAGTTTTTGACGTAAGAAAACACGAGGCCCAGAAAGCGTAAAGATCAGTAACACTAACTTCATTTTTAGCCAACCCAGGGGACCAATTGAGAACACAGACACAATCCTATGACGTGTGACGTCATTAGCCCCCCCCCCCCCTCCCTCCAATCGAGCCATGTGACGTCATCAAGGGCCCAAATCGATAATTTGCTCCATAATTTATTTTGGCCACCCTGACCGAAGGTATCCATTTACAAGAAGTGTCCAATTACGGGAGGTGTCCGCAAGTAGAGGTTTCACTGTAGCGATTGAGTTGTTCTGGCTACTTTCTTTTTTGCTTTAGGAATACTGATATTAACAGAAAGGAACCAGCTAATTATATGTACAATGACTTTTTTGACGCTCCTGATGATATTGAAATGAATATGAATACAAATGATGGCGATGATGGTGAAAGCGATGAAGATATTTTGTCTGATATGCAGCAAGAGCTACAGAATGAAAGTGATGATGAAAGCAGTGATTTTCCCGAAGACAATAATTCCGAGATGGACATAGAAAAACCCACCGTTCAGTTGGACAATATGGCAAACAAGTCGACATTTGAAAAACAACAGGATAAGGTAATTTTGTCAATTCACATTTTTTTCTGTTCAGTAGCTTCTGATCTCTGCAGAAGCTTCTGCATTCTTAATGCTCGCAAGAGACTAAAAGGGGTGGCGCGCAGGGTGGGATCATTCTCGTACCCAGACCCACGCGTTAGTGCGTTAAGTCGCTCAAGGAATATGAGCGTTCTGATTGGTTTTAAGAAACAATGAAAAAAGATTCAAAGATATTCAACAAAATAAGAATTTCACAATGTAAACTCTGTTTTTACATAAACGTACGCTTGATATAATTTGGGCAAACCAAATAACAGCAATATACACCACATTTGAATTCGAAAATATGTGTTATCGTGATACTAATTCATGTTGCGATCATCTCTGAAAACAACAGCCCTTAATCCCATATTCTTTCGTTTCGCCTGCTGATCTTCCATGAGTGCGGTTAAAAGTGAGATTTTATTTTTTGGATTGTAGAAAGTCGACCACCATTCACCCTGCGAGCAATCCCTTATAAATACTCGCCGCTGGCAACTCGTAAAATAAGGCTCTGCCGAAATCGAGTCGAATCTTTCAAGTCGCTGCAGTCCAAGATCGACTAGTCAATCTTGTTTTCTTTCGTCAAACCGGTTCTTAAGTCGCACGCATTGAATTTAGGGGAAAACCGACTGCCAAATCTGAGCCCGTTGTACTGTATTTGTCGGGAAAGTGCTTGTTCAGCTCTCCAACAGGTTCGAAGGTTCAATATAAACTTTTGATATCCTTTAAGAAATCACAGTTTTAATTTAGCTCTTGAATAGTTGCCTTGTGCTTTCTCACTAACGAATGTAAAGTCTCGAACGAAATCCACTATGTAGTCTACCTAAAAATAACGCTCCAGTGTTCTAATAATAATCTGCAAACATTACCACACATATTTAATAATATATATCCTGTAAGTATTCCAATGGACAACATTCTCGTCCCCAGAGGCCACGATCCTTTTGACACCCAAAAAGATTGTGACCTCTGGGAACGGGTGGAATGAATTGTACAGTCGCTGTCATCACTGGATTAAGCTAGGGATCGAACTCAATTAAGCCTGAGATTAACAATGTTTCTCGCGCATGCTCGAAAGGGATTCGACTCGATTTCGCCATAGCCTTACAGTATTTTACGAGTTGCCTGCGGCGAGTATTTATAAGGGTCTGCTCGCAGGGTGATCACCAGGACAAGAAGTCGAAATATGCAAGTGAAATATAAACGAACGAAGCAAGAAATTAGACGCCTGCTCAGGCCTTTACTCGGGCTACTGATTTCTGAGAGCTTGGCGTAGCCTGTGCGTACTCTAGCTAGACATAATGCAATAATAATTAGGCAGTGCATAATTGCATAGATTTTGACAAATCGAATCTATGGTCCTTATATGAACTGCAGTGGTGCAAGAAAGCGGCGAAGGGTTTGCTAATGTAGTATGAATGTAAACAACGTCCGTTTTTGTTTTTTTCGAAAATTAAACAACGGATCTATAATATATTTAGTAGATTCAAGGGATCATTTCGATATGGAATTTATTTACATTCGGACAAACAGAAAATATTTCAACATGTTTTGAAACACACGTTTCCAAATGTAATACGACACGGACACCTACACGATATCTAGACACGCAAACAGTTTGATATCTTATTCGCTCTGTTCGGTGCTTATTATTATCCTTGCATATCCTTGTAGTTGTTAGACTAAGCAGCAAGGCCAGGGCCAACCTATTTCGAAATAGCTCATCATCTTTTACGTAGGTTCACGGCGATCGGCGTGCGCAGTTGTAAACATTGTAAGCATATTTATGATGAAGTCATGAAGACAATTGTCAGCCGCATTACTGATCAACTATAACTCGGTTACTTGCAAAATATTCCAACACCGTTCGAAATCAAGATTCGAAAACACTTCATCCAAACGTAAAGCTGTTCAAAATAAAGAACTCGCAAATTCGACCACGCTACAATGGTACATTACATGCCTCACAGTTTCGCAAAGGCCGACGGGAAGTCTTGCGCAATTTTGCAAATTTGTGTGACAAAAAACCCCCCAGAAACCTAGACTCGGTCTACCACAGATAGCCCGAGTAATGAGAACTACCTATACAAAATAGGTCGTAAGTGCGAAGAAATTCCGACGCGGTCCGCTTCCATCGAAATAATGGCCAAGCTCTGAAGCTGGAGAATTTGTTATTTTAATGTCTTCTGCCTCGCGAAGTAAACGCGGCGATGAGCGAAACTCGACGATGAGCCAAACTCGACAAGGCCTTTGGCCGAACGGAATCTACCACTATATATCACAATTGTTCTAAAGTCAAACTAATTATTACGAGACACCCAACTGTCAGAAACGAAAACGAAAGAAAAATCTATTTCCAAATTGTCGATGATCTAGTATCCACCTCCTAAACGGCGAACTTAAATCCATGCGCTTTAGAAAGAACACTGAAGAATCTTGGTGTTTCGGTTTGGATTCCCCAGAGCCTTTTCCGCGTTCCAACACAAGGAAGGCGTGTCAAAATGTTGGCGTGTTCCGCCAAAATACTTCGCACCATTGACATGTACTTACTGAAATAGCGTATTGTTTTATGAAGATAAGTTTCAATCACAATGGTGTGGAGCGTTGTATTTCTGCCAAAAAGGCACGCCGACATTTTCATACGCGTATTTCTAAACACATGGGTGCTTCGCATCTTATTGGTCAGAAACCGACAACTCATTCAATATCGAGCATCCACGATCATTCTTATTATGCAGAACACCAGATCTGTCTTTGTTAATGATTTTTCAATACTTTCTTCTTGCTGCTCCAACTCTAACTTTGAACAACTCTTGCAATAGAGTTTATACTTATTTCAAAGTTTAAACCTTCACTTAACGAAAAGATATTCTTACACCATCTTCATTCTAATCCGCTTATGCATGGTTATATGGTTAATATTATTACTTGATTTGGAACTATTTGACTGTCGTATTTCTATTTCCAACCATTTTTATAATGTTACACAATAATAAACAGGGTAAATTTTACATTCTTAATCTCTTTCTGACCGTTGTATAATTGAAATTGTAATATGACTGTTTGTAATACTGAAGTTATAATTATCTAATTTTAATTTTATATATAGAAATCCATGTTTAACGAGTATCTATATATGTGATATAGATTCCTTTGATTTACATTTCTCGACTTAGACAACGTTTTTTTTAAGAAAAGTTACTACGTCAATTTACAGAATTCGTGTCCGTTCTGTCTATATACATATACATATGTATATATATATATATATACACGACTATACACTCATTCTAATACATTTGAATCACTCTAATGATGTTACTTCATGGTTAAGTAACGAAACATTAGTAAAATCTTATATAATTTTTGTGATTCGTTCACTTCGAGCTGGACCTCTTATATTTCTCCTAAGATTACGTTTTCCGCATAAATTTTTCATTATAATCGACGATCGATCCATTACCAATAATTACATTTTTTGTATTCCTAAAACTTTGGAAGTGTATTTGATTTTTTCTTTTTGTAATGTAGGTAAAACGGAAAATCACGGAGCTGGAGGACTCCAATGTTAGCAATAAGCCGTGGCAACTAGTCGGAGAAGCTTCGGCTGCAATCCGTCCAGCTAACAGTCTACTCGAAGAAGTGCTCCAGTTTGATCACACCACAGTTGCAGGTAAGGTTTCCTTAAAGTGACTATATGAAACGAAAATTAAGTCTTGTCGTGTTTTAAGGTGGCTCCATATACAGTTTCTTGAAAAATGGAAAATACAAGTTTGAGAGTTCAAAATACGTGATTGAACAATTCGGAAAAAGAATAAAACTAAATGTTATGCATAGTTAAACAGTGTGACAATCAAAAACTGTTACCAAATAAATAGCAACAGTTGTTGCTATGGCAACAGTGACGTTTAAAAATGGCTGCCAATTACCCTTCAAACTAATTTAATTCGGAAAAAAAACTTTGGTGAATAAATTAAATACAAAAAGTATATATTCTTACACTCGAAATCATACTAAACAGTATACGGAGTAATCACGCTGTTTTTCCAAATTCTCTCTTGTTTTACATTGGGGGTCACCAAAACTCTCTTTAACATACTGCTTAGTTCGTACTTACCTTCTCCTGGATATGGACTGCGGTCAGCCAATTTAACATCGCTCTGGGTTGCATAAAACCAGCAATTCTCTTATGTTTGGTGACGCATTTTAGCCACGGAGGGTTGGAGTTTACGTTGGACACTGCTGGCACGTATACAGTAATCTTGTGTTTGGTGACGCATTTTAGCCACGAAGGGTTGGGGTTTACGTGGACATTGAGGGCACGTATACAGTACTTTGTTAAAATTTGAAATTTGAACGCCTATTTTCCGAATATTTTTCTAGCTCCAGACATAACAGAAAAAACGAGCAAACTACTTGAGGACATTATTACACAACGAATTAAAGATCAGGTTCGTATTTAGTGGCCGATTACAGGGGTAAGCCGAGTTGTCCCGCGTCGTATATTTATCATCTCTTGTTTCAAAATTTCGATTACATGGCAACCGAGCTGGCCCGCCTTGCCGGGATCCCGGTTGCTGCGCTTGCCGAGCAACTCGTTAAGCGAGTTGAAAATTTCACCTTTTCCCCATGTAATTGACTTTTTGCCGAGTTGGCCCGGCAAGCCAAACGCGGATTGATTGTGTGAATAATATGGCTGAAATGAACTCAGATAGAGCATCAAAACAATGTTTGTGCGTTTCGAGACATAGCGAAGACTTAATAAAATAATTCCTCTTCGTGAAGACACTTTCGCTGAGTTAGCCATGACAGTAACAATCTTTTTATTTACGATAGTTACATAAAATTGCATCGACATAAATAACAGTGTAAAACTAACGTAACTTTGCCAAAATGAAGCATCATTTGCTTGGTAATTAACTCAAAACTCATCCTGGCCTACCGAGCTAGCCCGCCTCATGTAATCGCAATATAAATTTCATTCCGATGTTCCAGTTAATTTGGACCCCCCTAAATTCGGACCCCCAGTCCAAATCTCCTAGTAGATTTGGATCCCTGGGGGTCCTAATCTATTAGTAAATATGGACCCCCGTTGGAGGATTTTGCCAATGCCTCCCACACGTTTTGCAAATAAAACCCATCTCGAAACAAACCCATCTCGAAACAAACCCGTCTCGAAACAAGCAAGAGGCAGACTTGGAGCAAGTCTAAATAGCGAACAGTCTGAAGTTTTTTTGTCACTTTATATTAGTGATAAAGAACACAAATCGTAAAATAGAAACCACTACCAGAGTTAGTAAAAGCGATCTCCACGCTCTCCATTTTTAGTGATGTTTATTTATCCTTGTAATTGTATACATATTTTCCATTTGGTAACTTTCTAGTTTTTTGTAGTATTTACTCAGTTCAATAACAGTGTTAAGATTTTTGAATTTAGATAATGTTACTGGCAATAGAATTTTATTTGATGCGTGCATGTACGTCAACGAACCAAATTTTGGAACTATGAAAATGTCGCCCAACAATGTTTTTTTATTCGCTATTGCAACACAATAAACTCGACTACGTGAGGTTTATAACTGGCTTTGGATATGAAAATTAATGAATGTAACATATTCATGGTTTTCTGGGTTGTTTTGGGCATAAAAAATGTTTAAAAAGGGGGGTCCAAATCCGCCAACGGGAGTTCATATTTACTAGTAGATTTGGACCCCCCGGTCCAAATCTACTAGGATATTTGGACTGGGGGGTCCAAATCCGCTGTGACACAGGCTTACCGGGCCAACTCGGTTAACCGGGCCAACTCGCCTCATGTAATCGCCCCCTAAGTGTTCCCATTCATCAGTAATTCGTAAGATAAATACAAAGGAAATCATTACTGAGACGGAGTTTGGATATCTGATCAAACACTTGCATAAATTAAGTAATAATTAACTTTGTCTTTTACCTTAAATTTTTCTTAAAATACTCGTTCATTTGAGAAGCTATATCAAACACTCGAAAATTGTGTTTGATCTGATACCAAAACATCTCGACATTGGTTAAAAGAACATCGGTTTTCAACACCTCTCTGTATTTGATGTCAGATCAAATTTATTGTATTTATTTATATCGAATTTTTCATCCGGATATTTACACTTCAGTAAATAAGAGTTAATTACCGAGAAGGAAGTAACTAACTTTAGCTTAGTTACCTCCTTCTCCGTTATTAACTGATTTAGTTTATTCATGATACAGACGATATTTGTTGTTATTTACCAAAAAATAGTATTCTAGACGTAGTTTTAAAGCGATATAGTAGGTCATTTAATATGCAAGGTCAATAACCTATATATTAACCGCGGCACATGACCTCACACCAAAGATACTTTATGTATATGCTTTATATAGCATAAATCCCGACGTTCGAGGGTTTTATCCGACTTAAATGATTATTGAGGAGGTTTTCCAACAAAGTTTTGTCTATTTTTTCTACCTTGGACAAAGATTTTCCTAGTTTTTTTCTTCAGTTATTTTCTAATTAGTATTCATAGGGTTGTATGCTATATACAACCCTCGCAAGAACAAAGAAAACCGACTCAATAATTATTTAAGCATGAATAAACTAAGTATAGGTTATATACCGAGAACGCGGGATATAAGTCATATTCAATATATGACTTATATCCCAAGTTCGAGGTATATAACCGACTTATATCACGATTGAGGAGGTTTTCGAACAAGGTCTCGTCAATTTCGAAGAGTTTCGATCAAGATTTTTCGAGTTATATCCACAAGTTTTATCTAATTATTTATTCACGGGATATAACCTGTATATATCCTGCGGTACATCAAAGAAAACCGACTCAATCGTGATATAATTACTGTTATAAACGTGTGTCCTGAAACAATCTTCTTGTGTCTGATGTAGTATATCATACACGCGAGGAGGAGTGTTTTATCAGAATATCCAAACAACGAGACGTTTGTTGAAAAGCGAAGCCGAGGTTTTGGAAAAAATTTCGAGGTGTTTGGATATCCTGATTCCCGATGAAACACTCTTCCGATTGTTTGATATAGCATTGGGATTTTAAGAAAAAATCGAGGTAAAAGTTTGCTTAATTTATGTAGCTTCTTTCTCCGAATCATGTTGAAAAGTACCTGAAGGTGGTGCACAAATGCTTTGTGTTTTGTTTTTTTTTAACTTTATCAATATTTAAACAGTACGATTCAGCAGTCGTACATAAATATTGCTATTGGATGATTGCTTCATTATACAGAAAGCACAATATGTTCAGTAACCGTGAAAGTGCACAAATTTCCATCAACCTGAACAAAAACATAAAACAATTACTTTTGTCGTGCTTCCAAACCATGTCTATTTTCTATGGTAAAATTAGTCAAAAATTAGGAAAAGTGTAATTTTTTTCTGTCTTCATTACTAATTATAAAGACGTGGGATGACGTGGAAAGGAAGGAAAAACCAGTCAAAGAACTCTACGAATACAAGAAAGCCAAGCCACTTAATCAAGAAAAAAGTAAAATGAGCTTGAGTGAAATTTATGAAAAGGAATACCTCACACAAAAGGTAGGATGTATAATATCAGCCTTGTAAATGTTCACCCTATGAATAAATGATATTGGGCATTTCACTCGATTACATAGCATGTTCTAAGGATTTAGGGTGAAGGAAAATTCGAGTGTAGAATATATACATTTTAAGACCAAACCGGGAGCAGTTGCCTGTGTAGTTGCATTTTTCGCAACTGCTCCCGGTTTGGTCTTAAAATGTATATATTCTACACTCGAATTTTCCTTCACTCTATGAATAGTTGTTTTCTTCTGATCGATTTAGGGTTCGTTAACTTTTTCCTGTCCCAAACACCGCCAGTCAAAGCTGGTGGTCTTACCAATTTATCCATTAACATGGTGTTATATAACAAAAATAATACCATGACAGGGACGTATAGCCAGGATTTTGAAAGGTGGGAGCCGAAATCAAAATAAATTTTTAGGGGGTCCGGGGGCATGGTCCCCCGGGAAATTTTGAAATCGAGAGTCACTGAAATGCTATTTCCTGGCTTTTGGAGGAAGATTTTACAGACTCTAAAGGTTAAGAAACGTCATATAAAACACTCAAAACACGCAAACGTCACATAGATACTCAAAATGCATACACTCAGTAGATTGAATACACTGTTTACAGTTTATTTCCTGACACAATTCATATTGCATCAGTTTTGTAGTTACATGTCTGTTGTTTTATATCAAAAGGGTGGGGGAGCCGCGGCTCCCCCCTGGCTACGTCCCTGTTCCATGATACATCATTAGAATTGTCTTAATCTCTGCCACTCAGATACCAGGTTGTCCAGTGTTGTCGGATAACCTATCTTTCAAATTATGCCAATTTATACTAAATAATAATGTTGTTATACATGTTGGCTATTTCAGAGTATTGCATAATAGGCAAAAATGTTTAGCTATTTACAATTAAAAACCAAACGTTTTCGACATAAAGTCATCATCAGGGTTAAAAACAGTTCGCATGCAATTTGTTATTCAAATTTTAGGTTCTGGACTACACTAAGTATCTCCCAAAGGAAAAAGTTGTGCATGATAGCAATGTATACTTGTTTGTTTGATGATGGATCGTGCTTTCTAATAAGTTTGTTTCTTCTCTCAAATCAATTCACAATCGTTTCCATGTGCATTTGTGGGCCCCTCTGAATACCAGTCTTTGTATTTGAATGGGCTACCCTGTTTAAATAAAGTTTTCAATCAATCAATCAATCAATCAATCAATCAATCAATCAATAATATATCTATATGATTAAATAAACAAACAAACAAACAAACAAACAAACAAACAAACAAACAAACAAACAAACAAACAAATAAAGAAAAACAGCGTGCTGCGTAGGCAGTATTGAAACAACAATCGAAATATAGTAAGGTTAGATATACTGCCGAAACAGAGAATTTAGTAGTCTAACGTTTCGAGCGAAGGCCCTTCGTCAGAGAGAAACGTAAAGAGCTAGTGTAAACAAACGATGAGCTTATATAAGAAAGATAATCATGTGATCAAAAATTAGCCAATCAGATAAAAATAACAATAACAAATTAATGAGATACGAAAAAATTAGCCAATCAGAGCAGAATAACAATAACAAATCAATAATGAGATGCGAAAGACATTTGTTATATTCTCACCGTCGATGAGCTAAAAAGGAGGAGGTGTAAACAGGATAAACGGAGAGCTGGTTTACTAATCGACGGTAAGAAGGGAAGCAAATGACTTACCATTTCATGACGGAGACTGAGAGAACTTCTTGAGGTTAGGCATATGGTCTCACAGTCTCCGTCATGAAATGGTAAGTCATTTGCTTCCCTTCTTACAGTGACGTGTTTTTCGAAAGGTGTGTTTTTTTTTACAAGATGTGTTAGGTCTCTGATGATGTTTTTTTAGCAGATCCCACGATTGACGAAACATCGCTAGAATGGTTAATAGTCAAGTGCAACTTGGGTCATGGTATAGGGGATCTGGTTTAGCAACCAGTATCTGTAAAAACCGAGATCCCGGTCACACAAAGCAAGATCTCGGCTAGACGGGCATGCTTGGCTCTCATATATGAACATAAAATGCAATTAACAAGAGATAATAACGCAAGTAATTATAGAACGAGCAAGATCTTGGCAAAGCGGGCTAACCCGGGTACCCGGGCTGGCTCGCCTCCATATAAACACCCCCTAAGATGTGTTATTCAAAAGGTGTACTATTCTTGAGGGGAGCACGGGTGGCGTGTGCTGTTAGGGCGCTGCCTCTCACCAATATTTAAGCCCAGTCGGACGGGGTTAGTACTTGGAACGCTAATTGCAGGAATCAGTAGCCCGAGTGAACGCCTGAGCAGGCGTCTTGTTTATTCTAAATTTAACCCTGACATCCACCTCACACGAGACAATGTCATATTTTCCCGGGGCCGCAAATTCCTACTTTTATGTTGATACGTATAAGTTAAAAGAATCCAAAACTGACCCGTTTCGTGTAGGACACGCCATTACCATTGGGTCAACTAACTCATCTCTGTCCTGTTTTGGCAATGAAACAGTATCTGGGCAGACGAATAGTGTCGAGAAGTCCTCTATTTCTGAACGCGTTAGGCAGACACTTTCAAAACAGGCACTGGTATCAGAAACAAGAAAATTGCTAGCCCAGGCTGGTCTTAATGCCTCAAATTTCGCCGGTCACGGCTACAGAATTGAAGCAGCTACTACAACAGCCGCTTCAGCGAAACTACCCACTTGGCTTATAAAAACGTTAGGACGTTGGTCTTCTGATTGCTACGAACGCTTTATAGAAATTCGTCAATTCACCCTATCGAGCGTTTCAGCCACGCTGGCTAAAGGTCAGAATAAAAAAATCGCATCGACTCAACCAGACTTTCGGGGGGGGGAGGGATTAATACACATTCTGTGTATTTGTGGAGATGAAGTGCTCCCAAAGGTAACCCTCAATCCCATAGACTCATACGTAGTCGAAAGTAAGAAGTGTCCAACTCGGGGATTATTACCCCTTGGAAATTCTTAGGATACTCTCGGGAATCGCTACCCCTCGGGCAAAATCTAGCCTACGTCATAGCCTGTGTCTACACATTTTGGAAAAACACAAACTATGAACCAGCGTGATTTTCGTGTTCTCTGACGTGCTACTATCGGAAATTTAAGTAGTTCACTGTGATTGGTCATCTTTACTACACGAAATTTAATTGGTTAATTGCGACGGTTTCCGTTTTAAATGTTTTGTTGTTTACACGCCAGCAAATTATAAAGTCAACGGCTTTTGTCTCATTCGCTAGAATGTAGTTAAACAAGGATTAAAGTGAGTTTGTTAAGATTTCCACAGGCTTTATAGCCAGCATATTGCTGTTTGAAAATGATCAAACAGTTAGAAAAGATGCGGGAACCGAACGAAGTTTTAAATCGAAATCGAATCAAACATCACAGTGATATACGATACTTTATTATTTTAGTGTGTTCTTTGCTTGCTGCCTGCTGGTGTTTTTGCTTTATTTATACCTTTCTCTGAGGCTTCGAATGTCTTATTAAACGATCAGCGTTTTTCTCTTTATACGAATTCTTAAGTGGTTAGCGAATATAGTCAAGATATCATTTATAGTTGCCACGAGTATTTCTGAATTGCAAAAAATCGGAATAAATTATAGAACACGCAATTTGGCGCTGATGCACAGACGCTACTTGGCGCCTTCTTTTCCGCCCGCGAGCGTCTGTGACGCAGGCTAGGCAGCGTCCTACTTGGGGATTATTACCCCTAGGACAACTAAGACTGTAACGCTGAGTTTTTGGGATGAAGTCTGACCCTGGTTTTTGCTACTCCGAGTACTTCTCCCCGAACCTTCCTCCCACAAGACATTGTGTGTCTCATAGTTGTTTCTTAATTTTTTATATTGTCGGAAAACGAGTTGGATCATTAACTACAACTCATGTGCAAACGCTACCTCTCCAGGGCACATGACTATAAATTTGCTACCTTACGTTAGTTCTTTTTCCGGGCCTCATGAGTAGCTCAATGATTAAAGCGTCTAACTGATCATTAGAAACATGTAGTTTCGATCCCTGTTTGGGGCCCAGAAACATTTTTGGGGGTTTAGGGGCTTAAGGAACGTCTGCCAAACATCTGTTATATTTTACCAAGTTCGCAAACGTATCATAAGCTCTGCACGTGTACGTACAACTTACCAGAGCATGGCATTGTGTTTTTTTTCATAGGAGCCTGTAGTTGAAAAGGAGAACGAAGAACACACAGAAATTAAAAAGATGATGAAGGCTCTTTTTGCCAGGTTGGATGCTCTCTCGAACTTCCATTTCACGCCAAGACCGGTAAGACTTTCTACGTTTATGATGTGGGCTATATAAGAACACTAATTTTGAAACAATTCATTTAAGCTCAATAAGCTATTCCACAGAAAATTTTGTATGAAGTGCACTAACTGCCTGTAACTGGCCTGTTGTAGTGACACTGACAGTCGTCGCTGACTATATGTAGGTTGTCGAAGAAGAAAACAAAGCAAAAAATCGCACACAGAGCTGAAAATACTTCGACTTTTCCGAAACAGAGAAAAATGCGAAAAAATTAAGTTGGTCAAACCGGTTGTTTTCGCGCCAAATGCTTCAATGTTTTAAATTGGTTTAGAAATAGAACTCTTGAGTCTTGATCAAATCGTGCGAGAAGAGATGTGGTAGTTGAAACATGATTTTTGAATCCAGAAGAGTCAGATAGAAGCCGATTGCAGTTCTAGCAGTTGGGAATAGTGAATGACTGTGGACTATGTAAGCAACCTACCTTTCAAAAGTGTAAAATCTCAAATGGTTATCAGAGCCGTCTTCATCGAACGGAATTATCTCTTCGCCGCAATGATGAATATTTTGAACAATATTGCAGTTCCACATCCACAATTCCACAAAAACACAAAGCAAACCACTTAGAATAGATAAAAACCTTTATTAAATCTTCAGAAGAAAAAAATCATCTACAAATTTAACTAAATGCTTCACCTCTCCTATTGGAAGGAAGCGGTCGCCATCTTCCAAAATTTATTTGTGCAACTAAACTACCAGCATGCTTTGCTTTAATGCATAAGGTCCATTGACTGTGAAGAAACTGAGATGAACAAGAAAAATATTACTTGTTCATCCCAGTTTCTTCACGATCAACTGATCATAGTAGTTACGTTCTAGTGGTACCTTCTAAATCCCGAGCGTTTATTGATGTACCTACAACTTTGTCAGCGGTTAACCAAATTAACATTGATTGAGATTCTATCACAAACTCTAAACCCACTAATTTTTGAAAGAAGACTGGATCCATTTAAGTAATTTCTAGCTAGGGTCAGAAAACGAAGTTCGCGAAATGTCGATTCGGTTCCTTGCTAGTGCGCTAGTCGTTTTCCAAACAATATAGTTGCTTGATCCAGTCTTCTTGTAAAGGTCAGTGTCTAAACTCTAAACTCTAAACTAACTCTAACATCGATCAACAATAAATCTAATCCCAATGCATGCTCTCGGAACTTTATCAAGTACAACGTCAGTGGTATTACAGGACTAGAACGTACGCCCGTGATTTTATGAAGTCCTGAAATCCCAGCCTTAGAATCCTAAGAAGATATTTTGTGAGTGGTTACTACTCTCTGACTAAAGTATGTAAAATATAATTTTTTTAGCCTAAATCAGAAGTAGCTATTGTTGCCAACGTCCCGTCGATAACCCTCGAGGAGTCGGCCCCAGTGACTGTCAGTGAAACAATGTTACTTGCACCTGAAGAAGTGTACGATAAACCGAAGGTCGAGGTGAAAGGCCACTCCGAGCTGAGCAAACAAGACCGGAAACACGAAAGACGTGTGAAGAAAAAGAGGCAACGTTTGGCTGCCAAGGAAAAAGAGAAAGTGGACAAAGTTGTGGGGAGAATAAAGCCTGGTCTAGGAAACAAGTACAGCAAAGCGAAAGCTGTCGAGAAACTGAAAAAAGGAAGCAAGAATACTATAGTTGTAGAAGGTGATGGGGATAAGAAATCTCTAACAACGTCTTCAACGTTCTTCGCTAAACTGCAAGATCGTGTACGTGGTGAAATCTACGCGAAAAAGAGCGTTGCTGGAAAGAAAAATTCGACACATGTACTTTCGGCCCAAGTTAAACTCTGAAGATGAACATCCAAACTGCTTAGCTTACTTTCCATGAATTGTCTTACATAGACCAACCACTGACCTATATATATATATATATATATATATATATATATATATATATATATATATATATATATATATATATATATATATATATATATATATATATATATATATATATATATATATATATATATATATATATATATATATATATATATATATATATATATATATATATATATATATATATATATATATATATATATATATATATATATATATATATATATATATATATATATATATATATATATATAATATATATATATAACTGGACTGCGTGCTCCTATTACTTTTGAATTAGGAAAAGTGTGACCTTATTCTGTTTCAAAATTGCGGCATTTATAGGTCCTGCTAATGGTAATGGTCGCTGACCGATACCTAAGGACCGAAATGTTGACACAGATATTTAAAATTGCTTATTATAATATGATCAAGTCGGTTTTCTTTGGTGTACCGCCGTTTATCTACAGGTTATTAAGCCTAGTTTACACGAACAATTTTTCCTTGACAAGTTTTTCCTTGACAAATCTCCTTGTTGAAAAGCTGGCATGCCAGCTTTTCAAAAGGGATACTTGTCAAGGAAAAACTTTGCCATGTTTCCTCATACACAAGGGCAAATAAAACTTGTCAAGTTGAAAATTGCCAAAGAAAAGTTGCCCGTGTAAACTAGGCTTAAACCTCCGAACTTTATATAAACCTCGCAATAATAATAGAACCTCGTCACAAGCTGTTTTCCCATTGAATTCTTTAGTAAACCTATATATATATATATATGTATATGTATGTATATGTATATATATATATATATATATATATATATATATATATATATATATATATATATATATATATACATATATATATATATATATATATATATATATATATATATATATATATATATATATATATATATATATATATATATATATATATATATATATATATATATATATATATATATATATATATATATATATATATATATATATATATTTATATATATATATATATATATATATATATATATATATATATATATATATATATATATATATATATATATATATATATATATATATATATATATATATATATATATATATATATATATATATATATATATAACTGGACTGCGTGCTCCTATTACTTTTGAATTAGGAAAAGTGTGACCTTATTCTGTTTCAAAATTGCGGCATTTATAGGTCCTGCTAATGGTAATGGTCGCTGACCGATACCTAAGGACCGAACTGTTGACACAGGTATTTAAAATTGCTTATTATAATATGATCAAGTCGGTTTTCTTTGGTGTACCGCCGTTTATCTACAGGTTATTAAGCCTAGTTTACACGAACAATTTTTCCTTGACAAGTTTTTCCTTGACAAATCTCCTTGTTGAAAAGCTGGCATGCCAGCTTTTCAAAAGGGATACTTGTCAAGGAAAAACTTTGCCATGTTTCCTCATACACAAGGGCAAATAAAACTTGTCAAGTTGAAAATTGCCAAAGAAAAATTGCCCATGTAAACTAGGCTTAAACCTCCGAACTTTATATAAACCTCGCAATAATAATAGAACCTCGTCACAAGCTCTTTTCCCATTGAATTCTTTAGTAAACCTCCTTGATCATGTTATAAATAACTTAAGCACCTCACTCAGTTTATTAGGGATATAAATCCAAGGGCGATATATACTTAATATATAATATTATATATCGCTTATATTAATATATATATATATATATATATATATATATTACCAGGGTTAAGTCACGTTGGCCTGAAAAAAAGAGAAAAATCTTCTCGACGTTTCGAGCGAAGGCCCTTCGTCAGGAGAAATTAGTAAACAACTCACATGTGGTCACGCGTATTTATAGCAGAGCTACAATGGGAATCAGGTGAACACATGTAAGCCAATAAAAACAAAGTAAACAAATAAATTAATATGTAATTTTAGCCTGTGTGCAGGTGCTGACCCAATTTGTGGGTCAGCTACCTGCAAATAGGCAAAGAAACAGGTTATAAATTACTATTTAAATCATCGGAAAAAGGTTAAGGAAAAGGTGTGGAATATGGTGGTGGAGTGAGCTAAATGAAAGAGAATCGCTCATTGAGGCCGTGAGGGTGAATGGTACCAAGTTTGTAAATGAGACGCATTTCTTGTTTACGACGAGTATCGTTACAACCTGTAATGGGCTGAATGGCACAGATTTTCATGTTGGAAAGGAGTGGTTGGCACTGTTGAAGTGCCTGGCAACAGGTTTGTTTTGCACATTGTATTTGACATCACGAAGGTGTTCAACAAACCTGTCACCTAAACGTCTTCCAGTTTCTCCGATGTAAAGCATGGGACATTTACTGCAAGAGATACAGTAAATGAGGTTGGAGGAAGTGCAAGTGAAACTGTGGGTTATGTTGAACCTACATTTTGGAGCCGAAATTGAAATTGAGGAGTCTAAATATTTACAGGTGTTGCACCTACCACGACAGCAAGAGCTGGTGCCAACATGTGATACCAAGGCTTGCTGCAGTGAGCTGTGAACAACGTTTTCCCGGATGTTTTTGCTATGCCGAAAAGATACTAGGGGTTTCTCAGAGAAAATGAAAGATGTTTCTGGGTCATTTTTAATGAGGTCGAAATTGCGGTTAATGAGGCTGCTAATCCTAAAAAATCTTCCTGGTCTCCTCCGGAAGGCCAATTTGGCTCCCGTGATCTTTTCATTCGACAATGTCGACATGATATAGATCAGCTCCCACCTTTTAGGCCCAAAAGGCCATCTAATCTCAGCTCTAGTGAATTAAGTGCTCTAAAATCATTGCGTAGCCGGAATGATATTGTCATCAAACCTGCTGACAAAGGTGGTGCTTTGGTTGTCTGGAGAGCTGATTTGTACCGCGAAGAGGCTCAAAGGCAACTAAACGACACTGCTTTTTACAGCAGAGTTGATGGTGCTTTGACATCCCAACACAACACCACCATTCGATCCACCATCAACAACCTCATCACCACTGGGGAATTGTGTGATACAGCAAGCAATCTCCTAACCACCACTCCACGCACACCTGTCATGTACTTTCTTCCCAAAATTCACAAACCCAACAACCCAGGTAGACCTATAGTGTCTGCTTGTGGTTGCCCTACCCAAGCCATTTCATCCTACCTTGACCACATCATGGCGCCCTTGGTTAAGAATTTACCTTCTTACATCAAGGACACCAAACATGCTCTGAAAATTTGTGACCACATTAGTTTTCAGGGTTCACATCATTTCATCTTCACCATGGATGTTAAATCACTCTACACTGTCATCCCGCATCACGATGGTCTTCAAGCACTTAAATATTTCTTTGATCAACGCACAACTCGGGAGCCATCGACCACTACTTTGTTACGCCTGGCCGAGTTAGTGCTCACCCTCAACAATTTTTCATTTGATGGTGAGCATTACCAACAAGTTAGTGGTGTAGCCATGGGTACCAAAATGGGCCCTAACTATGCCAACTTATTTGTTGGTTATGTGGAAAAACAAATCTTTGAACAATACACTGGTTTCCTACCTGACTATGGTCGGTTCATTGATGATTGCTTAGGCACTGCATCATGTTCGCGCGCTGACCTGGTTTGCTTCATTAACTATGTTAATGACTTCCACCCAGCACTCCAGTTCATATGGGAGATCAGTGAGACTACTGTAGTGTGTCGTTCTTAGATATCCTTGTCTCCATTAATGGTAATAAGCTGAGCACTTCTGTCTTTTACAAGACCACTGACTCTCATAGCTACCTCCTCTTCTCCTCTCATCATCCTAAACACACCAAAACTTCCATTCCTTTCTCTCAATTTGTTCGTCTTCGCCGCCTCTGCAGTGAAGATGACGATTTCAATGCCAAATGTTTGGAAATGAGAAACTTTTTTGTTAATCGCGGTTATCCTTCCCACCTCTTAGACACTGCCTTACACAAGGTCTCCAACATTTCCCGTTCAGACACCTTAAGCGAACCTTTGGCTACCATTTCTAATGAAAAAGTACCTCTAGTTCTCACTTTTCATCCCTTCAATTTCAAAGTAAGGGACATCATTAACCGCAATTTCGACCTCATTAAAAATTACCCAGAAACATCTTCCATTTTCTCTGAGAAACCGCTAGTATCTTTTCGGCATAGCAAAAACATCCGGGAAAATGTTGTTCACAGCTCACTGCAGCAAGCCTTGGTATCACATGTTGGCACCAGCTCTTGCTGTCGTGGTAGGTGCAACACCTGTAAATATTTAGACTCCTCAGTTTCAATTTCGGCTCCAAAATGTAGGTTCAACATAACCCACAGTTTCACTTGCACTTCCTCCAACCTCATTTACTGTATCTCTTGCAGTAAATGTCCCATGCTTTACATCGGAGAAACTGGAAGACGTTTAGGTGACAGGTTTGTTGAACACCTTCGTGATGTCAAATACAATGTGCAAAACAAACCTGTTGCCAGGCACTTCAACAGTGCCAACCACTCCTTTTCCAACATGAAAATCTGTGCCATTCAGCCCATTACAGGTTGTAACGATACTCGTCGTAAACAAGAAATGCGTCTCATTTACAAACTTGGCACCATTCACCCTCACGGCCTCAATGAGCGATTCTCTTTCATTTAGCTCACTCCACCACCATATTCCACACCTTTTCCTTAACCTTTTTCCGATGATTTAAATAGTAATTTATAACCTGTTTTTTTGCCTATTTGCCGGTACCTGACCCACAAATTGGGTCAGCACCTGTACACAGGCTAAAATTACATATTAATTTATTTGTTTACTTTGTTTTTATTGGCTTACATGTGTTCACCTGATTCCCATTGTAGCTCTGCTATAAATACGCGTGACCACATGTGAGTTGTTTACTAATTTCTCCTGACGAAGGGCCTTCGCTCGAAACGTCGAGAAGATTTTTCTCTTTTTTTAGGCCAACGTGACTTAACCCTGGTAATATTTGGATTTCAACCGTGGCCGACGCTGTCCTAGAAGCTTTTAACTATATATATATATATATATATATATATATATATATATATATATATATATATATATATATATATATATATATATATATATATATATATATAAGGCCTGCGCTAAACGTTGCACAATAGACGAATTCAATCCAGACGGATTTAATTGGTTGAATTTTATTCGACAAAACTACGACGTAAAGAGTCAGACAGGTAATGCGACGATATGCGTGTTCGAGTTACACGACGAATTATCGTCCCGTCGATTTAAATATTTCTCTTCTGTCTGTGACAATTTGGCGCCGTGTTTCCAAGGAATCATTTTCAGGCTCAACGCGTCCAAGTAAAAAGAATTATATTCGACTGAAATTCGACATTTAACTCGACGTCGCATTTACGTCGCATTGCCGACTAAGTTAATTCGGTTTAAATCGTTTGAATTAAATTCGTCTATTGTGCGACGTTTAGCGCAGGCCTATAATAAACTTCGGGTGAGGTGCTTAACCTACACTTAATTGCTCGGCAAAATTTTAGACAAGAAACTCGTCGTTAGGTGTTTTATATCTGCTAAAGAAGAGATTTCCGTCTTCAATTTGTACGCCTATTTTCCCGTCGTTAAAGCAAGAAAGCCGGACTACAAACTACTAGACGGGCCAGACTGAGACAGTGGAAGACCGTCAAACTCCGTCCGTCAGAATCCTTTCGTCTTCTAATATGAAGACTTCATCGAGATATAACGACACTTGGAAATGGTTAATAAAGACACTCTAAGGAGAAATCGGCTACGCCTCGCTTCTTTACGATTTTCTCGTGTTCTTTGTATACCGCTTGCTCTTCTTTATAGAGCTGACGACTTCATAAAACAAAATATTTGTACAGTGTGTATAAAAAAAACTGAACCCTTAGAAAACAACCTATTGTAGTAGTTTGAAAGCCCTAAAAGCGCTGCGTTATAAATTAATCAGCACATAAGTTAAAGTGTCTATGAAATGAAAAATTCGTTGGCATTTTTTATGTTTTATTGTACAGAGGAGCATGACTGGAGCCCTCACTGAAAATTTCAAGAGAATCTGATGCGTAGTTTTCGCGCTATCAACTCTCAAAATTTGCCATGGATAGTTTGTTTTGGCGAAATTTGGGCTTCTTGGTAACAATACCTTATGACGTACGCAGATGATCATTAATAGTGAAGTCTATTGTTCTTATGCATAGTCTAAGACCACGTCCACACGTATGCGTTTTCATAGCGTTTTTATATTGTTCTTGGTCCTCAGGGGAGCAGAAAACAATGGTCTCATTACCAGAAACAATATGCAAACGCTAGGAAAACGTATATGTGTGGACGTGGCCTAATAAGTCGCCAAAATTCCTAACCATGCGATAAATACAAGTCAGTGGTCGCTACCATTAACAGAAGGACCTATAAATGCCGCCATTTTGAAACTGAAAATGGTCACACATTTTTGGGCAGCACCCGCAGTCCAGTTATGTATAGGTCAGTGAGACGAACAGGTGGACAATTTGTGTGCGCATGCACGAATAATTTAATCTCGCAGATTTCGTGGACAACACGCGTAATTTTCCCGCCCGCGAAACGTAAAAAAGCTAAACAAAATGGTGTTACCAAAAATATATTTTTTCTCGTAGTGTTCTTTCTTTGTCTTGAAGCTATTTTAATAATACAAGGAGAAAAGAATAACTCGAAACTGCAATGTGTCGTTTGCGAGAGAATGAATTCGTATTTAAAAAACAAAACAAGAAAGTTTTACAACGGAAACTCGAACGCCGAAATTCTACGGCTGTGTGCTTAATCCAATATATTTTGTTCTACTTACCCCCAAAATAATTCAACATCAGCTTTGCCAGCGCCCTCAGACCAGGATTCTTAACAATCTGATTCGGATGCAGCTGAATCCCTTCGTTAGCAGCGTAGTCGGCTATGTACTGTGCCTTCTTCTCGTCCGTGTCGCAATCTACCGGAAAACCACTGGCCTCTTGCTTAATCTTGAGGAAGGTGTCCACATAGTCTTTGAAAAGACCATCTGTATGTTCAGGAAAGTGCCAAACCTCATCGATCTTGACCAAACGGTACCCCATCTCCAACGCTTGCTGCAGCTCGAGAGTGACCCAGGTACCATGTAGAGCTCTGTCGACGTCGAGGTGGTCACAGGGTTCTTGTTGGAGATTGTCCGCACAGCAACGACACAGTGGAAACATCAACTTGCCTTGGGTGCGGTATGGCAGAACGGGATGGTAGGGGCCACGAGGAGGAAGAACGGAACATTTCACCAGACCAAAGTACTCGCTGATTGGTCTAAAGTTCTCTGTGATGATTTCTGGATGACCAATGGGATACTCGCCGTATTTGTTGCACCACGGGTAGAGGCTACAGAAGTCGACGTAGTGGACCTTCTCGTCGGGTTGAGCTTCATAGAAGAGACGCGTCACGTTCGTCCTACCGCCAAAGAAACTTTCTCTCGGTTGTAGGGGCTTGGAGATCTCGAAGCGTTCAAAGAAGGTCTTCATCTCAGGATCTGTTTCGAGTTGGCGGTCAATGTCGCAAGTCCAAATTTCCACGACGTTATATCCAGCGTCTTTCAGGAACTGAACTTTTTCCAGGGTTCGTTGTCGAAGATCGTGCATCGTTAGCTGGTTAACAGGGTTGACTGTATCTCTGGCATAACATGTTGTACATCCATGCCACAGACAGCCCTGTATCTCCCATACGGTGTTCGTTTCGGCGTTGAAAGCATCGACGCGGTACTTTCCGATACGCTGTTCACCATGGTTACGGGCGTGATGGATGGCGATGTCGTCTCGAAGGGCAATCCAGGTCAACATCTTGAGCGCAATGATCGATTGTTTATGCTCTGGTCTGTAGCCTTGAGGTGGAATGATAGCGATGGAGTTCTCACGCAGGAACGTTTTGCGGAAAACAAGATTACATGCAGAAGCGATAGTGAGACATTGGGCAAAAGGATCTACATCAGTTACACCATGGAAAAGTTCGCGGAACTCGAGGCAACAACGTCGTAAAATGTCAACATCCTATTGGCAATAGCTCAGGATTTCGGCTTGGAAGTCAAAGACATAGTTTTGGCTGACCAGATCGTTGTACCATACGTGAAATTTCTCGCGATCGCTGGGGCTCATACCGTTAGGGTCGTAGAACTTAGCGTCAGGTAGATAGATAGATAGATAGATAGATAGATAGATAGATAGATAGATAGATAGATAGATGGATGGATGGATGGATGGATGGATGGATGGATGGATGGATGGATGGATGGATGGATGGATGGATGGATGGATGGATGGATGGATGGATGGATGGATGGATGGATGGATGGATGGATGGATGGATGGATGGATGGATGGATGGATGGATGGATGGATGGATGGATGGATGGATGGATGGATGGATGGATGGATGGATGGATGGATGGATGGATGGATGGATGGATGGATGGATGGATGGATGGATGGATGGATGGATGGATGGATGGATGGATGGATGGATGGATGGATGGATGGATGGATGGATGGATGGATGGATGGATGGATGGATGGATGGATGGATGGATGGATGGATGGATGGATGGATGGATGGATGGATGGATGGATGGATGGATGGATGGATGGATGGATGGATGGATGGATGGATGGATGGATGGATGGATGGATGGATGGATGGATGGATGGATGGATGGATGGATGGATGGATGGATGGATGGATGGATGGATGGATGGATGGATGGATGGATGGATGGATGGATGGATGGATGGATGGATGGATGGATGGATGGATGGATGGATGGATGGATGGATGGATGGATGGATGGATGGATGGATGGATGGATGGATGGATGGATGGATGGATGGATGGATGGATGGATGGATGGATGGATGGATGGATGGATGGATGGATGGATGGATGGATGGATAGATAGATAGATAATCTTTATTTAACCACGCTAACACCGTCAGCAGATGCTGGTTTCCACATTGGGCGTGTTTGAGATACAGGTATTACGCTAAATTACATACAAAATAGAATATCTACAAAGATTTACATAAATGTCTAGATTACAAATTTTCAGAACATAGTTAAGTATAATCATGGATAATATAATTAGATAATTTATAATTATAATCTATTATATTACCCATGGTTTAATATAGAGATAAATGTTACAGTTTAGTTACTTAGAGCAGAAGCAGCAATGTTTCGTTTGAATTGGTTGAGAAACTTGCTAATTTTAGTTTCTACTGACAGGGAGTTCCATATCGAGCCCCCATCATATAGAAAACTTTTCTTCATGTTATTTGTTCTCGGTTTTGGCAAACAAACATTAAGGTCACTGTTTCGAAGATTGTGATTTAGGACTTCTTCTCTGAAAGTGAATTGATTTTGTAGGCATTCTGGACCCATGTTGTTTAATATTTTGTACATCATTTTGGCTTTTGCTTTCATTCTTTGTGATTTTAGTGGTTCCCAATTTAATTCACTTAATATAGTATCTTGCTGTACTTCATTGGGCATATTTGTTATAATGCGAGCAGCTCTGTTATGAAGCTTTTGTAGACGTGTGGATTGAGTTTCTCCCTAGCACATTCCAAACTTCACAGCAATAATCAAAGTAAGGTTGTATTATAGCATTATATATTGATAGAAGGGTTTTCAGATCAGCAAATTCTTTTAGGCGCCGAAGAGCACCTAGACCTGATGTTATTTTTTTACAGACATTGTCAGTGTTATTTTTCCAGTTCAAATTTTCGTCGACAACTATGCCCAATGTTTTACTTTCGGTTACTTGTTTGACTGCTTTACCATCAATAGAAATATTTGGCTGACAATTTGATACTGTTTTCAACATTTGATTAGAACCAATTAATATGAATTCAGTTTTAGTTACATTTAGGTTTAGTTTGTTCGCTATTAGCCAATTTCGAAGGTTTTCTAGATCCGAGTTTACGACATTTTCAATTTCATTTATTGTTTTCCCAGCTGCTGTTATATTTGTATCATCAGCAAATAATCGAGCTTCAGTTTTGTTCAGGCATTTAGGGAGGTCATTTATGTAAATCAAAAAGAACAAAGGTCCTAAGATAGATCCTTGAGGTACACCACATTTTATATTTCGTTCAGATGAAACATATCCATTTACTTGTTGGTAGTGGTCCAACGTAGCTCTGGTTCTCAGCACGATTGAAAAAGTGGGGAAAGTAGCCTTTTTCCAGCTCAGTGAGACCGAAAGTCTTGGGAAAATCAACCAGACGCATAGGGATGAAACAGCGAGTCGATGAACTTAATTTTCAATTCTGGCACGAAGAGAGAAAGGATCTTGGCACCGCGAGTAATCATCTCAGGAGTTATGCCATTCTTGTAAAGGTATTGCAAGATAAAGTATCCATCGTATGCCTGGAAATTGTGCGCGATGAAGGTGGTATTAGCGTTCTCAATCTGAAAGAGCCAGTTGCAGAACTCGTTTTTGGTGTTGGGACCGGAAAACACGAACTCATCACCGCTTTCGTTCTGGCCACGCAGAGGTTTGGAACGTGCTGACCATCATCTTGAGTACACTCAAAATAAAAAAAAACATCAGACTTTGATCGTTGCGCTCTTCGACGTCGTTGTCCACCGCGACATCGTTGTCGAGGAACTCGTTGCGTTGGCTTTCTTGGGCAGGTTGTCGATTTCTCGTTTCGATCGGTTGGATATAACATTGATGGTTGTCTGGCTTTACGTACTTGGCGCAAGTAGAACAGCGCACTAGGCCACAGTGATGATCGTTGATACTGACTCTGGTCACCACGCGTTGACACCTTTGGCACTTGATCAGCGAGGAACATAGGGCTTTCTGTTGACCAACTGCAGCTTTGTGACGGGCGAAGCAGTCGTCACTCTTGAAAAAGCGGTTACATTCTCGACAGTATTTCCACTTAATCACGGGACAGTTCTGTGTATTACACAGCTTGCAGAGATCTCCACAAGGATGGTCGGTGATCTTGTTGTAGCCTTTCTTACATTTATGACAGTACTGTTTCCTGGCGAGGAAAGCTGGCATACTCGTAATCACGTCATAGTGGTTGTCGTGGTGATACAAGTAAAGGTGTTTGTCAGCTTCGGGACCAGAATAAATTAGTGCGTTTAAATGTTCCATGGAAACAACATTCAACTGGTAACCAGGGAGGACAGCCTGGAACTTCTGGATCTCCGGGATGCCACAGGGACGCAGGGGGACACCAGCGCTCTCGTGTAGTTCATGAGCTAATTGAACTTGGAGAGGTCTGTCTAGTCTGCGAATATAATTATATCGTGGGTCGTTGTCCAATTTTGCCTTGGCAACGACGATCGCACGAGCACAACAAAGATCGTCTTTGTTTTTGATCTGAATGAAACATTGTTTTTTGTCGAGGTAGCTCTGGAGATTAACTACGTTTCGTTTACGGCCGGTTCTACCTTGGGTATTTCAACATGGACCACGTTGACGTTGACGGACTCGTCTAATGTGAACTGCGTGTTAGACTGGACAACACGTTCTACGGCGGCCAGGAATTTCTCGGGGGTCAAACGGTCTCGTGGAAGGAAAGGCGAGGAAATAGGTCGGTCTAACTGGTGGGAGTTTAAGATGAGGCGAACTTGATCATGGGGAGCCATATCAGTGGTTAACCGATCAAATAAGTGCTTAAAAGCACTGTTTAAAGCACGTGTAACATTTGAAACCCCATGAACATGTAAATGTTTAAACTGTACAGTATAGTCGGTACCTGTGATCCTGAACTTTCGGACGTTCACTTGTTTCACAGACTTGATACTAAAATAATCCTCAGGTTTGAGACGTTTTGCGGAAGACTCGGTATCGTTGACACGCTTTCGTTTGTTACCTTCGCCCATTTGGTTTTCCATTGGCTCGGTTGGAGGGGAATCAGGCTGTTCACAGCCTTCAGAGGGAACTTCTCCTTCGAATAGATTGTCGTTGTTGGCCCAATCTTCGTTGAATTGGCGGCGTTCTTCATCGGACCAATTAGTCATCAGGTCAGGTACCACATCAACTGGTGCTTAGTTCTCTCGCTGAAGCTCGTCAGCCATGGCGTTGGTCCAGAAGATAACCTGTTGCAAAACTGCCCGTTTCTGCTCTTCCGTAAGCACAAACGACTCCTCCATAAACTCCAAGGCGCCTTCGTTCTCACAAGCCTTAATCATATCAATCATATCAATCTAGAAACATAAGAGGGAATTTCATAAATAGAAACACTTCGTAAATAGAAACATAAGAGGGAAATTCGTAAATATAAAAACGCAGATTAACGTTCAAAACATAACTTACCGTTTGAGACATCTTGATTATAGCCAAGAATAAAAACTTTCCAAAGAACACTTTCCAAAACTCACTCCAAAAGACTTTCGATGTTACTCGTAAGAGTGAGAATGAGACGACGCGACGCTGTACATTCTCTATGGTTACATCCTATGATTGCCCAAACATGTTCTTTTGTTTCATTCGTTAATGAGTTTTTAATGAGTTTTTAACGAGTTTCTTACATGTGGCTTATGCAAATATCAGTAATTTTACCCCTTATTATCCTCACCCGTCTCTTGAATACCCCCTAAACTGCATTAAATATTCTACACTAATGCAAATACATCCTCCACGTCGTGTGCACTCAGCCATCCTGTCGCCAAATAATTGCGGTGTCCTGAAAGTTGGCTTGCGGGCGCAGCTAACTTTCAAACGCTTTATATTATGTGTGCGAGTTCGTTCGTTCGTTAGGAATCAATAGTATATTTTTGACGCGACATTTTTAACGCGATATTTTGAACGCCACAGGGCACCGCTTTTTAGCACTGTGTCTGGTATTTCGTTTATATATCGCCACCTAAAATCATTCTTACGGCTTTTCAGAATGATTCGTATCTTAAGTTCGGCTTCTCGAAGCGATTCCCCATTCTATCTTCTTACGATTTCCTCACTCATAAACTAAGGTTAACCTAGTAATAATTCTGTGCTTGATTTGTTTCCAAGTGTCTTAATATATTCATACTGAACGTTGCTAAGCGTTCTCTATATAAGATTTACGTTGCCATGTGCCAATACGTTTGAAACCCTTTAGCTTTTCGAATCGACTCCTCATAATATCTTAAGTTTGACTTCCCAAAGTGATTCCCCACCCCATATTCTTACGATTTCTTCGCTTATAAATGAGGTTTAGTAATAATTCTGTGATGACTTACTCTGTTTGAATATAATATTCATCATATGCTATTAATTCAAGTCGATATGTTATCTCTGCCAATTCAGACACTTAGACTGTTCAAAACTCCCTATACTCATCGAGACATGCTTTGAGATAAAAAATATAAAGTTCCTCTATCAATTTGTAAAGAATTCCTTGTAAAGAACATCTATTTTGTTAAAGTTTAGTGTACGCATGCTCTGTACGTCTACGTGTCCCACAACTGTCGACTGTCAGTAGGGTAAAGTGTTTAAATGAAAATGTGATTACTGTTACGTATAAGGATATAAGTCGAGTGCCTTTTGATAATGACGTAACTTCGGAAATCAGTCGGAGAGCTATCGGTTATGACGTATTACACGGGGGGTTGAGTATCAGCTAGGGTTTGGGGGGGGAGCATAAGTAACAAGTCGATTATGACGTAGTGAAAACCAGGGGGTTCTGGAACACAAGGGTTAGGCGCTAATGTGACGTAACGCTCTGCTGTATAAAATGTATACTAATGAGATTAGGGTTAACGGTCCCAAAGGAGCCTGAGAAGTAGTGACGTATGCATAATGAGATTAGGGTTAGGATGTCTCAAAGGAGCCTGAGAATGAATAAATAATAAGTTGAATATTTAATGAAGCGGCATCCCTTTGGGGTCTGGATGGGGGGGGGGGGGGTATTACTACTCCAAGCCTTCAAACTCTTCTTTCAGTAACATAGTTTGTAGTACTTCAAAACAATCCATTGGTGACAATTTTGACAATTTCAAGACACATCTGTCATTAAGCCAGGGAAGTCTTTCAACCATTTATTCATAATGGTTTCGTATCACTTACAAGTGATACGAAAGTTAAAATTTTAAGGCTCCGACGATGTTACCACCAGGCCACCGAAGCAGGTGTCAAAATATTAGGGTTATACTTTACAGTTCTTTCTTTCCATGTTTCACTCAAAGAACATTATCATTCATTTCGTTTCTATCCTGCATTCTGATTGGTTAATTTACCTGCAAATAACTGAGTGCAAATTATTTTCTGCTGCAAATAATTTTATGAGCATGCGCACTAGCGGTAACACTGCTGACGGCAAATAATTTTCGTAAACATGGCGGCTAGTTCTTCAGCTATCCGAGGAAATAATCGAGATTATTTGGAAGCATCCTTAACGACAATATACTTCAGAAAAGAAATAGTGAAAAGGAAGTTTTAGTGAGATAAAAAGCAAGACTCGTGCCAACAAAAAGTAAGTTTTACGAAGATTTTAGTATGCCGAAGACAGAGAGTAGAGTGGCGATCTCTTACTTCAGGCATTTCAAACTTTTAACTATTTTATGAATGATAAATCAATTATTGAACTCGTCTATCGCAAAATATCATGATTTGTCAGTGTCTCGCTACTAGTTATTTGCCTCTGCCTTCGGCATCGGCAAATAACTAGTAGCTCGCCACTGATAAATCATGATATTTTGCTCCGACTCGTCCAATAATTGATAATTGCAAACACGTCTAACAATATTTGCATCGGCTATATTCATTTATGGCATTTCGAATTCATTTAGAAGAGCAATACAAATTTCATTTCAAAATCTGAAGTGTTGAAACTGTTTTCACCACTGACCTTAGTAATTGCATCCGTAATATCTCGGCATGCAACATTTATATGTTTTACAGACGAAAAGTTGCTACTTTTCCGATTTTTATGCCAAATTATAAACAAACTACGCTAGCTAAGTTACCAGTGGTTTTACCATAAGAAAAATATTTAAATGGAGATAAGACGAAAGCCAACAACGTCAACGGGCAAGCGAAAACATAACGGATACGTTTAAAATACTTTAAGGACACACAAAATAGAAAACAAAATTACAGTGACAGTCCCAGGATATATTATTATAACTCGAACAGCATTGCTACTAAAATACAAAACAACGGTAACTCCAAAGATGGTAAACATTTTATTAATGATTCAACGTTTCGACTAAATTGTAGTCATATTTTTTTTGTAGCATTGCTGATGATGACTACAATTTAGACGAAACGTTGATTCATTACTAAAATGTTTACCATCTTCGGAGTTACCGTTGTTTTGTATTTTATGAAAATACTCAGTGGTTCCGGTAATTTTATTGCTCCTGAATGTTCGTGAAAGCGGCCGCTCTATATTTTTACCGTAAGCTTAATCGTTTCGGCCTTTTTCTTCGCTGTTTTTTTTTTTTTTTCCGCTATTGCTTTTTCCTCCTTTCGAGTTCCGGTGTGACGGGTTTTCTTCTACTATTGGATGTTGTTCTACTTTATACGTTTATGTTGATTTGTTTCTGTTCCTTTGAACCAGAAATACGTATCCTTTTTGTCAAGAACATATTATGTTGTTGAACTTTTTTTCTCAAGAATATATTTTATTGTTCCTAGTGCCCCACAATCATTATCGCGCAAGTGAACGTACCATGCATAGAAACAAACAAATAAATATTAAGATCACAGAAATTTGTTCGCATATCACGCTTGTCCATGCGTGTAATTAAAATAACTCTACGCGTGTCGAGATTAGCACCCTCACCGGGGTCCGGGCCTTCGGCTCTACGCCAGGGCGATTAGCAACAATTTGGTAAAATTTGACGAAAACCATCTCGGCCAACAGCCATTTATCGAACAAAATTTTGCCTAAATTTGCCAGTGATGATGTATTATGGTCTGATGTTGTTGTATAATTCTGTTTTAATTTGTACGGGAGCTGTGGCGCACGATGGGGGTTGGTCACAATGGTTGATATAAAAAATATAGCAATATAATATTTGCATTTTATTGTATTGTTTTAATTTTTTCAATTTGAATTTGCGAAATGCTGATTTTCATTTTACTGTAACAAAGTTTGTTGGTAAAGTCGTTTATTGTTTAAATATTTAACATTTTGTTAAAGATTATAATAATATTTAAAAAATTAGCATAATTTGCAAAATGGATTGTTCGACAAGACCCGAAAACCCCAAATTTGAATAGCAGAGCTAAGGACAATTCAAATGATATATTGTGGTATTATCTTCGTGGTATAATCCATGTTAATTTGCAAATTGGTGAGACCATTTGCTGCGACTGGGTGTTGAGCCGGACCTGAAAAGGTTGGTTAGCAATCACAGCCTGGTTTCCGGTTAGCAACCACAGCCTGGTTTCCGGCCTCTCTTTTTTAACGTCGAGCGGCAGATCGAAATTGTGAGAGGCCTGGCCCCAAATTATCCAGGCGCCAGCCGGCCGTGCTAAGGAAAACCAAGGCAGATAACACTCACCTCGGTCTAGACAATTTTTTATAACATCATATATAGCAAGGTTGGTCCACTGCCGAAACGTGAAAGTAACATATTTCGATTTGTATAAATGTATTTCAACACAATCACTCCCTACGCAGCACACTACTTTTATAATAAAGCAATACACCCGTATGTAACAACCTTTTCACGTGATGTAAAATAAAGAAATTTACTCGTTTGCTGCTCTTAAGACTGAAGAAGTTTGTTTAAAACCGCAGTGCCCTCTTCATATTTTTCTAATTTTGAGAAGAATCCGAGCTCTAGCAGGATCATGATGGATAAAGATGAATAATTTCCCGCTAATCCTCTCCCTCGATCCCTATTCTGTGACGTCACCAAAATAAGTATCGAGAGAAAAGAGGACTAGGAACTAGTCTATGGCAATCAATAATTTGCGTTCAGCACTTTCTTTCAGAGATAACTAGAATGTAATAGGTCAACGTAATTTGGAATTAACTTACCAATGACTTATTGTTTCAAAAATTGGGCGATAAATGGTGTAATATGGCCATGTTGACTGCCGTGAGATGTTTATGTATCAGGGGACAAACGTTTGCACACAGACCTCACCCAACGCACACTAAATTAAAATAGTGTAATAAAAGTAGCGTGCTGCCTAGGCAGTGTAGAAACAACAATCGAAATATAGTAAGGTTAGATATACTGCCGAAACAGAGAACGTAGGAGTCTAACGTTTCGAGCGAAGGCCTTTCGTCAGAGAGAAACATAAATAGTGTGAACAAACAATGAGCTTATATACGAAAGGTAATCATGTGACCAAAATAAGCCAATCAGATAAAAATAACAATAACAAATCGATAATGAGATGCGAAAGACATTTGCTATTCATGCCGTCGATGAGCAAGAAGGAGGGGGTGTAAAAAGGATGAGCGATAGTAAAAGTAGATAAATATATAAAGTGAAAACGCTGTTTATGTCTGCATATATTTGTATGAATAGCAAATGTATTTCGCCTTTCATTATCGATTTGTTGTTGTTATTTTGATTTGATTTGCTAATTTTTCGCATCTCATTATCAATTTGTTATTGTCATTTTTATCTGATTGGCTTATTTTTGATCACATGATTACCTTTCGTATATAAGCTCATTGTTTGTTTACACTCTTTACGTTTTTCTCTGACGAAGGGCCTTCGCTCGAAACGTTAGACTCCTACGTTCTCTGTTTCGGCAGTATATCTAACCTTACTATATTTCGATTGTTGCACACTAAATTACTTCTAATCTAGAAATACATGAATGCAACACCCCCTCGCCCGCTTTTATTAATTGCTTTCTTGAAACACCTCCCCACCCACCCACCTTGATTAAAACAAGCACACTTGATATACAGCCAATATAAGAACAAACAGATATAAAAACAAATGATAATCCTCAAGATAATTCTATAATTTATGGATAAGTTGACTAAACTGATTTAACACATCAAAGCAAAAATTAGATTTCATTATTAAGTTCTGGTTGTACAAAATATGTTTTTAGGAGGTTTCAAGTTTCAAAAGGGATTATTTTTAACGAGCTTTAAATGGCTTCCCTATGAATACATGTTTTGCAAAGGCAGAATTAAAAGTCAACAGCTCAAAAATTACATTTATAATAGAGTCCGAGATAAAAACAAAAAAACAATGCGGTAGAATCGGATTCTAGAAAGAAGTTTTAAACAGACAACGTTTCAGTCGAAAATTTGGAAATACAGCCAAAAAAGTCGCCACAGCCCATGAGTATTAAATAATAAAGCTGATTTATGGTTTGGACGAGCAAAGGGAAAGCACGAAAATGTGAAGCTGTATATTGTTTAGATTAAGCGAAAACTTGAAAATAACAAGAATCCTACCGTTACGAACACTGCAGATCGAGTTTTTGTTTACCATACGGCGTTTGATTTCTTCAAGTTCTCTGGTTTCTCTTCAAGATATATTAAACGGGTTGCTTGTATCCTTCTTTTCTTCGTGCTCCATTTCGGTTCGTTTAAATAAACGAAAGCATATATATATATATATATATATATATATATATATATATATATATATATATATATATATATATATATATATATATATATAACTGCAGACGGTACCGTTTCGGCCTTTCGGGCCTGATGAGCAGGATGAAGGTAACTGCTTATGAGTCACCTTTGATGCCTCACAAAATGTGGGACATCAAAACCATGCCAGAGCGCTCAAACTGCAAGCAATGAGCGTGCGCACAATGCGTAAGCGGCAATGACTCATCCTGTAGAGCGCTCAATATGACCTAAAGGTCATAGAGCGATATCTATATCTATATATATATATATATATATATATATATATATATATATATATATATATATATATATATATATAAATATATATAAATATATAAATATATAAATATATATATATATATATATATATATATATATATATATATATATATATATATATATATATATATCGCTTACCTCAAAAGTCTGCTACAGGCTGTTTCATCTAAAAAAGAATCTTCAGGCAGATGACAATTTTCGAAAACAGGGGGTGCTTATATCCTTCTTGTCGGAACGTGGGAGTGTGGGGGCGAAACAATACATGCATTCATGGCTTTGTTGCGCTGTTTGCGCGGAATTTGTTTCGATGACGACATTGACTGATAATTTCTGCTCTTTTGTTGAGTAAACAAT
Source organism: Corallium rubrum (assembly GCA_964035015.1). NCBI lineage: Eukaryota > Metazoa > Cnidaria > Anthozoa > Scleralcyonacea > Coralliidae > Corallium > Corallium rubrum. Next base: position 1,983,881 of record OZ036011.1, read on the forward strand.
TCTTGTTTTTATCTTTCAAAATATAAAATTTTTCTTCTAAACATAAATTACATCGTTTTGAACCTCCCGTGTACGAAATGGAATGTTTTAAAATTTGCCAATTAATACTAAAATCCTTATTGTTTTCTTTCAATGCCCAAATATATTTCGAAAGTTCGGTGTCGTTTGCATGCTTTTTATGCTGAAAAGATTTAGTGTGGTTGGCCAATCGCTCTTTGAATGTGGTTGAAGTCATGCCAATGTAATTCTTGATCGTGTTTGTGTTGTTTACTGTGACTGTTGCTTTGTATACCATGTCCCTAGTCATGCATTGTTTTCTAAGTGGGCAATTCGTGTTTTTCTTACAATTGCAACTGTTAGTGTCCTTATCCTGTGGCATGTTATTCCTAGATATGTGTGCATTGTGTTTAGTGATTATTGACTTAACATTGTTCATGCAGCTGTAACTTACTTTGACTGTGTTTCTGTTAAAAATCTTATGGAGCTTGTGGTGTGGTGGGAAGTGCTTGTCAATTAGGTTTAGGAAATTACGTCCTATGTTTGTGCTTACACTCTTGCTAAAAGGTGGGTTGAACCAAGTGATGTTGCGTTGCCTATTCCTGCGTGGTTGCTGTGCTGTGTGTTGAGTGTAGCTAAGATCATGATCAAAGTTGCTGTGCCTAAGTGCGTTCTGATATATGGGTGCAGATTCCTGAAAAACTTGTTCATCTGATGAGAGAAGTGCAATGCGCTTGTTGATTGATGTAGGTAACTGTCTTGTGATGCTTGGTGGGTGGTTAGAGTGCTTATTTATGTAAAGCGGATCGTCATTGGGCTTCCTATAGGGCCTATAATTTCCATTGTTAAGGTCGAAAGTTACATCTAAAAAGTTTACTATGCGTAAATTTGATTCGGCGGTAATTTTTAGGTCAAACTGCTCGAAAATTTTGTGGAGTTCTTTCCTTGTTTTGTCCGTTAAACGTGCTGATTTACTTTTTATAATAGCTAAACCGTCATCTCTATATAGGCCAATGCTTTCTTTGCCAAATTTCTTACTTAGGTGATTTAAAATGAAAAGGCCTACTAACTCACAAACTTCCGCGCCGTCGAAACAACCCATGGTAACGTCAAACAAACTATTGCTTTCTTTTTTTATCCATGAAATTCCGGTATTGAAAAGGAGAGATTTTCTAGCGTGTTTTATTATTGAAATGTTGTTTTCAGTTATAGTAGCCAAATTCGAAGCCCAAGATAATGCTTGGTCCAATAGTTTTTCAGAAATAGACGGATAGAAATCGACAATGTCAAACGAAATAAAACTATGTCTGTCCTTATCTTTTATATTGCCAAACCACTCAATTACTTGTTTTGTATTTCTCCATTGGTTTAAATTCAGTTTTTGTCTCAAATTAGAATTAATTTTGTCCAAAATCACCTTACTTAGTTTTCCGGATTCGCTTTTAGCGGGGTTAATTAATCGGCATTTTGGATTGTTTTCGAAATTTTCTTTGTGGTCTTTTAAAGATATAAATGCTTCGCGTTTTTTCATTTTTTCAATTTTGTCGCCGATTCCTAAACTGTTCGAAATTTCTCTTAGTTCCGAATCAATCTCATCTATAGTGTCCTCGGATCCATGCTTATATGTTTTTGTGATGTTGTCATGTAGGAGCTTGTTGTATGTGTCGAGCGGGGTTTCATAAATGTTCCTAGTTTTGTCTGCAAAAATGAAAATGTTGGGAGATGAATTAATTTTCTTTAAATCGGTAGCCAAACATTTCTGAAACTGGTTCGTATATGGCCGAAATTGTATATTTTCGATGAGTTTTATAAGGTCGTCTTCGAAAGGTTTTATTTCTGGGATAGAAGGAGGTGTTTTGTTGGACGCAAGGCCGAAAGGGTTGTTTTGGTTTTCTCTCTGTTTGTTTTTAAGAAAGAAATTGGCTTTCCATCTCATACGTTTTATTACACTTTCCACTTTTTCAATCAAGTTCTTCAAATAAGCGTCCTGTGATGGTATTGGGATATTCTTTAGTGAATAGTCAAATCGAAATTGCCGCATTTTGAAGTTAAATAGAAATGAATAACGTAACTCCACAAAATTTTCGAGCAGTTTGACCTAAAAATTACCGCCGAATCAAATTTACGCATAGTAAACTTTTTAGATGTAACTTTCGACCTTAACAATGGAAATTATAGGCCCTATAGGAAGCCCAATGACGATCCGCTTTACATAAATAAGCACTCTAACCACCCACCAAGCATCACAAGACAGTTACCTACATCAATCAACAAGCGCATTGCACTTTTCTCATCAGATGAACAAGTTTTTCAGGAATCTGCACCCATATATCAGAACGCACTTAGGCACAGCAACTTTGATCATGATCTTAGCTACACTCAACACACAGCACAGCAACCACGCAGGAATAGGCAACGCAACATCACTTGGTTCAACCCACCTTTTAGCAAGAGTGTAAGCACAAACATAGGACGTAATTTCCTAAACCTAATTGACAAGCACTTCCCACCACACCACAAGCTCCATAAGATTTTTAACAGAAACACAGTCAAAGTAAGTTACAGCTGCATGAACAATGTTAAGTCAATAATCACTAAACACAATGCACACATATCTAGGAATAACATGCCACAGGATAAGGACACTAACAGTTGCAATTGTAAGAAAAACACGAATTGCCCACTTAGAAAACAATGCATGACTAGGGACATAGTATACAAAGCAACAGTCGCAGTAAACAACACAAACACGATCAAGAATTACATTGGCATGACTTCAACCACATTCAAAGAGCGATTGGCCAACCACACTAAATCTTTTCAGCATAAAAAGCATGCAAACGACACCGAACTTTCGAAATATATTTGGGCATTGAAAGAAAACAATAAAACGGGTTCCAAACTATTTTGTGAAATTCCAAAGTGCTAATTTTGAGGTATTTATGTCGAATTTTGCGATTTTCCTCCCTTTTGTTCGCAAAAACGTTCATTATTTTTTAAAAATAAGATTAGTGGTAAAAGTACACTGAAAAATCAGGTAATTTTTAAAAATATGCGAAAAGAAACGTCTGAAAAAACACGTTTTATTTGAATGCTTGAAAGTTCTGTTACTTTATTGGCCACTTTTTCAATCCCTTTATGTGTATTATGCGAACTAATAAAAAATCGCTGCAAAAATAAGATAATATAATAACAACTAAACTATGACATGTTTTTTTCTGCAGAATTACTTAAGATCATGCTCTTTAAAATTTATACGTTGATGCAATATAACAGTGAATGAAAACGATAAGGTTGTCAAAAACATTTCCAACCCTATTGTTTTGTCTGCAAAATCTACAGAATATAACAGTTAAGGAAAACGATAGGGTTGGCAAAAATTTTCTCAACCCTATAATTTTGTCTACAAAATCTATAGAATATAACAGTTAATAAAAACGATAGGGTTGGAAAAATTTTTCCCTACCCTATAATTCTGTCTGCAAAATCTATATAATAGGGTTGGCAAAAATTTTCCCAACCCTATAATTTTGTCTGCCAAATCTATAGAATACAACAGTTAGAAACGATAGGGTTGGCAAAAATTTTCCCAACCCTATAATTTTGTCTGCAAAATCTACAGAATATAACAGTTAGAAACGATAGGGTTGGCAAAAATTTTCCCAACCCTATAATTTTGTCTGCAAAATATAATAAATGCAATAAATAATCCTGATAAGAAGTATATAAGGTTGTTAAAAATTTCTTTAAGTCTATCGAAAAGTTTTTGTTAAAACTAAATTACAGCAAATTAAATTAGAAGTAAACATCAGATCTAAATTTCTCTAATAAATTAAAAGACAAAATTATGAAGTAAGAAGAAGGCACACGGCATTTATTTAATTTAAACTCCAGTGCAGCAATAACAGCTGATCCTAAAGGTAAAACCAAACGGGGGAAACAGTGGTTTAATAATAGGGTTTTTTGTAGTCCTAATTGGTTCGAATTAGATATATAGATTCTAGATCTGTTTACATGAAAAGCCGGCATGGACATGGACATATTCCTAGGAAATTTGTCACCCCTATCGGAAATTTGCCCCCCCCCCCCCTTGGAAATTTGTTCTCCCTCAAGAACACGCTTTAAGCCTGGTTTTCACTAGCGAGCAGCCTAGTCCCTGGCTCTCTATCTTCGCTGTTTTAATATTTGCACGCTAGCATGGGCGCCTAGGCTGAGCGCTGCGAGCGGTGACGTCAAACCTAGACCACCAGTCTCATCAAATATGCGCGTGCTTTAGAACGACGGGACTATATAACGACGTACGCAAGCGCAATAAGCACTTCAGGTAGATGAACACCTTTGAATTTAGGGAAAGCAAAGTGTTAAATTGACCTTGAAGTGCATGCTTACTGCGCTTGCGTACATCATGCTTACGCTTACGTCGCTAGTAAACCACGTACGTTATAAGATAAACTGTGTAAAGCCTCGTACGCTCAGAAACCGAGACGCTAGTTCTGTAGTTCTGAAACCAAGTTTCTAAAACGTTCTGTCAGTATTTAACCTGAACTTCTATTCAATTTCAAATTTTATCTTTGGGAGGGAAACATAATAAAGAAGATCGATTTTGCTTTGTTAACAGTTGACACTTTCAATTGGCATTCCTTAAATAATACACATCGTACTATATATATATATTTTTTGAGCAATATGGACGCGGAATTGGTCATCTAAATTAGATATATAAAAAAATGTTAAGAATACGTCAGTATAATATGTGTCGGAACTATATAATTGTTGGCACAACCAATCTAGAAGAAAATCGTAACCCTACTTCCTTATTTTGTGTAATATATAATATATCATGTTTATTGTCTAATCATTATAGCCTGAAAGGTTTCTAATTATTAAAGTTGTACGATTTTATGACGTTGTTAAGAACCGCGCGTTGAAATCGTTTACTGGTGCGGAGTCGTAGTTCAAGAGCATGCATGACAAAACGGTTACCCAAGTATTGTACGAGTATCACGATTGCGATACCTCTCAATTAATTAGATTTCATCAATAACTCGTAAAACTGACATCATCTAAACAAAAATGGAAAAGTAAAAATTCGACCAGTCCGAGTCACAAAGTCACCAACCCCACGCCACGGTGGACATATACAGTCAAAACATGTATATTATGAGCGGCCTTGTATATTTTATGTCGCCTTGGTCGTTGTACTAAGAGGCCCTGAATTAAGTGGATAATTCCCGAAGTATCAAAACGAATCCCAGATTAACTATACAAATATCACCTCTATTTTAAATAAACCCCAACATGCACCACTGAAAATGAATGTAAACGTTGCCGGCGAATACCTGTGTTAAGCGGACAACGTTGTCTTTATTTATTTCATGATATTTAATTATCTGGATTATATAACACTGGTTACCGACCGGCAGCCAGTCAGATGGCGGAGTTTAAATTAGACTATTTCAGTCTTTCCTGTCTTTAATATCTCACGACGGAAACAGTATAAGTGTATGACAATAGTCGCGGTACTCTGCGTTAATTTGTTCGGGTTAAAGTATTTTTTTAATTAAAGTTCAATGATTGTGACAAGTCAATGTCCTATGGCTATGCGAAGAGCTTAACAGTTTAACTCTTTCTTGTCCGAATTGGTCTTTAGTATTTTATTCTGGCTAACGCCAGACGATTTTATTCACCTCTGGGGAAGCCCCCGGACAGGAATGAGTTATAAACTATCTCTTTAACTCTTTCTTGTCCGAATTGGTCTTTAGTATTTTATTCTGGCTAACGCCAGACGATTTTATTCACCTCTGGGGAAGCCCCCGGACAGGAATGAGTTAAAGTTTAACAAGTAGTCAAGTACTATAGTCAATTATGGTTGTTGTACAACGTCGTTTTTTTTCTGTATATATACGGTTTTGGTAATTGTGACGAACTACGTATTCAAATTTTAATATCTATACACTTGGAATTCCCCTTCATTTATTGGAATTTTATCGTGTCGTCTCGGCCTCAATATTATTATCAACTTTAATCGCGGCGAGTCGGTTTCTGAAACAGAGATCGGGCAAGAACCAGTCGGCATCGTCAACTGGTGTATCAGACGATTTGTTATTTATTTATTTTTTTCATCTTAGCCAAACAGCTATTGCATTTTCCATGCACCCATTGTGTTTAATTGTCCATGCATACCATATTTTACTGCATGTACACAGCACTCCTTTTTTTAGTTTATAATAATAGACTGTATATAACTGATTGGGTCATAATAGTTGGTTTCCCAAATCATATTCATGATGGCAAGTATACACCGAATGCATGCATGCATGGGTTTATGCATGTATGTATGATACACATCACCAGAAATTTGGGTCATTTGTGCCGCTGCTCTCGGTCAGCGGTATATATATATATATATATATATATATATATATATATATATATATATATATATAACCTGTAAACAACCTGTAAACGACCACAAGGACTGAAATCAAGCAAGTTCAAACGCTTTTGGCAGTACCATGCTAAGGACAAATGAGGACTTTTATGTGCTCTCGAAGTAGACTGACTTATGGCAAATGCACCGCGAGTCGGGCACTTCGCATCGCCGGTAACGTTGTTTGTCAATTTGGCCAATTTCTAGCACCTGTTTACAAAGATTACTATGGCCAACACTATGGATAGTGGCACTTTCAGCGCAAAAATAAGACGAGCTAGGGAAGTACTTTGTCGTTGAAGTAAGCAAATGTTTTTTAGTTATAACTGTTCCTTATAGTCCATGCTGAAGTCAGATGGAGTCGGGCAAAGAAGAAATATGTCACCGTTTAAGCAAAATTTCAGTGAATTATTATGTGCTCATGCATGGTCCTTAATACGTACGCGCGCCACCATCTTGCCCCAAATTTCTGGTAATTATATATATATATATATATATATATATATATATATATATATATATATATATATATACCTATGTTAAATTGTGTTATTTTGGTATATACTCAAGTTTGGCTGTTATTCACACCAGGTTCAAAAGGACAGCGTGGGGAAATACATTTGCCAATGTAAGAATACGACTGGTCGACAAGTGAAAGCTATATTTTAAGGACTAGTTTAAGGAAATAGTGCCGGTTTTCGATAGAGCAAAATGAAAAGGTGTAAACTGCCGACATACTTTTGATATTATAAGGGCTTCCCACGAAACGTCAGTATTTAATTATCAAAATATTTTTTTTCGGCAGTTTGCCATCTTTTCAATTTCATGTATTAAAACTAAAATATTTGAAGGTTTCTTATCTTGTGATGTTTCTTTGACTTCGTAATAAAACATTTATGACAAAATCGTCGTAATCCGTCGTAATCGTCGAGCGAGAACAAGCTCGAGGCTAAGATTACATGTTACTTTACGCTCGACTCTGTTTTAGTTTTGGGCTTTTATCTAGCTCGATCGATAATCGATAAAAAGTATTCTCATTCGAAAATGACATAGTTCATTTAATTCAGTTTGTTTTTGATTTTCGTGTAGAACACAGATGACAATGTTGGTATTTATAGTCTATGTTCTTCTAATGCAGCAAATCCGGCGCTGCAACAAAATAAATAATTAAATGTAATGCGAGTCTGTGAGTTGCGAAGAATTTGTTAATTGCGTTCAGAACTGAAATCTTCTCCTGTCCTGCATGTATGGTCTACACAAACAAGAGACTGTCTCTTCTTTTTCTTTGCTTTTAATTTTATTTAGAACGAAATGTTGAAATGGAGAATGTGTTATAGAACCACGCAACGACGAACAGTTGCGTTAAAATACAACTGCATATCAATTAAAGCCTTTAGTGAGAATCAGATGTATATGTACTAATTATTAATCATGTTGTGGGGCAGTGGGTTTGACCGTTCTAACGATATCTTCGAACACTATAGGCAAGCATAATGCATGTTCAAGCCAATCTTACATAATTCAAAATAATTTGTCACCAACGGATATAACCAGCGGCCAGCGCACAAATAGCGCAAGGAAATAAGAAAATCTGAAATGGCAATCGCAAAATTCAGTAACTTTTTTTGAGAGTTATAGAGCGACCTAAATCAGCAAATTATGTAACCTTTATGCGGTTCTCCTTTACGTTCTCCTATTTCTGCACTTTGTAATCTACCGAAGTTTATGCCTCGTTACTTATAGTACGTATGTCTCACCTTGTTATTCCACCTGGCATAACTTCAGCAAACAATATAAAACCGAAACTTACAAAACGAAGCAATGAAATTTATCAATTGAATCAATGTGTACCACCGATAAAGAATCGCGTATGAATGTATATTGTTCAGTAGCATAGTGATAATAGGCAATATGTAATAGGGAACGTAACACGTTCCTTTGAACTGACCAATGAACTCTCGACCACTTATAGGGTGGAGACATGACATGTGTCAATTATAAGCATTTATCTTCAAATTAACACTGGCTTATTGCACATTTGGCATGCAAGCTTGGTCCACCAGACTGCATGTCCATGTAAGATAGTCTAATGTAGTTTACTTTAGTTTGTATTATTTGAAGATGTCTTCTCCACCGGAACATCATACCTTTTCTTCTAATAAAGCCGCTATCTTATTCGCCTATGACTCCGAATCTCGGCTTTAGTAGCAGTGAAATTTCGTCAGAAGAAGCGTCACTGGTGTACGCAGTGGGCTTCAGTGATACAGATAAACCGTCACCTGCAGTTACATCGAATGGTAAGTGTATAACATTGGTCATTGTACAATTATATTATTATATATCTTTACGACTGGAAATCCGAATCTTTTTAGCAGCAGTGAGATTTCTTCTGAGGAATCACCGAATTATTCCCTGGGTTTCAGTGATACAGATAAATCCTCACCCGCAATATATATTAATGAGTGCATACAGGTATATACATGTATAAATGTTAATTCTACAGCTTATAGTTATAGCTATAACGAATACCGCGGAGAATTTATATTTGACTCGCCGTTTATATTAAAATATTAGCCAAAATCTACAATTAAACAAAGTTAAGGTGCATTGTTTCATTACATTTGTATAATGGCAAGCGTATAAAATTGTACATATACTAAGAATCATAACATTTTCAAATTACTTTTAATATGCGGACGGCTTGCCTTCTACAAATTAGTTCAGTGTAATTTTGTCAAAATGCGGCTGAACTTCTGAACGGGTGTCGAAAACGATCACACACAGGAGGGGTGTATTTACTACGCTAAGTTAGTTTGACAAGTTATATAAAAAGGAATTTGCATTAGAAATGAGATCGGATAAGGCTGTAATCAGTTTGCACGAGTTTGCGCTGTTTTGTGCAATATAGGACACTTTCTGTCGTATGTTTGCCTATAGCCACTAGCCAGGCGACAAAATGGCGCGATCTAATTATGGCAATCTTAAGATTAAAGAATACATATTGGCGCATTTCCTAGGTGATTTCCTGGCTTCTCTGCATCTGTTACATTTACTTACCAGTTCCGATCGCCTCTGGCTAGAGACATGCGACGATGAAATTGCTAACAAAATATTTAACGTGACTATATATATATTAATATAAAATACTGCAAAACCTGGGGATGATTTAGTTTAAATCAATGCCTAATTTACCATAACCTAAATTCACAACACGATGACCTTATTAATTTTTACTATAAAACGTTAAATACAAGACTATATACAACAAACTGGCAAGTTATCTAAAACAGCTGTTTGCGTTACTAAATGTTATTGCATGAATACGCTTTCCATATTTTTACACTTTGCCTTAAAATTTGGCAAGTACGAGACTTCAATCATATAGACTAAATATATAATACACGGAGATACAGATACAAGTTACATATAAACTATGCGTCCTTTGTCACAACCTATAGCCTGTAGTATTTTTCAACTCAAGAAAAAAATAATCTGAAGTACAAAATTTGGTTAAACCAATAGTTTAAATAATTAGCTAGTGAATTGTAGTAATTTGTGTTGATCTTTTTATGTCACCTGTCTATAGATTTACACCGGTAACTATCAAGCACGAAGCACCGAATTATCGAGGAGTTTCTGAAGACGATTTTTTTCTCGATTCTTTACTTGCGGATATTTTAGTTGCTGTAAACATCGCAAACAGCAAAAAAAATCCGAAAAGTGTTAGAAGTTGGTGATGATGACTTTAAAATTCATTACTGGCAAGGCTCGTATGCCAACTCATGGCAGCCACAATGTGAAACACAAGCGAGAAACTATTCCTTGGACTCGACGAGATCACCTTTTTGACGATTTTCATAAGCATTATTTTTACTGATAGGGTGACCAAAGTATTGTCTGTATATAGCTTTTATTTTAACAAGTGTATTTTTTTGGTTTAAATATTCCAGGTTGGCAAAAACGTTGACTATCCTATTATGTTTACGCAAGTATAAATTGTTGGGTTTTTAATTTTTAGATAGAATTTTTTAAGGTTGGCAAAAATTTTGCCTACTATATATATATATATATATATATATATATATATATATATATATACATATACATACATACATACATACATACATACATACATACATACATACATACATACATACATACATACATACATACATACATACATACATACATACATACATACATACATACATACATACATACATACATATATATACATATTGTATTTATAAGTAAAAATTGTTGTTTTTTGCAGATAAAATCTCATAGGGTTGGCAAAAGTTTTCCCTACCCTATATATTGTATTTATAAGTACACTTGAATTGTTCGGGTTTTTTCCGATAAAATCTATAGGGTTGGCAAAAGTTTTGCCTACCCTATATTTCTCAAATATGAGTATTTTTTGCAGTTAAAATCTCATAGGGTTGGCAAAAGTTTTGCCTACCCTATTATATCTATTAAAGTACAAATTGTTGGGGGTTTTTGCAAATAAAATTTTATAGGGTTGGCAAAAGTTTTGCCTACCCTATTTTGTTTGCAAGAATCTTATTCTTATTTTTTGCAGATAAAATTGTATAGGGTTGGCAAAAATTTTACTTACCCTATTATGTTGACCACGATGGATTTTTTCTTTTTTTGCTGAAAAGATTTTGCCTACCCTATTATATTTTTCATTTTTTTGTTAATTTTCTTGTCACGAACTTATATTCTCTTTAAGAAACCAAAATTTTGCGTCATTCTTAATTTCGTTCGCAAAACGCAGCAGTTTTCTTTGCACAAAATATTTCTTCCACGTATTTAGGTTATTTTATTAAATTTTGCGGAAAAAATTTAGTTTGGAATTTTACAAAATAGTTTGGAACGCGTTATAAGGATTTTAGTATTAATTGGCAAATTTTAAAACATTCCATTTCGTACACGGGAGGTTCAAAACGATGTAATTTATGTTTAGAAGAAAAATTTTATATTTTGAAAGATAAAAACAAGAATTGTTTACTCAACAAAAGAGCAGAAATTATCAGTCAATGTCGTCATCGAAACAAATTCCGCGCAAACAGCGCAACAAAGCAATGAATGCATGTATTGTTTCGCCCCCACACTCCCACGTTCCGACAAGAAGGATATAAGCACCCCCTGTTTTCGAAAATTGTCATCTGCCTGAAGATTCTTTTTTAGATGAAACAGCCTGTAGCAGACTTTTGAGGTAAGCGAAAATCTATATTTGCTCTAACTATATGTTATCGAGCACTCTTTGCGTTTCGTAGACCAAAACCCACACGTATATATATATATATATATATATATATATATATTTATAATATAGCTACTAATGATATATGAGCTATCTTTCAATCTGATTGGCTGCATTACTAACTGTATATCAGCTCATATACAGCGAGTAGTGAAAAAACAAAATGGCGGCGTAGTTTTCTTAAACTATTGCAGATGAAACTGGCTGGGTTTTTTCAACGTATAGCTCAGAAAAACTTGAGCTAAGAAGGGGAAACTAACATTTAACACAAAATACATAACCCAAATGCACAATTTACAAAGTTAAGATGGTAAATCCACTTTAAAAATCGTCTTAAGAGTTTACAAAACCCGTTTTGAATTGTCAGGTTGACAATGTTTTGTCAGACAAATTAAAATCCAAAAGAATTGAACTAACAACACATATTTATGAGTACAACCATTATTATTACTCAGCAAAGTGCGTTTTTGAAGTAATAAATCATTCAGATGGATAAAAACTGTGTTATTCTTTCAGGTTAGAAATATTGAAAAACAACGCGTAATTTTCGCTATTTATAATGATATTTTTAGCTTCTTTGTCCATTTAAAAAGCCAAAGATTCACAACCACGACAGATTAAGAAATAAACCACCCACCTTTTGACTTTTCAAAGCTGTTTTTATTCTTCATTCAATCTTTTCAACGTATTTTTTGGCTCTGAGAGAAAATTCTGAAGCTGTTTTCAACTCAGCAAGAAACTTGAAAACATAAACTACAATACGCATGACGGAAGCTCATACGTGGCGGATATTCAATTAATATAATTTATTGCAATAAATCAACAATTTTGCATTAATTATCATAACATATTTTGCTATATTATAAAACAATTATACCATTCGCTCTCGTCGTATATGAACTCATAGCCAACTCGGCGAAGCGCCTCGTTGGCTATGAGCTCATATACGACTCGAGCTCATGGTATAATTGTTAAATATATATATATATATATATATATATATATATATATATATATATATATATATATATATATATAAAATTATGAGTAAATGTCAAATCGGTTTTCGGAAAAATAGCAGAACAGCAGATCATTTACTAGTTCTAATAGATGTTTATAATCGCAAAATGAATATAAGAGCCCAGCTCAAAATTTTAAGATGCAATACCATAGCGTTTGGAAACCATTTAAAAAAACAGAATATATTTATTGACGTTTCGTTACTTAACCAGTAACATCTTCAGAATGACTTAAGATTACATTGAATATACTTATATATAACATTAATATAGTTTCATATTACAAGAAAAAAAAACGGTAAAAAGGAGATTAAAACAATTTAAAATTTTAAACTATAAACGATCAAAAAGAGATTAAACAATTTTAAATTTAAAATTATAATAGACCAATGAAATGCTTACCAGGTGACAAGTACAAAAACAGAAATGTGTGAATAATGTGATGAAAGATGAACATAATAAGATGAGGTGTGAATAACATAAAAGGCAAAGAAAAAAAAATAATAAAGATGACAGAAAAAAAATATATCTCAAAACAACGAAAGTGGTATAGAGGAAATATTTTCATTTAGAGAAGGTCGAGATTTTGAAATGAGTAAACTCTCGCGAAGAAGGAGTTCAAGATTAGAGTTAGAACGAGAGGAAGATAGTATGGTGAAGTCACTTGGTGAGATGTTGTGTTTAGTGCGGTGGACATGAGAGAGAATTCCTGAGAAAGACGAAACGGTCCGTTTCTTTCCCGTCAAAGGCGAACCCCCCATGTGTTCTGAGATTCGCGTGTGAAGATGTCGGCGAGTTTGGCCGATATACAACGCTCCGCAGCATTGACACGTGTACTGATAAACAACACGCGATCTCATCAACATGGGGATTCGGTCTTTGTAAGAAAAGAAACTCGACAGACGTCTACCAGATTTGAAAATAAAACGTAAAGAAACATCTGGGAAGGCATAAGAACATAATTTCATAATTTTTGTTCGGAGCTGTAGAGAGTGTAATCCAGTAAACGGAAGTGAAAAGTAGAGAATAGTCTTATGAAGGGGGTTAACGTCTCGAGAAGAGGTGGGAGAAAACCGTTTGTCAAGAAAAGCACGAATACAACGGTCAAGAAAAGCATTAGGATAGCCATTGTTAAGAAAGAGTTTCTTAAGTTTAGCTAGTTCCGAATGAAACAAATGGTATGAAGAACAAATTTTGAAATAACGATCAAGAAGAGTATAAAACAAACCAACGTTTGAAGGACAGGGGAATGAAGCTATCAAAATTAGTAAATAAACCAGTGAAAGTGGGTTTACGATAAACTGACGTAGAAAAGTTGTCAGAGCGATCAATTGAGACATCTAAGAAAGGAAGAGTGGAGTTGTTTTCTAACTCACTGGTAAAGGTAATATTAGGGTGTTGAGAATTAAGGTAATCTTGAAAAGGACGAACATGATCACGAGAACTAAAAATAACAAAACAATCATCAACATAACGACGAAAGAAAAGTGGTTTAAATTCAAGTGGGCAATTAGCTAACCAATGACGTTCATGGTAAGATAAGAAGGTGTTGGCAAATAGAGGACCAAGTGGCGAGCCCATAGCTACACCATCCACTTGTTCATAAAGACGGTTATTAAATAGGAAATGACAATTCTTAACTGAAAAATTTAAAAGATCGCGGAGCTGCGATACCGAAAAACCTTCAAAAAGGGTGGAATTTTGAAAAGCCTTATTAATCATAATATCAATGGTTTCGTCAAGCGGGACATTAGTGAACAAGGAATTAACATCAAAACTAGCCATAAAAACGTTTTCAGAATCAAGATTAAGAGAACGTAGGTCTTCAAGAAAAGAAAAAGTGTCTGAAATCATAAAGGGACTAATGAAAAGAGAATTAAGAATGGTGACAAGAAATTTTGAAAGTTTGTAAGAGTGAGTGTTAATTGCAGAAAGAATAGGTCTAAAAGGAAGACTGGTCCTGTGCACCTTAGGTAAACCGTACAAAATACCTGGTCTAGAGCCAGAAGGACATAATTGTTCGTATACATCATTAGATATGACATTATCGTTCTTCAAACTACGGAGGAACGAGCGCAGATGATTTTCACGATTGATCGTATGCTTGAGCGGATCGGAGTTAAGTTCCTTAAATTTTGATGAGTCGGACAGAATGTTAAGCATTTTACGATCATAATCCGTCTTGTCAACCAAAACAATGCCGTTGCCTTTGTCTGGCTTCATAATGTAAATGTTCGGATCGTCTTTTAAATTCTTGAGGATCTGGTAATCATCACGGGTGAGTAGGAAGTTCGGCAGCGCAAAGTTTCTGTAGCCGGATAAAGCAATGTCTTTAAGTTTCGTTTTAAAAGAATCATCATCAAAACCAGAATTGTTGCATATAGTTTCTCGTTTTAATTGTCGGTGAAGAAACTCGAAGGGTATGAGAAAATCACAAAAGTCCAACTTGTTACGTGGGAGAGCGAAATTTAAACCTTTCACTAAGATAATCTTCTCTTCAGGCGATAACACACGGCTTGAATAATTAAAAATAACATCATCAGGATTAACAGACGGGGAAGTGGATGTAGAACAGAGTCGGAGTAACTTTTTCTCTTGTATTTTCTGATGTTTCTCGATTGTTCTGGTGTTTTCTCTATCTGAAACGGACTTTAGGTGGACAAGATCAATTGTTCGGATTAGCAAGGAAAGGTTAGAATAAGCGTTAGATGCTTGGGTAAATTGGGTTGTCAGAACCCGTATTCGAGAACGTTTCTGACATATTTCTTCAACCAATAACTTCTTTTGGCATTGATAATAAGCGGAACTTCAAACTTATTCAATATGGTTGTAGTAAGAATTTCATACGTCTAATGCTAAGTATGTATTCCTCAGTTGATTGCTCGGTAAAATTGGATAAGTTCCATATTGGGGTAAAACAAGGATGCAATCTAAGTCCCACCTTATTCAACATGTTTATCAATGATATACCTAATCTATTTAATAGCTCGTGTGCCCCAGTAAAACTTGATGAAACTGATTTAAATTGTTTACTTTACGCAGACGACTTAGTTTTACTATCCGAGTCCAAGTCTGGCTTACAAAACTGTCTCACAAAGCTTGAATTTTACACCAAGAATTGGAAGTTGAACATTAATTTAAAAAAATCAAAAGTTTTATTGTTTGGAACACCAACCCAAAGACGTGCACACTTCTCATCAATTTGGTCTTTTGGGAGTATTGCTCTAGAGCAAGTTGATGAATATTGTTACCTTGATATTACTTTTCACTTTTCCGGTAATTTTAAACGAACACAAAAAATACTTTATGGTAAAGCAACACGTGCCTATCATTGTTTATTCAAAAGTTTTTCAAACGTAGAGAATGTACCAATAAAATTACTTTTAAAACTTTTCTCTTTAACAGTAGTTCCCGTTTTACTTTTTAGCTGCGAAGTTTGGGGGCCATACTTACTGGGTAAAATAAACTCTTTTGCGATGTTTAAAACTAAAATTTTTAAATTAACAAATGATATAGAAAGACTACATCTAAAATTCTGCAAAAGAATCTTGGGTGTTCACTCAAAATCTACAAATTTAGCTGTCTATGGTGAACTAGGAAGGGCACCCCTAATTATACAAATAGCTACACTTATAACAAAATATTGGTTTCGCATCAAAAGCTCAACTTTTACAGACACCCTCACTGGTGAAGTGGCGAGAGTCTGTATGGACTCTAATTTACAACCAATATTATTTACAAAATATTTACTACAACTATGTAATATAGAAGTTAATAATTTTAAAAAAATTTTAATACCACCCGAAGAACAAGGAAATTTTTTCCATGCATTACTTGAGGAATAAATTACATGAGTTTTATACTGAATACTGGAAAGAGCAGATTCAACAAGGTGGAAACAATGGAAAATTAAGAGTCTTTAAAAAACTGAAAATAAGTTTTGGCTTTGAAAAATATCTTCTTCAATTCGCAACTTCAAACATTGTCAAACGGTTACAAAATTAAGAATTTCAGCTCATAAATTACCTGTTGAAACTGGTCGATACGGAAATGTTTCATACAGTGAAAGATTATGCAAACATTGTGATCTAAATGAGATTGGGATCCGGAACGAACAACACCTTTTAATGTCATGCAGAAACACAAAGTTCGCCGATCTTAGAGTTAATCAAGACCTTTTCATGTATGTCATTGCTATGCAAGACAAAACAATTATGACTTTATTTTATTTTATTTTATTTTATTTTATCGAATTTGTCACAGTAAATAATCACACTAAATTGGATACAAAGGTTGCTAGTACATAAGCAAATACAACAATCAAAGAACAATAAAAACGCTTACAAAACAACAGATAAAATAGATGTGACAGGAGAAAGGAACAGGACTTGCGTCCCTATTGAGACCTGACCCCTCAAACAATATACTCGATCAACATAATATAAACTTAAACAGTATACTCAATAGTCATACATACACATATATACATATACATGTACATAATACACACACATGCACATATATGGGAATGACTAACATGACGAAAAATATAAAACTATTCTATAATTGACCATAATAATAGCAAATGTATATAGAGTTCAGATATTATAACTTTGGTAGCTAAATACTTGTTTTAACAAGTTTTGAAAGTTTATAGTTGAGCACGTAGTTTAGTTTATATGTTATATGTATGTATTCTTATATGCCAAATCTGGTATTTATGTTGTTTGAATAAATTTATTCCATGTATGCTAAAATTAAACGCCAGCCTTTTGCCGAGCGACGAGGCAAGCGTTGTTGTGTGAAACTTGTTTAATCGAAAGCTAATAATGATTCGAAAAGTTTAGCTTAGAACATTACAAAATTTACGAAGAATAATGTTTTGACTATGTTCTTTCTGCCCATGCAAACAAAGGTGCGTAAAAGTCAATGTGAAGCGTGTGGGCATCAGAGAAATATTCAAATATAGTAAGGTTATATATAGGACCCTTCGTCCCACGTTTCTCTCTGACGAAGGGCCTTCGCTCGAAACGTTAGACTCCTACGTTCTCTGTTTCGGCAGTGTATCTAACCTTACTATATTTCGATTGTTGTTTATACACTGCCTACGCAGCACGCTACTTTTATTACACTATTTGGAGAAATATTCAGTTGGCCGTGTTGACACACGGTGTGCTCAAATTACATTACCGAAGTCTGAAAATTATCTGCGTACCGCACGGCGCTTGAAATCACGAATATTTTCAGAAGTATGTAGCTTAGAACTTCGCCGAATTTTTGAAGAATGCTATTTCGATTATCCTCTTTCACCACATGCAGATAAACAAGCGTTGATGTTATGAGCGTCAGCGAAATAAAAGATGTGAACACAAGCCCGACGGAAATGGGGTGAACAACAAGAGAGCGACTAGTATAGTGTGTTTACTTGAAAGTGAATATTTCGAGTAGTTTAGCTTAGAAGTTCACGAAATTTACGAAGAATGGTATTTTAGGTATGTTCTTGCGGCTCATATCAATAAATCCGTACGGGAGCTTTTGAAAAGACAAGTGTTTGCGAAATGTAGGAGGTCCAGTAGTCTCCTTCGCAGACGTTCAGGTGTGCGTATTCAACAACCGATCGAAAACATTGCTTCTTCTACGTATTTTAATTTGTTTTCTTCAATGTTGCTCAAGCTAACCGAAGAAATCCTAAGACTTCGTGGGTGAATTACTTGTTCTTGCATATTAAAAGCTTCACAAGAGGAGAAACCACCACAATATAAACATGGGCCATCCATGGCCAGAAACCTTTGAGATTGTATCGGCGCTTGGTAAATCAGCTATTTACCACACTCGGTAGGAAAGTTTACAAACATCAGTATTCCCTTGGACAAATTGGACAACTGCTTTCCGTTGATAGGGATTAAGATCTTTTATTTTAAACGTTTAATTCTGGCTAACGCCAGACGATTTTATTCACCTCTGGGGAAGCCCCCGGACAGGAATGAGTTAAACGTAAATCACACACCTGCTCGCCACCGAGGCAAGAACATGCCCAAGGTGAAGGTCGGCTTTCCAGATTTTGGAAGGCTTGCTCTGATTGGTCAGATGCGGGAATGGAATGTGTTGCTCGAGTGAGCAGCCGCTGGTGGGGAGCCAGTTTGGGACGGCGACCCTAACAACGGCTGCTAGGGAGACTAGACACCGGCATGCAGGCTATAATTAAAGAGGCAAGCATGCGTAAAAATCATATACTGTAGTATGCAAATACACAACACTATATCTTGCTGCAATCAATAGCTTGCTGAGATCAAAAGTTTGCTGAAGAAAGTCAAAAGGCATAAAATATATCGTTTGAGAGAATTACTTCAGCTCAGAACAGATACAAATTGACAGGTACGTAACAGAACGAAGATTGCTTGAGTATTGTTCCTTCATGACTTTCATGATTGGATACTGGCTTTGAGGGACACAAACTCGTGTCACTTTGAAGATGGCAGCCGAACCGATTGCCCAAATGTCAGTATCGACAACTCTGTATCGGCATGTAATACAATGATCACTTCAATTTTTACCTCTCTCACAGAGAGATTTATGGCTTCTCAATTCCCTTAAATAAGGGAAAATTTCTAATTTACACTTTTCCGCAAGTCTCTACCCAAGTCTCAGACCCCGTTTACACGATGCCGATACAATTTGAAAACGGAACAAAATCATGCCGTTTAGGCCTTGCATTTACACGATACCAGCACAAAAATAACATGAAATGTTATATGCTGTATTTGCATACCGGCATGATTTTGTTCCGTTTTCAAATTGTACCGGCATCGTGTAAACGGTCATGTATTACTTATAATAATTAAGTCATTCAGTAGAACAAAACGCAACAATGTTACAATTTTTGGATTTAAACGGTTTAGTCCTACAGTCCGGAAAGAATATTCGTTACATTTGTAAATTGCTCATGTGAAACCAATTGCAGTCATAATAACTATAAGAGTTTGTGAATAATAACGTTCTGAATATCTATGCATGTGTGCATGACATATATTAAATGATGTATATATAATAAACATGAACATACTTTATATAGCGAATATAAACAAATGCGACTGTTTTCTTGAACGTCAAACGCAAATATGAAATCGGTAGCGTCAAAACAAAAAGTGCATGGGTAAAAACGCTGCCTCTCAGCACTGCCTAAAGTTAAGCCTGGTTGCATGGGGTCAGTACTGCAGATGGGCACTTTGGCTTCATGGGAGTAGAGTTGTTCGTTCTCGCTGTTTCTCAAGGGTTTTCATCGGGTTCTGGTGTGTCTCCCTGTACAAAATTAACACCATATTTTCCCCAGTTATTCAGTGCTAAATATAGGCGCTTTACTTTTACCTTTATGTGTAACTGAAGTCGTGACTATAGTCTGTTAGAAGTCTCTGCCTTGTTACAGTGCAGGTATGTGCGTTTGGCCTGTGTGTAACTGAAGCTTAATCCCTATTTGGCGCAGCTGTTATTATTAAATTGAAATTTCACATTGGCGGCATGTAAGAATGGTCACTCATATAGACTGCCTTTACCACACACAGCAGGTTTTCTCCGAGGTATATTCCGGTTTTCTGCTGTTATAGTAAGACTAGACCAATGGCAATGAAGGGTGTCCGTTACTGGCTGTTGAAAATTTTGATTTTGATGTAAATGATATGGTTAACCAATATAGATAAATGTTATTAGTGAAAGTGAAAAGGTGGTAAACTGCCGATAATTTTGAGCAACGAAATACCGATTTTTTTGCTGGAGCTCTTTATAGATTTACTTGCTCGCAACGAAAATCGTTGAAGATTGTGACAAGCTTGTTGTCCAAGTGGTATAGTTATGTTGAAACGCACAGCTTCAAAACAGCATTTTGTTTGGGGTAGAGCTTTAAAAGGACACTTGGGCGTATGTTTTATCACAAAAAGAGCACTTTACGACAAGGTGGCGGGGGGGGGGGATCCCCCCTCTGCCCCACCGTTTCCTCCCGCCCTAATTAAGGCAGTATTCAGAGCCAATGTCAGTCTTCAGTTGACAAAACAGGGCGTTTAGTAAAACACAGAACACAGGCACACCTGAACAACAACAAAATTGAACACCTAAATAATAACAATAATCTTATGTAGCTGTGGCCATCGAATATTGAACTGCTGGACAGAAATTAAGATGACCCGGGCTAGCTTGGTTTGTTTCATGCATTAATTCTAGCCATAATGCATATAAATGGATGTTTGAAACGGTAAAGTCTATAAACCTTAACGGAAACATATCATGTTACCAAATTTAAAAGCTTGACCAGGTTTATTGTTAATTTTTCTGATTCACAGCAAACATTCACCCACCCACCCTTCAAAAGGGTTTTCGAAAGTCTCCGTTCGGATTATCATGACCAACTCATTGATTGTACTGTTTATTAAAAATGTGAATGCACGTTGTAATAAGGCATTAGAAGAATCATAACAATAGCCTAGGTCTGGCACTGATAAAAGACGTTTGCAAGGCTCTCAGCGTGTGCAATAAATAAACATGGCCAAGAAAGTGCGGCAAAATGGTACGTTTCCGTTAAGGTTTCCGCTGTTCTGGTGTTCTGCTGTTCCGGTGTTCCGCTGTTCCGTGTTTAATAAACGCCACGAAACAGTGCCGCGCCGTGGGTAATCAGGAAATAAAATCAAAAGAATTATTGGACCCGTACAGTCATGGATGATGATTTCATGACTTCATGCACACAAACACCACCATTCTTAATTTAGAGCTATAATACCCAGTTGTTTTTGTTGAAAAGCTTTATTCTAGAGATAACTATATATACGCATACGGATATTTCTATATCAATAGATAAGCTGAGAGTAATAAGGACAAAAAAGAAAGTCTTTTCTTGCGCCTCGACACTTTTTTTTTAAACATTTCGCGTCGACCCTTTTTTTTAAACATTTTTAATATTGACTACAAATGACACCATCTATTAAATATTTGATCGGTCTATTCTCAACCAATGTTTCCTATGAAAACAACTGGTATGTTTGATAAATCTATGATGCTACATGTTCAGTATACCATGTGACAAGTATATTATAAGAATACTCAACATGTTACAGATGTCTGTTCAATTATAGCCTGCGAAGCAGACGGTTGTTTTGGGGGAGGGTTTATATTTGGGGTCGTGGAATACCGGAGGCGGAAAACCCGCAAAGGATAAACCCACCCCCAAAACAACCGTCTGCTTCGCAGGCTAGTTCAATTAAGGTTTGCCTTCGGGGGAAAAAAAGGCCAAAAAAAACAAACCCCGCGTCGCCGCGTCGATTTTGGTCATGTGCCCTGACCAGTAACAGAATACTTCTTTTTTTTTGGCCTAAGAGATATCTGGGAGTTGACTTATTGTTGGCAGTGTAATTTACTAAATGCTACCACAATTTACTCTGACAAAGAGACTTTATTCATCAGCCCCTTTTCTAAAATCCTGGCAATTTACCACAACCCTTTTAGGATTTTTTATATATCATAATACAATGTCCATACGTACATAAAAGGAACGTAGCACTCTTTGTAAAATATATGCGTAAGTTTTTAATTTTAAAGATGCTGAAATAGTGTATTATTGAACACGGTAACTCGGCATGTTTTCAACGTCGCCAATTGAACTATATATGACCTCTGGCGTTCAGCTCGTATTTCGCGATCGGAGCACTTGCAATTGAATGCTTTGATTAACAGTTTGGTAGATGATTTGTATAAGAAATAATAGAACGAGCCCTAAATAAGACTCCTACGATATGCCGCATTGAATATAGCATATTTCTTTGATAAACTCTGTCTGCTTCATGTTACTCATCAGTGTATTCTGAATGTTTTGACGTAGTGTCTGTGTAGGTTGAGTGAGACTTCAGACGACATTTTCGTCAGTTAGATATATTATTCTGGTAAACCTAGTCAAAAGCTGATTTCTTGAAAAAACTACACTCTTAAACTAGTTAATTAAACTCGGTTAATTTACACACATAGATTGTAGTAGCAACACACCTTGGACTTGTAACTACACACCTCTCCTTTGTCCATATTTATAACCCATGCACTTGTGTTAAGGGGGAGATGTTTTTTGGGGCATCGATTTTTGTATCAACTAGTTGGATACTATGCCATCGTGCAGTTAGTGTAAGTACAGCTAAGTTAGCCGTTTATGCCTTCGCGGAGCCAATCAAAATCCAGCGTGAGACGACAACTTATAGAGTTGTTGCCAACAGTCAGGTGCCATTGAGGAAACCGTTTGTTTACCAGTATTTGTTCTAATGGATGATTTGCAAAAACATTTTTGGAAGCATATCTAGTATTGTGTGAGTGTGTATCACTGGCATAAGAAAAATAGTTTTCGATATACTTTGCATTGGCAACTGTCCTCTATGTCATGAGTGGCTAAATTTTAGAACATGTTAACTCGTTAAACATTGCGCACAGTCAGAATGTCCAGTAAACTAAAAGCACTTTCACTATTTTTTCATATGAATTAACTTCAACCTTATCACGGTCTTGGTTTTGTTTTGCTTGGGTGTTTTTGTAAATGAGTTTTATAGGCACTACCCAAGCTAATAGTGCATATATATATATATATATATATATATATATATATATATATATATATATATATATATATATATATATTTTCGCTTACCTCAAAAGTCTGCTACAGGCTGTTTCATCTAAAAAAGAATCTTCAGGCAGATGACAATTTTCGAAAACAGGGGGTGCTTATATCCTTCTTGTCGGAACGTGGGAGTGTGGGGGCGAAACAATACATGCATTCATGGCTTTGTTGCGCTGTTTGCGCGGAATTTGTTCCGATGACGACATTGACTGATAATTTCAGCTCTTTTGTTGAGTAAACAATTCTTGTTTTTATCTTTCAAAATATAAAATTTTTCTTCTAAACATAAATTACATCGTTTTGAACCTCCCGTATACGAAATGGAATGTTTTAAAATTTGCCAATTAATACTAAAATCCTTATTGTTTTCTTTCAATGCCCAAATATATTTCGAAAGTTCGGTGTCGTTTGCATGCTTTTTATGCTGAAAAGATTTAGTGTGGTTGGCCAATCGCTCTTTGAATGTGGTTGAAGTCATGCCAATGTAATTCTTGATCGTGTTTGTGTTGTTTACTGTGACTGTTGCTTTGTATACTATGTCCCTAGTCATGCATTGTTTTCTAAGTGGACAATTCGTGTTTTTCTTACAATTGCAACTGCTAGTGTCCTTATCCTGTGGCATGTTATTCCTAGATATGTGTGCATTGTGTTTAGTGATTATTGACTTAACATTGTTCATGCAGCTGTAACTTACTTTGACTGTGTTTCTGTTAAAAATCTTATGGAGCTTGTGGTGTGGTGGGAAGTGCTTGTCAATTAGGTTTAGGAAATTACGTCCTATGTTTGTGCTTACACTCTTGCTAAAAGGTGGGTTGAACCAAGTGATGTTGCGTTGCCTATTCCTGCGTGGTTGCTGTGCTGTGTGTTGAGTGTAGCTAAGATTATGATCAAAGTTGCTGTGCCTAAGTGCGTTCTGATATATGGGTGCAGATTCCTGAAAAACTTGTTCGTCTGATGAGAGAAGTGCAATGCGCTTGTTGATTGATGCAGGTAACTGTCTTGTGATGCTTGGTGGGTGGTTAGAGTGCTTATTTATGTAAAGCGGGTCGTCATTGGGCTTCCTATAGGGCCTATAATTTCCATTGTTAAGGTCGAAAGTTACATCTAAAAAGTTTACTATACGTAAATTTGATTCGGCGGTAATTTTTAGGTCAAACTGCTCGAAAATTTTGTGGAGTTCTTTCCTTGTTTTGTCTGCTAAACGTGCTGATTTACTTTTTATAATAGCTATATATATATATATATATATATATATATATATATATATATATATAACTACAGACGGTACCGTTTCGGCCTTTCGGGCCTCATCAGTGTAGTGCTGATGAGCAGGATGAAGGAAACTGCTATTTACAGTCACCTTTGGTGCCTCACAAATTGTGGGACGTCAAAACTATGCGAGAGCGCTCAAACTGCAAGCAGTGAGCGTGCGTATTATATATATATATATATATATATATATATATATATATATATATATATATATATATATATTAAAATTATAGTAAAGTTGTCTTTATTGATGTAATGATAATTATACAATAACGTGACTTCTATGTGCATTTTCATTTTTTTACCGTGATCTATTAAAGGACACATGCACAGCTGGCCTCAAATCACGTCACATCACATTAGTTCACGTCAGTAGACTTGTTTTTCTTTTTCAATGCCCCAGAAATTCTTCAATAAACCACTTGACGTTTTTATTGTATAAAACAAATAGATTACATTTTCCCGTGCGTGTGTACTATAATAGATCACAGAAGACGTCACAGCGTGTAAAGAACAACACCACTCGACTTCGTCTCGTGTCGTATTTTTTTTTCTTTACACGTTGTGACGTCATCTGTGATCTATTACAGTACACACGCACGGAAAAGTGTAATCTACTTGTTAAATAATGCCTTAGTTTAAGAATCATGCCAGAATTCCTTGCAATGCGTGAACAAACACAAGAGATGTGGTATTTTCAGGACAGTGTGCTCTCAATTATGACGCCTAAATATTTAATATGGCTTTTTCTTTGCAGTCGGTAAGTTAATTCACTTTTATTTGTTAATTTTATATTTATATCTACTTCTTTCTTTCGTGATAATTTCACAGTCAAAAAATTAAATTCTTTTTAAACTGATGGATAATTTTTTTATATCACACCGTGTCTTAAGTTTTTTTATTTCAATATTGACAAAGGCTCCGAGGTTTTTAATATTTTTGAAGATAGCAAATACATTTGTATCGTCAGAAATATTCTAAATGCCAAGATCTTTAGTGAGCAGTTTAGAAGGTCATTAATGTAAAGTAAAAATAATAATGACCAAGACTGAACTCTCCTGTGGCCGATACCACATAACATTGTCTGTTTAGACGATTCAGTATTACTAATAGCAACATATTGCTTTCTGTTTCTTAAGTAGTTAGTAAACCAATTTACCGGATCCCTCTTTTCCATATGATTCCATATTTCTTTTCAGTAAGATTTTATGGTTGGCTGTATCGAATGCCTTAAAAAATCAAAAAAGAAAACTCCACATGTTAATAGATTTTTGTCAATTTTTTTTAAAGTTATTAGTGGTTTCAGTAATTGCTTGTACAGTCGATCAACCTTTTCTGAAGTCAAACTAGAATTCAAATAAAATGTTATATTTTTCTATATAGTTTATAAGTTGTTTGTTATACCAGCTTTTCAAATAAACAAATAAATTCCCAACGGCGCCAGGTGAGGAATCAGACATAGTTTAACGCTACTCTGGCTTACATTTTTCTTGAACGTAGCTTAAAATGTTACTGTTCATGACCCAACGTTTCGACACTCTGATCTAGTGTCTTCATCAGGGGTGACCGTTGTGAAGACAGGTCCCATATTTATACTCTCGATCATATAGAACCATTGATGACGATAGATAACGTCATGATGTGAAAGAAGAGAGAATATTAAAGTGGCACTAACCCCAAAACATTTTTTTCGCCAAATCTAAAAGCCCTTATTGAGTGGATTAGTCCAGTGAATAAATTATTGGTATTGGACATTTCTTTGGTCTTCTGTAGACCACCAAAGTTGCAAAAATTGGCATATGCATGTCCCATGGCGGAGAAGGAAAGGGAATGGGTATATTCCTGGTGTGACGTCAGCCAAGCCAAACAAGGAACTCATTTGAGCTCTGTCTGCTGAAAGCATAGAATTTTTACATTGAGTTAGTTGGGAAAATGAATTTTCAACCCAAAAAATTCTATGTATTCACCAGACAGAGCTCAAAGGAGTTACTTGTTTGACTTGTCTGACGTAACACCAGGAATATACCCATTCCCTTTCCTACTCCGCCATGGGACATGCAGATGCAAGTTTGGTCGGCTTCAGAAGATCAACGAAACGTCCAATACCAATAATTTATTAACTGGGCTAATCCACTCAATAAGGGCTCTTAGATTTGCGAGAAAAAATTTTGGGGTTAGTGGCACTTTAATGGTCATAGGGCGAAAATTAGTAAGATCAGTGGTATCACCGCCTTTGCGTTCAACATGTATTATTTTGGAAATTTTGAAATTATCGGATACAATGCCTTGCATTAGTGAGTGGCTACACGATTGCGAATGCTTTACTAATTTGATTGCATGCTAACTTGACGCATTTCCAAGGAACTCCAATTGAAGCTTTGTCTTTTTAATTTTTAATTTTTAATTTTTATCCCATCACGAACTTCGTGTAATATCACAAAACCTAAAGCTATTTTAAAATAATTTTTGAATAAATTTGGTAGGCTTGGCATTATCATACTGTGGAAGTTGTGCCGCTAAATTATGACCAATATTTATGTAATGATTATTCAATTGATGGCATATACCTATATGCACGTGTAGCATTTATTTTTAAACTTATTTATGATATATTAAACGGGCTGTTTGTATCCTTTTCTTCGTTGTTCTCTTTTAAGTTAAGTAGAGCAGGCTTCACTTCGTTCGCAAAATACTGACAAAACAAACGAAAGCAAAATGCTGACAGATTTACTGATTTAGTTTTATTCATCGCTAGTCACCAGTGTCCAACTATTTTTACTGTGTGTCATCGTGCCAAACATATATATATATATATATATATATATATATATATATATATATATATATATATACATATAAACTATTTCCCAGATTTCGTCTCCCTCGCTTTTTCTACACGCGTGTAAAATGGACTCCACGCGTGTCGAGATTAGCACCCTCACCGGGCCTTCGGCCCCACGCCCGGGATAAACGCTATCAACTTACTTTTCCGTTTCTTCTTGCCATCTTTTGTAACCAGAAGTCCAACTCGCGTTGGAACCTTTGAAATTTATGTCCTCGCGCATGTCGCCTCGCGCATCTTTATTTGTCGCCATCCGCCCAGGAAAGTTCCCCCGGCAGTTTTAACTTTCTTTTGAAGGTCAAAATTGCCGGGGGAACTTGCCAGGATTTCGTAGGATGGCGTAGATGAAGGTCAAAAGTTCGAGGGAACTTGCCAAGATTGCGTAGGATGGCGTAGATGAATGTCAAAACTACCGCAGGCACGTGCTTGCCAGGATTGCGTGGGATTGCGTAGGATGGCGTAACTGTATCGCGCATGTGCATTGAAGAACTTCTGGTTGTATTACTATTCTGTGGTATAGCCACAGTTATTAATAAAATAGGAGCACTCCTCCGCAGGACAGGATAATGCTTAATTGTGAAATTAATTTGGCCTCGAATGAAATTCCGAATCAAACCAACCCTACCCCTTCTAAAATTAAAAAAACAACAACTTAAAAACCACTAAAAACCTATTAACCTCCCCCCCCCCCCCCCCCCTCCCATTTTAAATCCACCTTTGGAACCACCTTTCGTCGATACCCACTTGCCACTGATCTATAAATGATTTATCTTAAACATCTTTATCTTTTCCCAAAATATTACAGCAGTACATAATTCGCGACCATCGGCTTTTGAGGCTTTGAATCCGGTAACGGCGTACCATGGAGAACCAAACTCGTACGATTGCACACACCCTGCTTCTGCATGATAATCTTTTATTGCTTCAAAAACATTTTGACAGTGCGTGCAATTAGGGACTACATGAAAAACTTAAATAGTTAATAAAATTGCTCATCAGACTAATCATATTACCTACAAAGAACGTGATAGTTTGTAGAATAAAAGTCATCATATAATTTATCGCAATGTTAATTTTGATCCGGTTGTTTTTGGTTTTTCACTTTGAATTTAAGTATACATCTCTTTGTACAAATATAAAAAAAATAACTGTCACTTACCATTTTATAATCATATTAATTGCTACTTTCCGCAATAAAATGCAAGAATAGAATAAGCTTACACTATTAAGAATATAATATTAGTAACCTTTTTATTAGTTTATAATCTGATGTGACAAAACTTTCACTATTTAAATTCACTACAATGGTAATTTAGTCTTTGAAGATGTTGTAATTAGTAATACAAAATAGTAATGTCGACTTATGTGCTGGGATCATATATTTCACAACATTATCTAGTACTTTCAGTACGTTTTAGACGTATTATTTATCTTCGGTTTTCAAGCCAAATAAACACTAGTATCCGCATGCACGCATTGCGTGCCTATTTTTACAAAAGGTTTTGTCCAAATTGGATGTTGTTTAATAAACTTACACAGCATTATATAGTTACCAACCAACTAAAATATTAGAAGTTATATTGGGCATTTCACTCGATTACGTAGCATGTTCTAGTGATTTTTGGTGAAAGAAAATTGGAGTGTAGAATATATACATTTTAAGACCAAACCGGGAAAGACTAAACCCATTCTCTCCTGGCATTACTTTTATTTTTATTTAATAATGTTTAATGAGACTCTCTTGCAGTATATACACTGAATTAACGAGCCTAGGAATATAGGTAGACTACTACCCAGATTATCATACCAAAAAAAATTAATCTAAAACTATATTTACATCGGTTTATAAATTGATGCAGGGGCGGATTTAGGGTACGTCAAACACGTCACGCGACCTAGACAAAAATCCCAGACTAATTTATTCATGAATTAATTAGTTGGAAACATTTGAAATTTGAAAATTTCAAATTTTAAAAATATTCAAATTTTATATGAATTTATGAATTTTTGAAATATTCAAAAATTTCATTTTTGTACGTATTTAGCGCTGCTATATCGAGGAAAAAATTAATAATTCTCTGACCCAGTCCCAGTCCTCGGCTGGAGGACAATTAGTCTACTTCATGTAGCCTGAACGAAACTGTTCATACGGTAGGGATAGAGAGGGATGCCATTTACAAATGTGGATAATTAGACTACGGCAAAATGGCCGTCTACGTCAAGATAACGAGCACTGATTGGACAAAGACAATAGAGATACGGCGGAAGTAGTGGGACTACGTCGGAAGTAAAATATTTTGACGTTCTTGGCTTTTGATTGGCTAGCAAAGGATATTTCGACGTACACGGACTACGGCAAGAGTGCGAGACTACGGCATAACCAAGCTGCCTGAGCCAGCAGTCAATCCTCTGCTTGAGTTCGATTATGGCGTTCTAAGAGACACAGAATGAAAACGATGAATTGTCGAAGACGATCTGTTGCGATTTGACAAAGAAACTCCAATCGTGTGGATTCCTCGTGGTCAAGAGTTTTCGGCGCAGATTGGCAAGCCATTTATACATCGGGTGATCGGGATATCGACTCAGGCATATATTCCTCATTATGCTAAAGCGGTTTCTTGAAAGCAAGTTAAGAAACGTTGTATTGCTTTAAGGTGAGCGGATACTATCTTATCTTTAGTTCCTCAGACTTGTGCAACCATAAAAAGCGTAAATTATTTAAATTAGATGGGATATGTAGAGCTCTCAAGTATATTTATGAATAATTCATCATATAATTATTAAGATAATGAGATGTGTTACAAATATAAGTAATCCATCACTGAATATTATAATTAAATAATCTTAGCTGCTGTAGATGTCTTAGATGCAGCAACAGGAAAACGAGTTAAGAAAGTGGTGCAATGCAATGAAAGGATGATATTAGTTAAGATAGAAGCAGAACCAGTAGATATTGTTTTAATTCAAGTATATATGCCAACATCAGCAAGCGAAGAAGAAGAAGTAGACAAAGTGTATGAACAAATAGAGGAATTGATGGCAAAGGAGAATAGAAAGGATAATCTAATCATAATGGGTGATTGGAATGCAGTCATAGGCGAAGGCAAAGATGGAAGAGTGGTTGGAGCTTATGGGCTAGGAACAAGAAATGAGCGAGGTGAAAAACTATTCGAATTCTGTGAAACAAATAAACTTCAGATAACAAACACGTGGTTCCAACAGGTAAAGAGAAGAAGGTATACGTGGAAGATGCCTGGAGATAGAGGTAGATACCAACTAGATTATATACTAGTGAGACAACGTTACAGTAACAGTGTGAAAAAGTCATGCAGTTATCCTGGAGCAGACATTGGGTCAGATCACAATTTGGTGATGATGAAGATAAGAGTAAAATACAAAGTACTAAGTAAGAAAACAGTAAAAAGAAAATGGGACCTCGATCAGTTAAAAGAAAACGTAGTGAAGTTTCAGAATGGAGTGAACAAATGGTTAGAGGAAGCAAATGATGTAGTGACGATAGACAAACGATGGACACGGTTGAAGACAAGCATTACAGAAAGTGCGAAAGAAAATATTGGAGTTAAAAAAGGAGTAAAAGCAAAGAAGGACTGGATAACTGAAAAAATGCTAGAAAAGATGGATGAAAGACGAAGATGGAAATCGGTAAATACAGTAGAAGGAAAGAAGATGTACCGAAAATTGAACAATGAACTGAGGAGAGAGACAGATAAGGCAAGAGAAGAATGGTGGAAAGAAGAATGCGTGGAGCTGGAAAGACTAAATAAAAGAGGTAAATCGGATCAGGTATATGCGAGAGTTAAGAAATTGACAGGAGAGAAGAAGATTCAAAACAAATTATGCGCAATAAATGATGTGAATGGAATAAGTTTGACCGATCCGGAAAAAATCAGAAATAGATGGAAAGAATACATAGAGCTACTGTACAACAAAGAAGGCAAGCCTTCAGAAGACGAGATGGAAGTTGAAGAAGTAGAAGAAGTAGAGAGTGATTGCCTAGGATCAGATGTGCTGGAAAGTGAGATTGAAGAGGCAATAAAACAAATGAAAGACAGAAAAGCAGAGGGTGTTGACGAAATTCCAGGAGAAATGTTAAAGAGATTGAGTGGAACCGCCAGGAGTGAGCTGATTAGTTTTTGCAAAGAGATGTATGAAAAAGGACAATGGCCCCATGACTTCACTAAAGCAATAATAGTAACACTACCGAAAAAGACGAATGCGATAGAATGTAAAGAACACAGAACATTGAGCCTTATAACACATGCATCTAAGATAATATTGAGAGTTTTGACGAGAAGAGTTGAGTCTAAGGCAAATCACTTCAGCGGAAAGTCGCAGTTTGGATTCAGGAGAGGATGCGGTACAAGGGAGGCGATTGCAACATTACGTATGCTATATGAAAGATGCCTGGAACATGACCAAACTGTTTTCGTTTGTTTCGTTGACTATGAGAAAGCCTTCGATAGAGTGAACTGGACAAAATTGATGGAGATTTTGAAGAAGATTGGTGTTGACTGGCGAGATAGAAGAATGATCAGCAGATTGTACATGTATCAAGAAGCAGTAGTAAGAGTAGCTGACGGAGTAACAGAACCAGCAACAATAGGAAGAGGAGTGAGACAAGGCTGTCTGTTGTCGCCAATACTGTTTTCGATATATGCGGAGATGATGATGATAGAGGCAATGGATGGTATTGAGGAGGGAGTTCTCGTGGGTGGTGTATTACTGAAAGATATCAAGTTCGCAGATGATCAAGCAATGGTAGCTAACTCAGAGGATGGTTTACAGAAGCTGATGGACTCACTGGATGTGACTGGCAAAAGATACGGTATGAAGATCAATGTGAAGAAAACGAAAACAATGGCAATATCAAGGCGCGGAGATGTGAAACTGCATATTGAAATTTATGGAAATACAGTGGAACAAGTGAAGAAATTCAGATACTTGGGAGCTTTAGTGACGGAAGATGGTAGATGCGAAGCAGAAATAAAGGCAAGAGTGGCGATGGCAAAAGAGGCATTCAACAAAAGAAAAGAGCTGCTAACTCAGAGTATGGATAGAAGGTTGAAAAAACAAATAATAAAATCAGTTGTGTGGAGTGTGGCCTTATATGGAAGTGAAACTTGGACAGTAAGAAAGAAAGAAGTTGAACGAATACAGGCATTTGAGATGTGGATATGGAGAAAGATGGAGAAAATCAGTTGGAAAGACAGGATGTCGAATGAGCAAGTACTAGGAGTGGTGAAAGAGAAGAGGACGATAATGAACGTGATTATGGAAAGAAAAAGGAGGTGGATTGGCCATATTTTGAGAGGAGATGGATTGTTGAGAGAGGTGATGGAAGGACGCATCGTTGGAAAGCGACCAAGAGGGAGGAAACGTGCAATGATGTTGGACAACCTGCGAGGAGGAATTGACTACGCCGAACTTAAGAGAAAGGCCCAGAATAGAGAAGTCTGGAAAAATTACATGCCTAAAACCTGCCAACTGGCAGATAACCAATGATGATGATGACTGTAGCCGAAAGTTTGGAACAATTTTAGATCAATAGCAACAGAATGTAAATTTAGAAAAAGGTAAAAATTAATTTATTAAAAAAAAGGCAGAAATTAGGCTTATATACTATTTCATCATCATTATTATTAGATATACAATATATGTGAAGTAGCAATTTTCTAGGCTATACCAACAATGTTATATTGTTAACTTACTTAATATGACAGTAAATACCTTCTTGGGCTGATTATGCAACATCGATAACTTAGATGTTGTGTAGTGGGCTTGAGGGGGTATATATTGTCCATAGTTTGTTAATTCATAATGTATATACTACTTCTATTTTCAAGGGATCTACACCAAACAAGCAAATTTTGCTTTCTTGTAGATTCCCCATCACTGTAAATTATTGTTTTCTTCTTTCATATCTATTTGTACTATCTATATTATCTTGTGATGAAATAAAGTATATATATATACAGTATATATATATATTTCTCGGGGGAGGGGGGGGGGGGGGGGGAAGAGAAAAAAAATACTTGGTAGTTACTAGTTAGTATGAGTATGACTTGAAATGATGTAGAGAGATGAGCTTCTCTATGTCCATGAAATGTCCCATGTGGTCTATTGATACAAAAACTTCTTCTAATAGAGGTATTGAGGTGAGTATTAAGGTGAGTATCTGGTGCCTCAAAACCAGACAACTCAGAGTAAATAAGGGGTAAATATTAGGTAGTTAAGAATTAAGATGACTAGGATGCCCATGAAATGTCGCATATGGTCTATTCATATTGCTTCTTCTAATCAGACAGTGACTGGCTGGATAGAGGTATGTGTTAAGGCGAGTATCTGGTGCCTCAAAACCAGACAGCTTGGCAGCTAAGGGATTGCAGCAAGTGGCTGCGA
The DNA here is from genome assembly GCA_964035015.1 of Corallium rubrum. Taxonomy (NCBI): domain Eukaryota; kingdom Metazoa; phylum Cnidaria; class Anthozoa; order Scleralcyonacea; family Coralliidae; genus Corallium; species Corallium rubrum. The sequence continues at coordinate 2,017,769 of OZ036011.1, forward strand.
TTGACCTTACAAAATATTTTGGAGCCTTGGCTGTCCATGTCGAATTCACTGTACAACAGTGATTCGTAGGCATGCTGATGATGAGCTCTGATATGGAGCAAAACAGTCCCAAAAAGTTGTCTCCAATAATGATAAAAAAAAATGCAAAAGCCAAGTCCTTAAAAAATCATAAAACGTTGTATAAAAAACACAAGTTAAAACTGTAAGATTTTTCTAAATAGTCTTGTCAGAATGTAGGAAATGCCATTTCAGGGAACCAAATTTTAAAAAATTTCCGGGGGGGCATGCCCCCGGACCCCCTAGAAATAATATTTCCGGGTTTGACGTACTCTGAAAAATTCCTGGATCCGCCCCTGAATTGATACAACTGTTAAATCTATATACATTAAAAACCATTAATAATATTTAAAGGTAAAAAATTGTTCTGATCTTATCGTTCTGCATTTAGTTGTATTTCCGAAAAGGACAGTATCGTTATATCCACTTCGTAGGCTATACCTGCATTCGTTAATCTTAGGTTTTGGGAGCATAAAATGTAGAGGGTGATCCTTCTTCTTCATTTTTTACATATATTCTTTTCATAAATATTCACGTCTACTCTCTAATGTTGGTATCTGTGCCAGCATGAGTGCCTCGTCATAACTATCTGTTGATGAAAAAATGATGCGAAATGCCCTTCTCTGAATTGATTCTATCTTTCTAGACAAATAATCAGGGATCGCTTGCCATATTGGTACAGCATATTCTAGTACAGGTCTGATAGTTGTTAAATATACCTTCAATATGTTCTGTTGCTCAACACCAGCTCTGCGTAGGACCCGCAGGGAATATAGCTTCTTACATGCTTTTTTGTAGATATACTCGACATGTTTATTCCACTTAAAGTCCTTACTCAGTTGTACTCCTAGTAATTTATAGTTGTTTACTCTTTCTACTACGTTGCTACCTATTACAATACGTCTCAATATAAAATTGTCGTTATGCATGAAATTAATTACCATCTCCTTACATTTAGGAGGATTGAGCTTCATGTTATGATTAATAGAAAAGTTAGTTATGTCATCTACCGTATTGTTCAGACAGCTAATTAAGTTCCTGGGGATAATCTCCAATGCAGATGTATCATCGACGTACTTTGTTCTCAAATGCCAATCAGATATTAGATTATTTGTCATAACCGAGAAAAGAACAACACCAAGTTTAGTTCCTTGAGGTATACCACCATTCGGAGATTTCCAGTCTGATAAAGTTCCCCCTATTCTTACAGCCTGTTTTCTATTGGCAAGAAAAGCGGTAATCCAATTAAGCAAGGCAGGGTGAATGTTCAATTTTATCAGTTCCTGCATGAGGATATTATGATTAATAAGGTCAAAACCTTTGGTAAAATCTGCAAAAAAGATACGGGCTCCAGCATTTCCACTTTCCACTATCAAGGGCCTCATAAATGGGTTGAAGCATATATATTAGCGCGTCTGTTGTTGAGTGGCACTTGCACGCAAACTGGTGGGGGTCAATTTTTCCTATCAGCTGTGATAGAAGTCTCTTACAGAAAAATCCCTCCATAATTTTAGCCAAGGTGCAGGTGAGGGATATTGGACGTAGGTCACTTTCAATTGACTGTGGTGGCGTAACTTTAGGTATAGGGGATACAATCGAGGACTTGAGTAATTCTGGGATATATCCTTCTCTCATGGACTGGTTGTAAATATCCTGTATAACCAATGAAATCTCAGGAGCAAATTCCTTTAGCGGTCTATTTGGAAGTTCATCTGGTCCAACAGATTTAGCCACCTGTATAGATGATAATGATCGACAAACCTCTGCTTCAGAAACAAGGAATTCGTGGGGCACGTGTTGATTCGGACTAGGAGGCGAAAACGACGGAAAGTTCTCAGTTATGCTTATGAAAAAGTCGTTGACTTTGTCTGCAAGTACTTTTACGTTTCCATTGTCACCAAGGAATTGGTACAGTAATACCACTCCTGTTGAATGTCTTGGCCCATAAGGCTTTTTATTTGTTTCCACCATTTTCTGGGGTTAGTATGTCCTAATTCAGCAACTTTATGTGAATAATAATAAGACTTGGCTGATTTAATTTCACGCTGGATCTTATTCCTCCAGTGTTCATATATGGAAGAACTTTTACCATGTCTCAGGAATGCGGTTTGGCGTTTTCTGATCCATATCTTAAACACGGAGCGAGCGCATAAAAGGGAGCGCCCCCCCGGCTACGCACTGACAGTTTGAAATGTCAACAGTCAAGTCAACAACGAGTGAGTGAACTGGTGAAGTTTTGAAAATTATCTTTTATTTAAAATCTTTTTACCTTTCAATTACCCACGTAAATTGTAAAGAGAAGCATAAGAGTCTTAGATAAAAACAATTCTAAAGTGATTATATTTGTTTGGTCAATGAATTTGTAAAATATATAAGCTTATATTATGACCTTGCTTTCAAACGATGTTTGAAGGTCACGTTATGGCTGCTTTGTCTTTTGCCATTTTTTTAAATAGAGTTCCACATAAAAGACAATACTTTGATATTTAACTAAAACAGACCATTTAAACGAAGACAATAAATAGTTTATTATATTAACTTCGCAAGTCAATATATCACAAATTGAGAACTTTTTAGTAGTCCTTTGTCTGGCTTTCCAGGCAACATGTACTGTCGGTCGTGCAAAAACAAAGTTGTCGTCGTTGAAAAGTGAGATGATGTTCAGACATCTACTGTACATGGATATATTCATTATCAACATTCTTGGTGTATATAAAAGGGTCTTATAATTACAAGGACGGAATATATGAATGAATAAGAAAGAACACCGACATCGTCTGCATTCAACAAGAAAAATGGTGAGACGCTTGGTCTTTTTCGTACGGTTTTTCCTCACCTTGGTTTTATTTCGACGTATTGGAAGCGTAATTTTTCCGTCTTTCTACTCAAAATGATGTGTTACACTTGAAAAAGACAAATTCGACGTTTGGGAAGTGGCAAATTTAATTTAAAAACAGTAAACAAGTCTCACAAAAGCTCCACTCTTCAGTCTTAGCCAAAGTTCCTCGGTAAGGCCGGAAGTAATTTTAGCTGTGTGGACCAATCAGATGCGTTTGGGCAGGATTGGCTGAGTACCTCAGCCAGTACTTATGCAGTCGCTCCGTGTTTAAGTTTCTTTGTCATCCAAGGGCGGTCTGTTTGGTGGACTTTTACTATCCTTTGTGGTAAATAACAATCAATGCCTTGCTTTAGCTCATTAATGAACAGTTGGAATTTATCTTCACAAGAGGAAGTATTAAGAACTGGGTTCCAGTCTTTCTGGGTCATCCAACGACCAAAGGCACGCCAAGCGCTATCCCTCATATCACGAGTTATAATTTTCTTAGTTACTTGCTTCTTCTCAGGTCCTAGAAGTGGCTTCGCCAATATTGTATAATGATCGGAAAGTGCAATTTTCGGCAGCTGGGACAGTTCAAATAACTTGGGCCTATTTGTCAGAAACCAATCCAGGATACCAGAATCCCTTGTTTTAAAGGTGACAAGTTGTTTGAGATGATTTGCTCGAGTCAGATCTTTTGATTTCAATCCAGTTGATGTAGGTTTAAAGTCACCGGTAATTAATACTAGAGCATTTGGTTGTTTGGCTAATAGATTGTCGAGGTTGCGTTGGATATGCTGTCGTAGAATGACATTTTCAGGTTCGCGGTTAGAAGTCGTGTGATATATTACAGAAAGTATTATAGATGTTATATTCCTCGGTAGACATTCGGGTCTCATTGAAATCCATAGAGATTCAACACCTTCTTCATCACAATGATCTAGCCGTCTACAGGGGATTCTGTTATTTAAATAGATGCACACTCCTCCCCCCGTTGTATTTGTCCGATCTTTCCGAGATAGATTGTATCCAGGGATAGAAACAGAAGCATCTGGCACATTTGGGGACAACCATGTCTCAGTTATGCAAATTGCATTGACATTATTCAATTCGGCAATTTGTTGAATCTCGTCGACGTTACTTGCGATTGTCCTAACATTAGCTGACAGGGCTGTAGGTATATCGTATGATTTGCGATATTTTCGAATATAGATTTCGAATTTTCCTTCACCAAAACTCCCTAGAACATGCTATGTAAGCGAGTGAAATGCCCAATATAACTTCTAATAAACCCAATTCTCTCCTGGCATTACCACCTTAATATATACAGAACTCGCGATCAAGCTCTCGGCAACGGCCTCCGTGGTTCAGTGGTCAGAGCATTGCACTAGAATCGCAAGGTCGTGGGTTCAAATTCCTGCCGGAAGGCCTGTGTAGTTGCATTTTTCGCAACTGGTCCCGGTGTCACAGGAAATCTGTCCCCCCCAAAAATGTGTCCCCCCCGGGACAGATTTCCTAGGAAATGTGTCCCCCCAAGGGACAGATTTCCTAGGAAATATGTCCCCCTCTTCGGAAATTTGTCCCCCCCCCCCTCAGAATGATTCCTTACAGGATAATTGATATACGTGTAATGTGGACAAAACTTTTTAAAAGTAAAAATATATATTTCTGAATGATAAATTATAACAACAGCTAAATATATATTTACAAAAACTGCAATATATAAACTTATTTATTTAATAAGAACTTTGGCTTAATTGGACTGTCACTAAGTTTTGATGGTGGAACACATGAATGGCAAAGCCATTCCTGATCACCTACCCCCAGAATGGCAAAGAATGGCACATGCATGGCAAAGCCAGCATCACCTATCTCCCAGCTACTACGTACACCAGTATGCATGACCAATACGGGTCGCTTTTGAGAGTCATCGCTCATTGAAAAAAGGCGTCTGCTGTGTTTGTGAATGCATAATAAATACTTCCGTATATACCGTTTTTTGAAAAACGGCAAACTACACTATTATAATAATAACAAAGCAAGAAAATGGTGAGCTGCCGAGAATTTCGACAACGAAATACTAACGTTTCACGCGGAACCCTTCATTAACCTCGAGCCAACACGCTCTTGGCGTAAAGCAGACAGCAAATTTTAATAATAGCGAGGGTCTTTGGTGAAGGAAAATTTCGAGTTTAAGAATATATGCAGGCCAGCAAACACACATGCACACATATATATTGTGTGTGTGTGTTTGCTGGGCTGCATATATTCTTAAACTCGAAATTTTCTTTCTCGGCACACATATATATATCAACACATATATATATATCAGCCCCTATGCAAATTACATCGTGTCTATTAAAGCAAAACGGGAAAATAACATAGGCTGGGACTGTGTTTTCATGTTTTGAGTTCATTACTTTTAGACACTAATTTTTAGACAAAATTAATAAAAGGTATGGCAACTGTAGCGCCGCATCCATAAGCAAATTTTATCCTTATCGAATACCTAAACATTGAAAAGTTTCTGAAATCAAAAATGTTAACCTCATGCTATAAATGAACTACGTTTTATCCCGACTCAGATTGTATGCGCAGTCGAAACTCCGATTTCGCCTATTGGCAAAGTTGGCCTTGTTATATTATTCTTTGAATTCTTAATTGTATAAAGGACTATAGGCAGTATAGCATTGACCACTGACTTTCATAAAAGGCTTCCTTTACGGAAATATTCCTTAATGTGCATCTATAAGAGCTAGCGCTTTCCAATTTATAAGGTCAGATTAGTCAGTTCGGCCAGAATGGACTTGCTTCTAATTAGAAACAAAATTTTCCAGCTTGACAGCCCCGAGCCTCAAACGCGCCCTCAATAAATATATAAAATAAATATTATTTACGTATATATAGCATATACAGTATCCATTTTTTGCGAAGTCCAATTTCGTAGACGTCTGATATTTTCTCTTACTGAGTGCATATGGCTATCAGACTGTTCCACGTTATTCGATAGTTTTGGTGTCAAAATAATGAAAGAGAACGTCCGAAAGCCAGCTCGCGGAAGTGCATTAGAATTTCAATTTCGTCAGTGGTCATGGTCATGGTCATGCTGAATTTCCAATTTATTAGTTAAATAGATGTTCAAGTTTCGTTTTTTTATTGATTGTAACATCGTTGAGCTGATATTTCAAAGCGTTGAAACAAACCTCGGTTTTCGGGTCTGGCATACTCTAAAAAAGGCACTATTTCAGCACGGGTTTTTCTCCGAAGCACTCGGTTTCAAAAATAGAAAAACAAATACATTAATCATTGCCGACTGCGATTAACATTTCAATGGCGCCGTGGGAGACCTTTCAGTATAAATCGAATATACTTACATACGGCAAATCACAAACGGAAGCTTTCAGTCTGAACATACAACTTGTCCTAACTTCTAACGGCTAACTCCTGATTTCGAACTGCAGTTTGCGGTGTGCCGTAAATGTGCGACCTATTCTTTATTATTTAAGGCCTCTAATATAGATGTATACCGTCTTGGGCAGTAATTAGTAGGACCCTTCAGAAATATATATTTTTTACTTTTAAAAAGTTTTGTCCACATTACACGTATATCAATTATCCTGTAAGGAATCATTCTGAGAGGGGGACAAATTTCCGAAGAGGGGGACATGTTTCCTAGGAAATGTGTCCCCCTGGGGGGACATATTTCCTAGGAAATGTGTCCCTGGGGGGACACATTTTGGGGGGGACACATTTACTGGGACACCGGTTTGGTCTTAAAATGTATATATTCTATACTCGAATTTTCCTTAACTAAAATATTAGTTAGCCAAACGAGATGGGCGCGAACACCGATGCTTTCTAAAAATTAACTAATTATTCATTGATTCAAAGACCTTGTAGCGTGTAATTTTCTCTAATTTAATAAATTATATGTTTGATATAAGCTAATTTGATAAACCTGAGGTCATATTTCACGAACACGCCGTTAAAATATATCTCATCATAAAAAGATAGCGAAAGTGCGAGACTAACAATAATTTGAAAACGGTATTCATTTGAAAATCATGAAAAGAAAGATCCAATTTAACGTTGAACTAAACCTTGGCTTAAGGATCCATTGATCCTTTCAAATTTATATAAGAGCTCCTGGCAAGCGTGAAATATATATGCTAATGCCGCCTTGTTCATGTCTGAACTCTGAACTCTGAACTCAGACTTTACTAGGACGCAAAATGATAAATAATACGATATTGGGACTGGACAAAAACACGTATATTCGACACTAGACTGTTGTAGATTTGAAATGAAACAAGACAATCGATCTTAACTTACAAGTCTTACCTTACAGCAGTTGGGGAATAAATGACTCCGCGGTAAAAATTCTGAAGCTCGAAATGTTTCCAATCGCGTCTAAATGTTCCTTGCTTGAAATATATCGTCTCGATGACTGTGTAAATCATCTTAGATTTTTCGCAGTATTTCTTTATCGTTGCTGTTAAAAGCAGCTAAAATCTGTTCGAAAACGCTTATACAGAACTCAAGACTGAAACTCAGCTGTGAGAAGTGAGAAGCCTTCAATGAATAAATTACTCAGTATCTCAGCTGACTCATCAATCGATGGTTGTCATGGTGCAGATCGGTCAAAAAGCCCAAAATCTTCGCGAGAGCCACTCAGGATTGAGGCAAACCGGTCAAAAATGACACCAAGTCGAGGCAGATCGGTCAAATTGATCAAACACCAATCAGAACTCTCGCAAACCGGTCAAAACTCTCAAAGCAAACGCAGACCACGGGTCATCCCTGCCCGGTGTTTGCCGCGACTCGCAAATTGCGATAAAAGCGAATTTGAAACCCAATCTCTGCGATAACTGAAGGCCAAGCCTTGGACCATAACATTTTCTGGAAGACTCTTGAGATTAAATATTGTGTGATTGCGCAATTATTCCGGTGATTTTTTTAAGCTAGTCATCGCGTGACCGGTCTGATGTATGCTAAATCCACCACTACTGTCTAACCAAAGTCTGATTCTCTTTCCATTCAACTTAAGTTGGGGTTCTAAAGCCTTACCAACCGAATTTATAACTTGAGCTAAGATTCTGGCCGACATCAATTCCAATCTTGGAATTGTCAAATTCTTTATTCTTCCAAAGGGGCTACCCTTGACCTACTCGTTAACAGCTTGACACAACTCGACCCGTCTTCGACCTGGCACACCAAATATACCACTGAGCACATGCAGTAAGCTGCCTTATTTGCATCTCTGAACCCGTGTAGAAATCATGCTTTCACGCGCCCTCCCGGGTCTTCTAAATGGCTATGCATTGAGTTATCCTAACTCTTTGGCCCTTCTCAAATCCCTGACCCACTCTTCCCATCTAGTCTTCGCTTCTTCACTAAGCTCTTCGTCCCAATCTACCTTAGCACAACTGCTGGAAAAATATTTTCATACATACTCAGTGACTTGGCTAACAAACGGATCAAGCAAACAAGCTAACAAACTTAACATAGAGTGTTTTTCGGTTGTGCACCCTTAGCCTTTTCAGCCGCGACTGCCAAGGTCAAAACTCAACATGTTCGTCTCACAATTCCAAGCTAGACCTAATACTTTCTGACCCATTGGAGTTCCATGCACTGCTAACGAAGCTCTGGCATACGTCTCTAATTCTCAACTCCCAGGTACGTTTCGCCATTTTCTCTTTCGCTTTCTTAAAGAGCTTGTATGTCTCGTCAGTCGTATTCTCTCCTGTAACTAAGTCATCTACATAAAATCGATTATCGATCTATCATCTTTCTAACAAACCGTGGATTTTCCTGCGCATACTTGTCTGAGTGATGTCGGATAGTCCCGTTACAAAAGGGGGGACGCGTTCAAACCGAACACGACGCGGAAAACAGATGTGTTCTCGCTGGAATTATCCGCCCACAAGAAGCTTAAATTATCTCGATCTCCTATATCTGTACACCAACGTTTAAAGTGTCACTGAGACGAAATTTTTACCCCTACTTTTTTCTCTATGAGCGTAAAGTGCATGTATCGAAGATTTACCAAACGAAGTTTCATGCTGATATTCGGAAAAGTATAGCAGATATTGACGAAAGAAATACGCAAATTCACGGCCGCCATTAAAATGGACGTGGTCTCTTACAAGGGTTTGTGACGTCATAGTCTTAACCTAACATCTCGAAGGAAAGCAAACAACAAGGCAAACGGTTGTTTTACTCTTGTATATTATGTCGGTTTCGTCCACATCTAGCCGTTCTTCTGCTTCCTGGTCTGAAACAGAGTGTTCTTGTGGTTCGTCTGTATACCTTACAGCGAATTCTGACGAATCTGAATCTGAATTTCAACCGTACGACGACAATGTCGAGCCGCTAGCTTCGGCCGAAGAAATAGCCGAATACGAAGAAACACTAGCACAAGAAGAAGAAGAGGAAACGATTTTTCAGCTTCGTTTTAACGCTAGCGTTGAGGTTGCTTCTTGGTGAGTATTTTCTATATTTCGAACTGCTTGGGAATACGGTGCAATGATGATGTTTACCGTACTTTTGTTTACTTTGAATTGACTATCATTTTAAAGGTGTGAGTGTGACAACTGTAGTTTAGAGTTTATGGTCAAGCCTGAAGAGTGTCGCTGCTGCATGGAAATACAACAATGTCGCTACAAAATGTCTGATTATCATATTCATCCTTGTCTATCAATTTGTGCCTCAGTTCACGTATCTTGTTTTCGTTTGCTTTGCAGGCTTCACAATGATGTAGTTTGTCAAAGTTCTATACAAACAATAGAAAAATGCTTGTTATACAGTAAACACAATAAGTGCAATATAGTTTAAATTAGCTAACTAAAAGATTTTTGTACCTCAATTTCAGTATTTGCATTATCATCTTGTGATAGGTTTCCAATGGTCTCTAGACTGGGCAATTCCTAAAATAATTATACGAATCCAAATATGTAATATAACCCTGATGAATTTGTAGTGGGGACAACCACGCTGTTTATAGTATATTAAATTACCTCAGAAAAAGTTGCTTCTTGAACTGTCTCTGGGCTTGAAACAACTGGAGGATTTGAAACCTGTAACAAATAACATACATTACGTTAATATGGTTTTTACATCAGCATAAATCCATAATTCCGGGTTGTGTCATTTTATCATGATTTGCAACAATTAGGCTATAGCCGCTTACAAGATAATTTATTAAAGTGATATTTTGCTACTTCAAGTTCGACTTACCGTATTTTTCAAATGCATTAAATCATTGTCCTCAATCGTGGTTATAATGGAGTTTACTTGCTGGATTTCTTTGAGAATCTTACCAAAAAAGAATTGTAAATGTGCGTGAATTATTTTCTTATAAATGCGTCGGATTTTTTATATGGATTACTGTCACCTGATAAACTTCAAGTTTAATATTATTCACTTACTTTGCGACGGCGTGTTGAAGATATTTCTGGAGATGTTGTTGATTTCTTCCAAATCGTAGGTATACTACCCAGGGTAAGGCGACGAGGTGACCCTTCCACATGGAGCGACCGTTCAAAACACTCCGGCGAAAAGTGATCTGAGCAAACCATAAACCGCTTCGACAAAATTCGTTTCGACAAATTTAATCGAAACTCGCTTCGCAATTTTGTCAATTGGACTCTTATGCAACGATATTCCTGCTTTAATTAATATCAGATTGATTGCTGCAATCTTGTACAAAACAGCGTGATGATGGCATGGCGGAATAATTTAATTTTAATGAGCGATTCTTCCAAGCACGCTTGTTTATAGCCTGCGTGCAGACGCTTGTATTTCCGGAGCTTGGGTAATTGAATCCCTATAGGGATTCTTATAGGGATTCAATTACACAAGCTCCGGAAATACAAGCGTCTGCACGCAGGCTAGCTTGTTTACTACACACAGGTGTTTTGTTGCCGTTGAGACTATGACGTCACAGACACCAAGGTCAAAGATGGCGGATATTAATGGCGGACGGAAAATTTGACAAGTTCCAACGCTTATACAGTTCTACCTATTTGCTCAAATCAGTTCAAACTTCGTACAAACGCTATTTATATGATATCACAGGCTGTAGAGATAAAATTTTAGCAAATTGTTAGGGTCAATTTTTCGTCTCAGTGACACTTTAAGAAAGTCATTGTATATCTCGCTATGCATGTTTTGCAAACCGCAGAAAATTATAAAAGGGCGTTAATATTGTCTATGGAGGCAAGCCGCGAGCTATCCTGTTCAGGGGCGGATCTAGCAAAAAGTGAGTGTAGCTTTATGACGTCATAGTCTGTATATGGCATCATAATCTGTATGACGTCATAATCTGTATTATGACGCCATAGTTTGTGTATAATGTTATGTCAGAAAAGGCCAGGAATTTGTAAAAATACAGCAAATCATAAGTGAATGATCTCACCACACCAACAACATAGAACATCATCTTTACTGTAAATCTTATTGTTAGGGAAATTTGACACTTCCGTTACGTCATTTTAACAAGAGCTCAAAAAATCGATCTTTGTAGAAAATATAACAAATTGTAAATATTCAAGAAAGTTAAAAGCAACAGAAATAAAAAGCAGTACAAGCAATCACATCAATACTTAAATTGTCCTGACTGAACATCATGAATGATTAATTTAAAACTGATATTACCAAATAAATTACAGTCAGGTTCCTTTTTTACAGTCAAGTTCCCAAGCTCGTTTTGAACTTCGCATTTGATTGGCTACGTAGTTGCTATTATCCAATCAAATGCCAAGTTAAAAACGAAATTGCTAACTTCTAGCAATTGCCTTCCAATTTATATATATATATATGTATTGTCTACGAACCTACTTCAAACATTACACCGCTGCTGTAGTCTATATGTATATATACTCCATCCCAATGGCAAACGCATTTCAGCAGCTGTGAAATGCGGTAGCCCGCGAGCGATGCGCGAAATTTAAAACCGTGTGGCAAATTATACGCATAATATTCCCAAACATGTAGCGCGTCACCGTGCGCATATAAAATCAAGCACAAATGTTATCACAACTACTCACTGGTTTATTAAAATGAACAAAAACACAAAATGCTCTTAAAGATAAAACAAAATACTGAATTGTTGAGCGAAGGTCTATTTAGGTCTTCCGGGAAAATATATCGTCTGCCAAGTAATTTAACTCTTTCTTGTCCGAATTGGTCTTTAGTATTTTATTCTGGCTAACGCCAGACGATTTTATTCACCTCTGGGGAAGCCCCCGGACAGGAATGAGTTAAAGTTGTTTGATCATCATAGGCCTACGTAATATATCTTTCACGAGGAGGAGTGTTTCATCAGGATATCCACACACCGAGACGTTTGTTGAAAACCGAGGCGAAGCCGAAGTTTTTGAACAAACTTCGAGGTGTTTGGATTTCCTGATGAAATACTCCTGCGAGTGTATTGTTGATTTGCTGTCTTATTATATTTAGATAAAGTAATTTTTAAATTATCAGGAAAAATGCCTGTTAGTATTGTTGGAGATTATATAAGATTAATTTAGTTCTATGTTTAAACTGTTATTAGTGCATGCCCTAAGTGGATTTGGTAAGGATGAGAGTGAAGCTGTCAGAGAGAAGGTAACAAGAAACGTTAAATATTGGATTAATTAAGGATTGGAATGTGTGATAACGAAGTCAAGTTGACCAGACTGTGAGAGAACAAAGGTGTGTTTTTCTGTGTGAGCGAAACGAGTGTGATTGTGAAGTAAAACTATAAACAACCAAAAAACTGTGATTCGTCGTGGATACTTGGGGAGGCAAATTCACGACACGTGGCACCTCCGACGGGATCAGGTTATTTCTAAACTGTCCTGAATTAATACGAATCTGTGGCTTGAAAATGACGGAAGACAACGTGAAAGCAAACGCTGTTTTGGAGACGAAATTGAAACTGTGATCTTGTAGTAGTAGAGTGAACGCACTGATCTCAAATAATATACTCATTATACTGGATAGAGCATCTATTGTTTCGCGCGTGGCAAAATTTGAAGTCGGAAGTGAGGCTAAAAATCTCGCGGCGGCCATATCCGGTGGGACCCACAATATTGCTGAATCATAGTTTTCGCCTCTGGTTTTCGCTTTAAATGATCAGATTTTTAACGAAAACCAACTAAATTTTTATGACATGTATCTGTCGCTATGGGAGAACTTAAAAGTGGCTGTATGAAAACCAAGTGGGTCCCACTTGAAATGGCCGCCGCTAATTTATTCCGACTTCACAGCGAGCACCGGATGCTCTATCCAGTATAATGAGTCTATTATTTGAGATCAGTGAGTGAACGCCTGACCAGGCGTCTTGTTGTTAAAGTTTAGGATTAGTTCGAATCGTGATATATACTATTAGTTAATTTAGTTATATCTGATTTATGACATAGTTACATGTGTTGACATAACCATGATTGTAAATTAAGGACTAATCCAAGTTATTGTTCCATGCAGCGAAAGGAGCTACTTCGGAAGACATCTGCATGTGAGTACACTTATATTGATCATATTGTTATCACTGTTTATCACTGTTGCATGGTACTTGCATTTTTTTACCCGGTTTGCGATTGTGTTGTTCATATATTAAAGTAAAGACGTATATATTTCAAACACGTTTATTATTGCTACATTTCTACTTGCGACTACGAAAATGTGTTCGAAACTCTGAACCAACTTACTGCATTCACCCGTAATCCTTTGCATCCTATGAACATTCAAATCGACCGACCCCATTAGAGCTTACATAAATTCGAAGATCCTTGCCGAACACGTTTGTCTATCGAAAATTGTTGATCACGCAATCACAAACTGAGCGCGAATCAAACCGCGATGAACTCGGAAGACAGCTCTCGACCAGTAACGCATATAAATTATCACAAACTAGAACCAAATACTTGCATGGCGCAAGGAATGCAACAGCAAAAGAAAGCGAGAAAAGTAGCCTGCGCCCCAGACGACTAAAACAGTGTTATATTACTGTTTTAGTCGTCTGCGGCGCAGGCTACGAGAAAAGCTGCGAGAGCAATATCACGGTAAAACTAAACAAGATTAACGAGCTAATGAAAGACATATACAGTCTAACATGTCCAAAGGGCATCAACCGAATTTGAATATAGGCTTTAAGAAAATTTCTAGCAGTGCATCAAATCTACCATTTTCAGTTAGTTGGCGAAGAAGACAAACAGGAATCATAGCGTATTAATACGCCTCTGATTGCTGTTTGGGAATTGTATCTGAGTTCAATAGAAAGCTAATATGAAGGAAAATTCGAGTGTAGAATATATACATTTTAAGACCAAACCGGGACCAGTTGCGCAAAATGCAACTACACAGGCCTTCCGGCAGGAATTGAACCCACGACCTTGCGATTCTAGTGCAATGCTCTGACCACTGAGCCACGGAGGCCGTTGCCGAGAGCTTGATCGCGAGTTCTGTATACATTAAGGTGGTAGGGCCTAATGCCAGGCTTAATCCTGTCATGCTTGTCATAAGTTAATTTTGTCATCCTGTCATACGTCAACTTGGAGGAAATGGCCACTCGAACGAATGCGATATTGTCTCAAAGATATCACGCAAATCTAAAGGTAAACGTTCTACTAGAGAGATGCAAAGCATCATGGAGCGAGCCCTTAATGATCTATTCAACAATATAATAATTCAACAATAAAATGAGAATAAAGTAAATGGTTTGAACATAGGATGAGTACATGTTTGTAAAAATTGATCGTTTAGGTTTATAGTGTAGCTTGTCTTGAGAAAGATAGCCTGCGAAGCAGACGGTTGTTTTGGGGGAGGGTTTATATTTGGGGTCGTGGAATACCGGAGGCGGAAAACCCGAAAAGGCGGAATCACCCGCCAGGCGGAAAACACGCGAGTGAGATCAGAAAGACTGTTGTTGATGTTAGTGTCTGACGTTTTGACTGTGGGAAATTTGCCTCCGCAAATCGTTAAATCTCCACACAAATCACTGGGTTTTCTGTAGTAAACACTTAGCTTTAAGGTCTCGACTATAAATGTAATCCAGATTAACTAAAATCCACTTCACCCGTATGCGTCATTACATTCCTGGATTATAAAAATCACAATGCCCTGTCTAGTATTTTGTATTTTGACACTATATATATTTTAATTGTAATATAGCGTAGTTCACGACACACTCCCCCCATGTGAGTCCGAAGGAATCACATCAGTAAGTGAACTCGTTTCCTAAATGTACTGTTTATTGTCCCGATTCATATTCAGTGATAGCTTCATTTACTGCTTCGGCTACAACTGCTGCTTGTCTTCGTGGTTTGAACACTGCCGCTTCTACATCTAATTGCTTGGTTTGGTTGACGTCACACTGGAGCTCCAAAGGGTAACTCAGTTGAATTGGTCCTTCGAGTTTACCTTTGGCTGTTTGCAGTTGAACTCCTCTAACCACTTTATCTCTCCCTTGAATTAGTCGCGTCACTTTCCCAATCTTCCACTTGTTGCGAATCTTTTCGTCACCCTTTACTAGCACGATGTCTCCTTCACAAGGTTGCGTTTCTTGATTTCTGTTGCCTGAGTGATGCTTTCCTCGCAGACTTGTTATGTATTCTCTGGTCCATCTTTTCCAGAGGCTATCTTTTACTGACTTCATGTATTTAGCACGCTTTCGCAGATCTCTATCTTCTATGTGGTGAGCTTCTACTTCGAGTTAGGTTGGTGGGTTGTTGGAGAAGGAATGAGTTTGGTGTTAACACAGGGAACTCTATATCGTCTTCCAGATAGCTTTAACGGTCGATTGTTCATGCAGATCTCCACGTCTATAAGACTGCTTCTGAAAGCTCCTTGAAGCATTGGCGTGCGCTCATGTAAGCGTAGGCAAGCGCCGCTTGCCCAAACATTTTTACTGAATGAAAAAATTAGTCTTAATTGTTCGATTCTAAACAATATCAAACTAAATCTGCTGCCTTTACCAACACGCAGACGACCATTTGTACGCGATTTAATGTCGTGCTTGCATAACAACATTGTTAGTGTTGCAGATTGTTCTAGATATTTTATTTATTATACTTCGCCATTAGTAAACAAGACGCCTGGTCAGGTTCAGGTCACAGACAAAGTCAAAACACAATCCAATCTCCGATAGAAAACGCAATTTGCAACACACAAAACACGATTGCCTGTAACGTATTTCCACACATGTACACAGCTTTCATAACAACAACATTTTAATCAACATTAATACCACTACTGGTACATATGATACATACAAATTATAGTTAAATACAAAAAATTTAACATATTAAACTAGTAACAATAAGGATAAACAAACTTTGATCAACTGCAATGCACCCCAGTCTTCATATGTCGAGTCTCTTCGGGTATTAAATATCAACACAGCTAGCGACATTACTGGCCAATATCAAACTATGTCTGTGAACACGCAAAACACATCCGAGACGAGAAAGACTTGATCAGACTCTGATCATCAGACAGTAGGAAAGCTAAGAAAGAAAATAGCCTACAGCGTTCATATGTCAAGTCTCTTCGGGTATTAAATATCAACACAGCTTCATGTATACGGCGTGTGAGATCGTAAGCGTACTGACCAATAACTATGTCTGTGAAAACACAAAACACATCCGAGAGGAGAAAGACTTGATCAGACACCAGAAAGCAAAGAAAGAAAGCATTTGGCATGCGCGCATCAGTTTCGCAAAGTCTTATTATGTTTGTCTTGATCGAGACGGCGGAATAAGTTAAATGCGCACTTGACTTGAGCCTGCGCTTTCTGATTAGAGAGGCCTGAGAGCGTGACACAGAAGGAAAAAACCCCAAAAAAAACCCGAAACCTAGACTCGTCTACCTGCGGTAGCCCGAATAATAAACATACAAAATATATTTATCTAATCTGGCAGGGATACCACTACAGCTTACTCCAATTAATGTGTAAGATGTTTTGTTTAGGAAGAGTCAAGTGAATTAAGAAGACTTATCAGTCTTATCTTGATAAACCCTGCTTAAGAAATCTGATTATTTCTTGATTATTAACCAAGGCAAGCGCGCTTACCTTCAGAAGCTTATAATCAACAATTGCAAGAGCAAAAAAAATAGAGCAAAAGCAAGCGGCGCTTCTAAGGACACCGCTTGATAGCTGATTGGCCAACACACATGATGAACTGGGCCCCACGCACATTGCTGGCAATAAACTTGACCTGCTGTTATGCAGCTGTCCTGTTGAAAATATGTTCAGTTCAACAAATCTCGTTTAAAGCTTTTAATGATCAAATAACTTGCGTGTACGTACTCTCTCTCTCACATCTCGCTTCTCTCTTTTCGGTTCCTTTTGGGTCTCGATATTTTAAGTCTCTCTTCTGTCTCGCACATTCCTCACATTTCCACGCACTCGCCTATCACTCATCACCAACAACTAATCACAAGATATTTTTACTAAACTACACTAAACTAAACACATATTAACTTTTAAACATGCACAAGTTCCAACACACTCCCCTGTTTGTCTACAGCGTTGACAAACACATTCAATTGTGCACTAAACTATAACGTAACAATAATAATAACTGCATGTAATGCTAGTTCAAATGAGCTTAAATCAAAGAGTTAAAATGTAAATGTTTGAATTAAATGTTAGATTTGTTCATTCCTGTTCATCCTCTGCGTTGTCGCGTATTCGAATCTCGGCTGCAGCAGCGGCATCTCGTTTGGGTCTGAAGACTGGTGCGTCCACGTTCAACGTTGTCTCTTTCGGTTCCTTGCGCTCTCGATCGCACGAAAGCTCCAATGGATATAGGTGCTGGACTGGGCGTTCAAGATTAGATTTTCCAGCTCGCAGTTTTGCTGCTCGGACCTGTCCATCTCTACCAGTGATCAGTTCCTCCACTATTCCGAGGTTCCACTTTCCACGGTTTCTTTCTTCCCCCTTTATGATCACTACATCGCCGATTTTCGGGACGTCAGGTTTGCTTCCTGTTTTGCTTTCGTGTCTGTCCCGTAGTGCGCGGACATACTCCCTCGTCCAGCGATTCCACATTGCGTCTTTACACCTTTTCAAGTACTTGGCTCGTTTTCTCAAATCGACATCTACATGTTGATGATTCTGTGGCTCAAGGAGGTGACTAGGTCGAATGAAGAGTAAGGAATTGGGAGTTATGACTGGATGTTGTACGTCGTCTTCAACATAGCCAAGAGGTCGATCGTTGAGTGTGATCTCCACGCTCGTAAGGACTCGCCGCAACTCCTTCCAGGTCAAATAGCCGTTACCGATCACCTTGTAGAGGGCTGCCTTCATCAGACCGATCATTCTTTCAAACTGGCCACCCCACCATGGGGCGCGACTCAGATTGAATTGCCACCTTATCTTGTGCTTTGCCAGGTGGTCCTGCAGTTGCTCATCTTGCATTACCGCTTTCACCCATTTTGCTGCGCCGATAAACGTGCTTCCGTTATCTGAATAGATACGTTCGGGACGTCCACGACGAGCGATGAACTGTTCTAAACTGTCAATACACTCGGTTGTTTCCAGGCTTGGTAGTAGATCGATGTAGATCCCTCTTGTAAAACTGCAAGCGTACAGTAGGATGTACGCTTTGCCTTCCTTTTGTTTAGAGACACGATAGCGTATCGGTCCGGCGTAGTCAATGCCAATCACTTGAAACGCAGTTGTTCCTTCGGTACGAGTTGTTGGCAGGATTCCAGGTGGTGGTGCTTTGTAGGCTATGGCGTGAAATCTCTTGCACCCGGTACACTGTTTGACAACTCGCTTCGTCAGCCTTCTAAGACGAAGTATCCAGTGCCGCTCTCTAACTTTAGCCATTGTAAGGCCCATGCCTCTGTGCAGTGTAGTCTTGTGTGCGTGGTGGACAAACTTTTCGGCCAAGGTTGATTTATCCGGGAGGTAGATTGGATAGAAACCTTGCACCCTGCCTCGGCACTCCAAAATTCCATCTTCGTTTCTTTGGAGGTTTAACTTCAGACGATCTTCTTCAAAGGTTTCAGAACCACGTCGCTGGACTCGCAGTACCCACAAACGTTCTTGAGCTTCGATTTCTTCGCTAGTGAGTGGTCCGCTGGTTCTTTGTGCTTTCGATTTCTTGGCATTATACGCAAAACGAGAAACCCACGCACACACTCGCATACATTGCCAGTAACTTTTCTTGGTTAGGAGGGCGTCAAGCTTGTCATCACCAGGAATGGCCAAGGCAAACAATTGTTTTGTTGCCTTTACTTCCGAATTTGATTCTTCAGTTGCAGTTGTTACAATGTTAGGTGGCCATTTCTGTCGATCGCTTAACCACTCCGGACCATTCCACCACAGCCGATTCTCCTCGTTCGTTTTCCCGCCTCTGCTGCCCAAATCTGCCGGGTTTTCGTGCGTTGGTACATGTCTCCACACAACGTCGCCATGTTCTCGAATTTTCTTGACCCGATTACTCACGAATTGTTTATATTCGCCACCTCCTCGCACCCAATGTAAGGCTACACTGTTGTCGAGCCAGCAATGCAAGCTTGTCACGGGAAGATCTTCCAGTGCATCGCGGACATTGGTTAGCAGGTTGACGGCCATGTGACCCGACACCAACTCGAGGCGAGGAATGGTGAGTCCTTGCTTTGCTAGCCTTGACTTTGCTGCAACCAGGCCTTGGTTAACTTCCGACGATTGGGTAACCACGGCATAGACAGCCGCAGCTACTCCTTTGCCACTGGCGTCTCCAAAAGCATGGAGGGCGATGTCATCGATCGGTTCTTGGTGACGTGCTAGCGCTCGATGGACGTTTACTTGTTCAGGAAGACTGCTTTCCCATTTCTTCCAACGTTGTGCTAGTGTGTTGGGCAACGGTGCGTCCCATGCACACTTCTCTTCGCAAGCTTCGCGGTACAACATCTTCCCTTGGAGTGTGGTGGGCGAAACGATACCAAGTGGGTCGTATATCTTAGCCACTTTACCGAGAATAGTTCTCTTTGTTGCTTGAGGAACATTCTCCGGGTAGGCGACTCCGATTTCGTCTGTTCGTTTGTTCCACTTTAACCCAAGAAGTCCGCACTCTCCACTCTTGCTCCCCAACTGTTGTTTGGCGTAGCTCAGATTGTCTTCAGGATTTCGTGTTTCGTCAAGTTCTAACTCTTCTTCGTTGGAGTTCCACTTGTGCAGAGTGAAGGTGGCTTGACGGAATATCTCGGTGATGGTGTCTTTCTTCTCGCGTACTTGCTTGACGGTGACTCCTCCACTCACTAAATCGTCGACGTACAACCCGCGCTCGATATCTTTCACGCTACTAGGATGTTCGGCTCTACAGTCATCCAAATGCTGCTGGATAACTCCACCGAGCAGGAACGGCGACGGTGCTAAGCCAAACAGTGCTCTGGTAAATCTCAGGGTGCGCACGCGTTGAGGATCTTTGTCACGTAGCCAGTGGAACCGCAGCGCGTCTCGATCTTGGGCCCGAATTCGCACTTGGAGAAATGCTTTGCGGATGTCACCAAGAAGTGCTACGGGGTAAAATCTACCTCGTACAAGCACCTTCCACAGTTTGTTTTGTAGTACCGGTCCCGTATCGAGGCAATCGTTGAGGGAGGGTGAATCTACGTTGGCTTTCGAGGAGGCATCGTAGACAATTCGCATCTTTGTTGGTTGCGCATTCTCCCGGACGACAGCTTTGTGTGGTATGTAGAACTCTCTCCCCGTTGCTGGCATTTCTGCATCCTCGACCACGTCCTCTTGTAGCTGCTCTTGGATGATTGCATCGTATTCATCAAGTCGTCCCGTCTTCTTCAGGCGTTGTACCAAGCTCCCCAATCGTCGCAGGCTTCCAGCTTTGTTGTTTGGCAAGGGGGGGTGGTCTCCTTTCCAAGGCAGCGCCGTTTCGAACCACCCCTCTGGGCTGCGCTGGAGTTGCTCTCGAAACTCGGCGTGTACCACGTCTTGATCTCCGATTGGTTTGTCTTCTAGCCCAAGAACATCCAATCTACATAACATTTCGTAATCGGTCGTGGCGGTCTGAGTAAGTAACATGTTGCTTACGTCAGTTTCAGCACCCGCAGACATCAAAGTCCAGCCAAACTTAGTGTATTCGGCCACAGGTTCGCCCATTTCCCCGGTTCTCTGGGCTTTGTGCGTTTTAATCTTTACATATTCGCTTGCGCCGAGGATAATACGAACCGGAAGAATGCTCTTCGTGTCGGTGTCTTCCATTTCCACGCCACTCAAGTGGGGGTACTTACGAATTATCTTTTCATAATTTGGGTTTTCGGTCGACAAAAGTTCTCCTCGATTTACTCGTGTCGCGTGCACTGGGATCACACAGTGCCCTTTAGTGTCACTGATAGTCAAATCATAGATTTCAATTTTCTTCGTTACAACTCCCACAATGGTCTGAATAGATCGCGTGACCGCGCGCACTGGCGTAAGTTTAAGTTTATCGAGAATATATCCCGAAGCATATGACACAGTTGCTCCGGTGTCTAATAACGCGCGACACGTCACACCGTTGACCTTGACTAATACGATTGGATGACATACCTTTTCGCTCTCTTGTAGTGTAGCTGTCAATCCCAATCCTCCGTTTTCTGTACTCGTTTCTGTATTTTCTGGTTTCTTTTCTTCTCCATTTGCTTGCTCGCAAATCGAGGAGTGATGTCTTTGCTTGCAATGTTGGCAGTTTGTGCGACTACGACACTGAGCGGCTCGGTGCTTATCTCCGGTGCAATTAAAACATCGATTTTTCATTTGCAACTTCCGTCTACGCTCCATGGGGGACGAAACTTGAGTGCACTCGGACGATTTGTGCGTCTGGTTATCGCAATAAACACATGCTTTCGGTGGTAAGGATTGTGCGTGAAAACTCCTTTCACGGGGGGGTCGCTGGTTTCCAGGGGGTCTTCTCGTTTCTTCGGATTTCGGATGAATCTCTCTCCAAGTTTGCAGCGCTTGTAATAATTGGGCGAAGTCCCACTTCTGCCAGTCCTTTTGACCATTTAGCAACTCGGGCTTGATGTCTGGCAATTTGTCTAAGGTTGTGCGAACCATAGACAAACAACCCGATAGCTTACCCAAAGTTTCCAAGGACTGTACGTTGTACATCAGCGTGTGATAAAATTGATGTATTTTGGCTGGGTGTTTTCCAATGACGACAGGCAAGTTCCTGATGTTCTCAACGTAGGCATGTTCGATCTCATTAATATTGCCATAATTGGATTCCAGAATGTTCTTTGCTCGTTCATAGCCTTCGGAAGAAAATGGCAAACCGTCAATTCCCTCGCGAACTTTCGGTTGTAAAAATTCCTTCAAAAACGCGAATTTCGTAACTGAGGGCAGGTCTTGCGAGTCGACTTCTGCTTTGAAAGTGTTCCAGAACGAAAGCCATTTTTCGAATGTTCCGTCGTATTTCGTAATAGCCAGTTTGGGTAATCTGACGAGGCTATTCTTTCCTGATTTCTCCGGTTTATCAACTAATTTCATCTCTGCTTTCTTTTGTTCGAACTTAAGTTCTTCTTCACGTTTGCGTGCTACTAGTATCTCCTGCTTTTCCAGTTTCGCGTTCTCGGCTCTCGTTTCAGCTTCTTCTAGACAGTGTGTTAAAAGGGTTACGTTGTTGTCGGCTTCATCGACGCTTTTCTCAATCTCCTGTCCCCATGTCTCTACATCGTCAATACTCACCCCTTCTTCGAGTTTCACCTTTTCGACTTGAAGTTTTAGCTCGTCCACCGCACTGATGATTCGCGCGAGAGTTTCCTTGTGTCGCGTGATCTTCTCGATGTTTCCTTTCTCCACGATATTTTTCGTTTTGTTACTAGTCAGTGTCATGAGCTGAAGTTCCGTTTTTAGTTTTTCGTCTGCCATGTCTGAATAAGTTCCTTATATCCCTTCGTCGGAGGTGCCACGTGTTGAAAATATGTTCAGTTCAACAAATCTCGTTTAAAGCTTTTAATGATCAAATAACTTGCGTGTACGTACTCTCTCTCTCACATCTCGCTTCTCTCTTTTCGGTTCCTTTTGGGTCTCGATATTTTAAGTCTCTCTTCTGTCTCGCACATTCCTCACATTTCCACGCACTCGCCTATCACTCATCACCAACAACTAATCACAAGATATTTTTACTAAACTACACTAAACTAAACACATATTAACTTTTAAACATGCACAAGTTCCAACAGTCCTGAAATTATTGGTGACGTTTCCACTCTCGAACCTAAAATGTGTAATTATCCAACAGATCACTACATCATAGAATTTCAGGCCAAACTGAATTTTACACGAGTCAAGCCAGTTAGACGACGAGTGTACGATTACAAACGTGAAAATTTTGGGGATCTGCGTAGTTTTCTAACAAGTGTGCCTCTGGATATTACTCCGTCAGATATCACTCGGTCAGACAACATTGACTACTACTGGTTACAGTGGAAGGACATGTTTTTAACTGCCGTGGAAAGATTTATCCCGGTAAAAACTGTCAGAGATACAAATTCTCCTCCATGGATTGACGGAGAAGTTTGCCATTTAATCCGGAAGAAATACACAGCGCTAAAGAAATATCGTTTGGTTAAATCCACTGCTCGAAAAATGAAACTACGTACTTTGAGTCAAAACATCAAGTACATGATTAGAAGAAAGCACCGTGAGCATCTGGCCAAAATCGAAGCTTCTTTTAGTGATAATCCCAAACTATTCTGGAGTTATCACAAAGCCATTCTTCACCACCGAACCAGCCAGAGTGCTGAGATTACCTACAATGGTGTTACAGCGAAGACGGCGGCCAAAAAAGCGGAACTTTTTAATTCGTATTTTTCCTCTGTATTTCTACCACCCACATCCAACGTAAATTCTCATACCAGTAAATACTCATTTCCACTGAACACCGATATGCAAATATCTGACGTAACACTCAGTGTGGACGAAGTTGCCATTTTTTTGAATGATCTTGACACCTCAAAAGCATGCGGTCCAGACGGCATTCCATCTCGCCTTTTGAAAGAATGCAGCCAAGAAATCGCTCCCAGCATTTGCGCACTCTTCAACCATTCTCTGCAAACCGGTCGCATTCCATCCGAGTGGAAATCAGCTAATGTTATACCCATCCACAAAAAGGACCTGAAAAAACTAGCGGAAAACTACAGACCCATCTCGTTGTTGCCCATTCTCGGCAAAGTCATGGAACGTACGCTGCATATGCAACAGATTCTATGAACATATCACACACCTCGTCACCAAACTACAACACGGTTTTTTGAGAAGTCGCTCGTGCGTCACACAGCTTCTCTCAGTCCTTCATACCATCGGACAATGCCTCGATAAGAACATTCAAACCGATGTTGTGTACCTGGATCTCGCCAAAGCATTTGATTCTGTCGACCACCAAATTCTCCTCGGCAAACTAAAATCATATCGTGTATCGGGTCAACTCTATGACTGGTTTGCTGACTACCTAAGAGGTCGTTGTCAAAGAGTAGTCGTGGATGGTGTGGCATCGCAGTGGGCATCTGTTACATCTGGCGTACCGCAAGGAAGTATCCTAGGACCCGTGCTACTTGTGGTCTTCATAAACGACCTCCCTGACTACATACCAGACGGAACTTTGGCAGCTTTGTACGCAGATGACACAAAGTTGTACAGAAACATCACTTCATTGGTTGACTGTGAAAACTTACAACTTGCCTTGACGAACCTTGACGGTTGGAGCAGTCGGAACAACCTTAAATTTAATGCGTCTAAATGCAAAGTGTTGACCGTGACAAGAAAGAAAAACCCGATGTCTTACGCTTACCATCTTGGCTCAAAGGAACTGCTTCGTGTCGAAAAAGAGAAAGATCTTGGTGTTTCCCTGACCAACAACCTGACCTGGGACTCGCATATAAATACCATCGTCGCTAAAGCTAACAAACTGCTAGGGCTGCTGAAGAGAACTTGTCCCCTGTTGACGGACATCAAAGTTAGGCGGACGCTATACCTGACCCTTGTTAAGTCCCAGTTAAGCTACGCCACAGAGATATGGTCCCCAGCCAACACCAAACTCAAGTCTAAGGTTGAAAAGATCCAGAGAAGAGCCACCGCTTGGATTCTCAAATCCAAACAAGGAGAAATGTCTTATAAACAGAGGCTGGTAGCTCTTAACTTGCTACCTTTAAGTTATGACAGAGAAATTAAGGACTTGATATTTTTCTTTAAGGCTCTCTATGGATATACAGACCTGAATGTTCACGAATTTGTTTCTTTTGTAAACAATGGTCGCACTCGACTAAGTCAAAACCCAACCCTTACTCTTAAAGTTCCTCTATGTAAATCCAGCACATTCCAAGCTTCTTACTTCAACCGCATAGTCAAACTATGGAATTCAACCTGTAAAATACTCCCTACCACTAGTTTTTCTAGTCTTTCCTTTTTTAAAAGTTCCCTCAAAGAAATGTACTATAATTTAAGTTACTCAATTTTTCATGTAGATCTGCCGTGCACGTGGTCCTTCGTACGTGATTGCCCCTGTCATAGGTCGTAAACTCAGTTGGGTTTTTTTTTTTGGTTTTTTTTTATTTTTACGGGGAGTGCCCTGCATGGGACTTAGTGTCCCGTTCGCACTCTTCCCGTTTGGGTTATTTTTATTTTATTATTACTATTTTTATATATATTTTTGTTGTTAAATTTTTATTTTGTTCTTGTTTTGTTTTTTGGTTTGTTTTTGTTATATAACATTTGATCATTGTAATTTTTTTTAGCAGATAACCCAATAAAGTTGTTAAAAAAAAAAAAAAAAAAAAAAAAAAGAACTTGCCTCTGCGCCCTTAGGAATTACACGCACGCAAGACAGCAGGAATCGGGTTTTCAATTTCAAACAGGGGAATTTCAGGCGCCAAGGCACGTTGTTTTAAACCATACACATTGTACATCATTCCAAATTTAGAAATAAAGTTATGAAAGGCAAGTCATTGGTGATATGTTGTTTAGTGAATTGCGCAGCAACCAAAAGGTAATGTTCAATCATTTCACTTATTTGTAGCATGTGAATTGCATGAGCTATAGTCTACAGAAATATTCAAATGCGCGCAAACGTGCGGTATGACTAAACTACAGCAGTTCAGTGTTTATTCTCGGATAATCTAGAAGATGCAAAACACGTTTTGCTGTGCATTATAAGACAAGACATAGATGAAATGCACTTCTGGGGGTTTCAAACTCAAACATTTTCTGGGGGAGCATGCCCCCAGACCCCCCTATATAGAGGGGTTCGCTTGCCTATCAATTTTGGTCACCGCACGCCACTGCCTTGAAGATGAGAAATCCTCCCACAACAACTATGTAGAACGCTGACTTGAAAATACTAATCAAACACTCGAACTGGCCGCCCCACCACGGTGCACGTGAAAGATTGAAGCGCCATTTGATCTCATATTTGTTGAGCTGATAGTGAAATTTCTCGTCCTCCCTCACTTTCCGTAGCCAGTTCGCAGCTGCCTTGAAGGTTTGGCCATTATCCACGTAAATCAGAGCTGGTCGTCCTCTCCTTGCAATCAGGCGTTTTAGACTCTGTAAGAATTCTGCAGTCTCGAGGCTCTTTAAAACTTTCAGGTAAACCCCTCTCGTCAGGCTACAGGAAAACAGAACGAGATACGCCTTGCTTTCTTGCTTCTTAGTTACTTTGTATTTTATTGGCCCGGCAAAGTCGACTCCTATCACTTTGTAAGTTGTTCCTTCGGTACGTGTCTTCGGCAGCGGTCCAGGCTTTGGGGCGTGGTATTCTCGCGCACTTAATCTTTTACACGTCCAGCAATTCTTCTTGATTTTCTTTGCGAGGCTACGAAGGCGAGGAACCCAATATTTCTCGCGAACATTCGCCATTGTGAGTATTACTCCCCATGGAGTGTCTCTTGATGAGCTTCTCGGTGAATGGTGATCTATCTGGCAGATAGATCGGGTATTTTCCTTGGATACGGCCTTAACAATCCAGTATACCATTTGGATTGGGCTTGAGGTTCAGCTGGAGCTTCTCTTCTTCGTACTTGTTGTCTTGTTCAGCTTGGGTCTGTGCGCGCTTGATCCAGCAAAGCCGTTGCTGCTGAAGTTCTTCAGTTGCTATCTCTTCTCTGTCTCGTCGCTAAACGGACATTGTCCACGAATCTCCTTATCCATGCACCAATTCTCAAGGTTTTCTTTAGTGGGTGTTTTTTCACAAGGTGGAGGTAAGAATCAGGCTCTGTTTGCTCCACTGTCGTAGTGAGAACTTCGCGTGTTAACTTCGAACTGCTTGAGTCTCCTTTGTAGATCGGATAACTGGATTTGATGGCCACTGCTTCGGATTTTGAAGCCACGATGGACCTTCTAGCCAGAGTTGTCAGTTGACCACCCCCGCCTGCTTACATAATGCCACACTATTCCCTCGGCTGCTTGGATCTTTCCCAATCTGTTGGAGACGAACTGCTTGTAGTCTCCATTCCACTGTATCCACCACAACGCAACGGTGCTGTCTAACCAGGCATGTTTCTCGTGTGGGATGTGACTCAAGGCGTTGCTTCCGTTTGTAATCAAGTTGGCAGCCATGTGACCGGCGACGAGCTCGAGTCGAGGAATTGTCAGTCCCTTCTTAGCCAGTCTTGATTTCGTAGTTAGTAGACCTTGGGTAACTCCCAAGGGCTGCTTCACGACTGTATATACTGCTACGCACATACCTTCTCCACTTGCGTCCCCAAAGGCGTGGATCTCTATCTTTTCCGGTGGTTCGTGGAAGGGTGCAATTGTTCTAGGCACTGTCACTTCAGGCGGTAAGGAATTTTCCCATTTCTCCCATCGCTTCTGGATTCCACCAGTCAGCTTGGTGTCCCACGGTAGCTTGGAATCACAGACTTCTCTGTAGATTTGCTTTCCTTGTAGCAGTAAAGGAGAGGCAATTCCCATAGGGTCGTATATCTTGCCGGCCAAACGGCTGAGGATGTTTCGTTTAGTGACTGTTTCACTTTTCTCTCTCGACTGTACACTAAGGGTGTCGTTTTCCTTGTTCCACGCGACTCCCAATAACTTGGTTTCTTCTGTTTCACGCCGAGTTGGTGCTTTGCTGCCGTCTGCTCTTCATGATCCTTCGCGAGATCAGATTCTCCTTCAAGCTCTTTGACGTTTGATGCCCACTTATATAGTGTAAAGGTCGCGTCTCCGAGAATCTCAGTGGCTTCGTCTTTACGCTGCTGTGCTTCTTGTACGGTGTCCCCCCCCCCCCCCCCCTCTCCCGTGATTATGTCATCCACGTAGAGACTTTTCCTCAATTTCGCAGCTGCGTTTGGAGCTTTGCTTTCCCATTGACTGAGATGTACCGTTTACGTCAGGAGCATCGTGTTCTGGTTCCGTTCAATACCAGGACTTATGGCTAACCACCCAAGTTTGGTTTTCTCGGCAATCTGTTGACCTTCTTTCCCTACAAGAGGCATTGTGTCAGTCTTTATTCTTGAACACTCGCCACTTCCCAAGACAACATGGACATGAGATTTTTCATCCAGTCGGTGAATTTCGCAGCGCCAAGGTGAGGAAATTCGCTTTTCAGCTTGTCGCAATGGGGGTTATTAACCATGAGAAGCTCGGACTTCTCAACTTCGGCCAGCTTGATATCCATCACGTAATCACTTTCCAAAGCTTCGATCTTTGCGTTGTATATTTCTAATCGAGTGGTTTTGGAGGTCATCAACATGTCAATTTTCGAGGTTCTCGTCTCGCTGAGCTTGATTTTTAGAATAGTTGCCAATTTTGCTGAAATGTAGGAGCTGCCTGCGCCTGTGTCGATAAGTGCTCGGCACGTAATCCCATTCACTTTGACCACCACCACAGGGAATGTGCCTTCAGCTCCGGATGCTGCTGTAAGCAATTTCTTGTTGGGATGTTCCCTGCAAATTGAGGTGTGGTGTTTCTTTCCACATATTTGGCAAGATAACTTACTTTTGCACTCTGTTGCCCGGTGCTTCGGCCCAGTGCAATTGAAACACAAACTCTTTTGCGCAAGCATTCCCTTTCGCTCGTCTGGATCGCGGACACGTTGACAGTCGTTCGACTTGTGAGCGGTCTCGTCACAGTAAACACACTCGCGTGGCTTCGGTGGGTCATTTTCGCGCAGGTTGTAAAGTTTATTACCGCGATCTTGGATTTTCTATACGGGTCTCTTGGGCGGACTCGCATCTGGCGGGTTTCTCCGTGTCCACATTCGCAACGCTTGGCATAACTTTACGAAATCCCAATCCTCCCATTCGTCATCGGTTCTCCCTAAATCTCCCTTTATCCCAGGCAACTTGCCTAAGGCGAGTGATACGTTGCCATTCACTTGATCTAATTTACCAAGTGTCTCTAGGCCTTGAATGTTAGACCGCAAACGTTCGTAAAATTCGTAAACTTTACGGTTTTGTTTCCCAGGTATTGTTGGGAAATCAAGTATCTCCCTTGTGTGGGCTTTCACGATTTCACTTTGTTTCCCGTATCTGTTATTTAGTATGCTTTTGGCCCGGTTGTAACCCTCGGGGGTGTAAGGTAAACCATCGATCGATTTCTCACTTTCAAAGACACCATTTCCATCAAATAGATGAATTTCGACACGCTTGGTATTGTAGATTTCTCGACATCTTCTTTAAACTGTCCCCAAAATCGCGTCCAATCTCGATAGCTTCCGTCAAATTTAGTTATCACTAGTTTAGGGAGTTTAGCAAACGCCCTCTGACTTCCCGAGTGTTTCTCCCCCCGGGCGCACTTACCTCAGTGCTCGATTGTTTGGTCGCTCCGAATTTTGTTTGGTAATGTAGTTTCGTTTCGTACAGTTCCTTCTCAAAATCCAACTGTTCTTTCCTACTTTTGGTGGTGTTACTCAGTTCTGTTTCTTTCATCCATTTTCGCAAACGCGACAAGTCGTCATCAGCCTCGGCAATCTGATCCTCGATCGCGGCGCACCAGTCGGTTATTTCACTAATATCTTCTCCATTTGCAATTTTGAGTTCTTCGAAACTCTTTTACGGGCGTCGGTTGAATTTACCAACCCTTTTAACGCATCACTGTGGCGTTCTATTCGTTCACGCGGTTGTTCGATGAGATGACCTTTTCTGTTTTCTCCCTTGTAATTTTAAGGTGCGTAAGTTTCGTCTCAACGGCTTTTATCGCTTCGGTTGCATTTTCCTTCGCCATAAGAAAGCTGTTTTTTGCTCTTGTTCGAGCGGTAATCATTCACTGAATCCCGTCGGAGGTGCCACGTGTGGGAAATTTGCCTGCGCAAATCGTTAAATCTCCACACAAATCACTGTTTTTTTCAGTATTTATTAGAATAATATACAATCACAATTTTCACTCACTGTAGTGTTCTTGACTCACTGTCGCAATCTCCCTCACTCCCTTTTTCTCAACCACTAATAGACTCAAAGTCGATAATGTTATATGATTGGCTCACTAGTACTAAACACTTAGCTTTAAGGTCTCGACTATAAATTTAATCCAGATTAACTAAAATCCACTTCACGCGTATGCGTCGTTGCGTTCCGTGGATTATAAAAATCACAATGCCCTGTCTAGCATTTTGACACTATATATATATATAGTGTCAAAATACTAGACAGGGCATTGTGATTTTATATTTGAAACTGATCTAGATAAAAAACTTTGTACAGAATTTTCGGCTGCAGACTGTCAGCCTTCCTCAGTCACTAAAAGCGCTATATTTACACGAGACGTTAAAACTTGATGCATTTATGCATTGTCAAAGCTATTAATGTTCCTATGAGATTTCAGCAAAGGCGTGTAGTTCGTTGGGAATTCTTTCCTCTCATTGATTGTGTCTTTGTCCAAAGTTGAGTGCCACGACTCTAAAAATAGTCGTTGCTCATAGTTTGTTATTCCTCGTTCAAGAATGGTCGCATACTTTGGGTGAATGTCATGTCCTGTCGTCTCAGCGTGGTGTTTAATAATAGCAGATTCATTATTGGCAGGGGCGGATCTAGCCTAAAATCTGACCGTGGCTCAATGTAGGGGGGTCCGGGTGCATGCCCCCCGGAAAATTTTGAAAATTAGAGGCTCTGAAAACGCATTTCCTGCATTTTGAGAGTGATCTAGAGTCAGGATCGTTTTATACATGTTTTTCACGGAGATCTATGAATAAATTTTACTCAAATCAAAATTTTTCTTTTCTCTTTAAACACGGAGCGACTGCATAAGTACTGGCTGAGGTACTCAGCCAATCCTGCCCAAACGCATCTGATTGGTCCACACAGCTAAAATTACTTCCGGCCTTACAGAGGAACTTTGGCTAAGACTGAAGAGTGGAGCTTTTGTGAGACTTGTTTACTGTTTTTAAATTAAACTTGCCACTTCTCAAACGTCGAATTTGTCTTTTTCAAGTGTAACACATCATTTTGAGTAGAAAGAAGGAAAAATTACGCTTCCAATACGTCGAAACAAAACTAAGGTGAGAAAAAACCGTACGAAAAAGACCAAGCGTCTCACCATTTTTCTTGTTGAATGCAGATGATGTCTGTATTCTTTGCTTATTCATTCATATCTTCCGTCCTTGTAATTATAAGACACTTTTATATACACCAAGAATGTTGATAATGACTGATATCTCAATGTAGATGTCTGAACATCATCTCACTTTTCAACGACGATAACTTTGTTTTTGCACGACCGACAGTACATGTTGTCTGGAAAGCCAGGCAAATATGACTACTAAAATGTTCTCAATTTGTGATATATTGACTTGCAAAGTTAATATAATAAACTATTTATTGTCTTCGTTTAAATGGTCTGTTTTAATTAAATCATCAAAGTATTGTCTTTTATGTGGAACTCTGTTTAAAAAAACGGCAAAAGACAAAGCAGCTATAACGTGACCTTCAAACATCGTTTGAAAGCAAGGTCATAATATAAGCTTATATATTTTACAAATTCATTGACCAAACAAATTTAATCACTTCGGAATTGTTTTTATCTAAGACTCTTATGCTTCTCTTTACAATTTACATGGGTAATTGAAAGGTAAAAAGGTTATAAATAAAAGATAATTCTCAAAACTTCACCAGCCCACTGACTCGTTGACTTGACTGTTGACATTTCAAACTGTCAGTGCGTAGCCGGGGGGGGGGCTCCCTTTTATACGCTCGCTCCGTGTTTAATTTCAAGCCAAGATCTTCTAATTATTCAATAAAATGTTTAGGAGTAATTGATCCAACATGAATCGTAATGTATGTTTAATGAGTTTTGTGGTATCCTTTGACCATTATTTAGAATTCTATTGAGTATTCTGTCTAATGCCAGCCAATTTTTACTTGAAACAAGAATAATCAAAGCAACCCTGCTAGTGTAATATGAATATTAACAATTTATAGGTATCAGCTACTGAGCTAGCATTTGTCAGATCAGTTTAGAACTCCAGATCAGGAAATGGAGTCCCTTTACGTTTTATATTGTCTTTCCCTCGATAAAGCGAGAATAACAACAATGGAGTTGATGAGAGCCAGAAGATGTAAACTGAGTTAGTAAATAGATTTGTAAATATCGTCGCTCTTTACAGTTTGTAAAGCGATTAAGAGAGTGTTAAATCCCGCGACTGACAAGTCTCTGAGTCTTGCAGATAATATTTCAAAGTTGAATCATGATAGAAATGCTGTGTTTCAGTCGATGAGAATTATAAACAATGTAATGAGAGAGAGAGAGAGGTCGCGGCTCGCGGTTTGATCTCATGCTTGTTCTTCAATTTGATCAATGCTTTAAAGATTTATATAGTCTGAGTATAAACACCACACAGTCCTACAGTATTATAATAACTAGCGTCTGAACTATAAATAAAGAAACCAAAGGTCACCAAACTAACCAACATCTCTTGTGAACTTATCATCTAGTATTTCGACTATCTGTCACAGGCACAATCATTTTCCCTCCATGCATACGCGCAGCCATTCTTTAATATCACTCTGAAAAACTCTGGTCAAGACACACCTGACGTGCACTACCGACTACCGGAGCCGACCAGATTTGATTGCATTATTTTGCAATAAAAATTGTAACAAGATATGGCAAGGGTGGCTGACCGTGGCTCCCGCAAAATTCAGCCACTCTATTCTGGCTCTCTGATTGGTTTGCACCCCTTAATACTCCGCTGACCGTGGCTGAATTTAGCAGATCGCTCCGCTGACCGTGGCTGAATTTAGCAGAAATGTTCTCCAATTTCTTCAGCGAATTCGTAGCACGTTCGGTAACTTTTTCGGCCGCTCTCGCCACATTCTCGGACTCCTAACTACCTGAGACCGATTGCGGTGCAACTGATTGTAAAGGATGCGAAAATCCGCTGCTATTTTGACAATTGGTTTAGTATTTTTACGGTGGCTAATGTCGTTCTTACGTCAACTATCCTTTTGTTATTAATAGTTTTTTATTTTTGAAATATCAATTATATTATTTAATTTGGAATAATTAGGAAAATATGACCGTGGCTCAAGCCACGCTCGCACCCCTCTAGATCCGCCCCTGATTGGTTCGCCTGCCAGGGTTATGCTCTTTTCCTCGTGAATCCCATGAACGTTTACTTTCTCCGACGTAGGTAAAGCGGCAATCTTTGCACTTAACTTTGTAGACAATGCCTGGTACTTTAAAATCTCCGATACGGTCCTTTGGTTTTTTGAATATTTTAGAAAGTGTTTGATATGGCTTAAAAGCAGTTCTTATGTTGGCCCGTTTTAGCGCCCGCTTAATTTGTTCCGAAATACCTTTCACATAGGGTAAAACCACCGGGGTTTTTGACGGGTTGCAAAACTTGCAAACTGGAATTTCTAATTTGCTGGAGAAATCCGCGAGAGTACCCATTAGCCTCAAGATCTTGGGTCACTTTTTCTACCTCTTCTTGCTGAAGCTTTTCATTAGTAGGGATCTCTCTTGCTCTATGCAAAAGAGTCCTTACCACGGCTTGCTTATGCTGTATGGGGTTATGAGAGTCGAAGTCCAAATACTTGTTGGTGTGCGTTGCTTTCCGATATACTTTTACTTCGACATTCTTTCCTGGTAGGGCTGATGTCTCGCAATCCAAAAACGCTATACTTTGTCTGTCCTCGACCACATCAGGATATTCAACAGTGAACTGTATGTCAGGATTTATGGAGTTTAAATGGTGGTGAAAATTGTCAACGTCCGCACGCTTTAAACATGTGTTCGAGTCGCCTACGTATCGCTTCCACCATCGTGGATGGGATGCAAATGTTGAGAGTGCCCTAGTTTCGATATGTATCATGACAAGTTCTGCGATTACTGCGCTCACCGGTGACCCCATAGCACACCCAAATATCTGATGGTAGTAGACGCTTCGGTAAATAAAGAAACTGTTCTCGAGTACAAATTTCAGAAGGTCGATTACATGGTGTTGTTGGAGTCCTGTATGTTGCCTCCAGTTGTCATCTTCATCTAAGTTGGCTTGTACAACTTCTATGGCTAATGGGACTGGAATCGATGTAAACAAAGAGATGACATGCATCAAAAGAAATGACAACTTCATCCTTTTCAATTATTTGCGTAGATACGAAATCGGTAAACTCCTTCGAATTTTTAACTGTGTTAGTACTCCTATGTTGAAGAGATTTTAAAACTGTCGCAAGATATTTGGATACTGCAGAGGTAGGCGAACCAATACAGCTATTTATATGGCCAGACGTTTGGAGAAGGACGTTTACAAGCAAGTTCGCTACAAGATGCACCTAACATTTCTCCATCGCAGCAAAGAACAAAACATTCTTCCACGATTTTTACGATTTAAGACACCTTTCAACCACCCAAAAGCCATTTTCTTTCGTCTCGCAAGCTCTCGAGTGGAACTAATTAGCCAAGACAAAGGAGAAATGTCGAGTCGGTCGACAAATGTCGCCTAGTGGAAAACCGCCTTTGCAAACACATCACTTTCCGACATGATTCAACGACGAGCTCGGCAACTCGAGAACGAATTGAAGGAAAGGCATCAACGAAAGTTTCGTCAGCTAGTCAAGTCGAATACGGCAGTGCAATCGATAAAGAAAAGATGGGTAGTCAACGCTTCAACGCTTCACATGCATGTTTAAAGCGTGCGGACGTTGACAATTTTCACCACCATTTAAACTCCATAAATCCTGACATACAGTTCACTGTTGAATATCCTGATGTGGTCGAGGACAGACAAAGTATAGCGTTTTTGGATTGCAAGATATCAGCCCAACCAGGAAAGAATGTCGAAGTAAAAGTGTATCGGAAAGCAACGCACACCAACAAGTATTTGGACTTCGACTCTCATAACCCCATACAGCATAAGCAAGCCGTGGTAAGGACGCTTTTGCATAGAGCAAGAGAGATCCCTACTAATGAAAAGCTTCAGCAAGAAGAGATAGAAAAAGTGACCCAAGATCTTGAGACTAATGGGTACTCTCGTGGATTTCTCCAGCAAATTAGGAATTCCAGTTTGCAAGTTTTGCAACCCGTCAAAAACCCCGGTGGTTTTGCTGTCTTACCCTATGTGAAAGGTATTTCGGAACAAATTAAGCGGGCGCTAAAACGGGCCAACATAAGAACTGCTTTTAAGCCATATCAAACACTTTCTAAAATATTCAAAAAACCAAAGGACCGTATCGGACATTTTAAAGTACCAGGCATTGTCTACAAAGTTAAGTGCAAAGATTGCCGCTTTACCTACGTCGGAGAAAGTAAACGTTCATGGGATTCACGAGGAAAAGAGCATAACCCTGGCAGGCGAACCAATAATGAATCTGCTATTAAACACCACGCTGAGACGACAGGACATGACATTCACCCAAAGTATGCGACCATTCTTGAACGAGGAATAACAAACTAGGAGCAAGGACTATTTTTAGAGTCGTGGCACTCAACTTTGGACAAAGACACAATCAATGAGAGGAAAGAATTCCCAACGAACTACACGCCTTTGCAGAAATCTCATAGGAACATTAATAGCTTTGACAATGCATAAATGCATCAAGTTTTAACGTCTCATGTAAATATAGCGCTTTTAGTCACTGAGGAAGGCTTACAGTCTGCAGCCGAAAATTATGTACAAAGTTTTTATCTCGATCAGTTTCAAATTATTTTTATATTTATTAAATCATATATATATATATATATATATATATATATATATATATATATATATATATATATATATATATATATATGTTATATATATATATATATATATATATATATATATATATATTGTGTGTGTGTGTGTGTGTTCTTATTGTAATTAAATCAACATAGCATAAACCCTAATTGTAATATAGCGCAGTTCACGACATGACAGCCTCAGTGGCAAATGACCACCGTTCAGTTCTAATTTGTGAATGTTTATTGTATTTATTTTAAAAAACAAAATAAGTTTCATGTTCATGATCAAGTTTTAATATTAAAATCGATTGGTTGGGTTTTTTCAGTAGCGTACGGCGATATTTGTATGATATATTATTTTATAATTAAACATAAACGTTTAAGCCCTTCCCCCATTTCTTGTTTTTGTCATTTTGAGGGCCCCTCCCTTTTAGGGTAAAAAAGTTATATAAAGCCCCCCCCCCCCCCCCTCCAATTTCTTCTCCCCCCCTCCATCACCCCCATATAATGAACAATGAGAGGTTCCTACATCAACAGCTGTTTTTCTCAAGACTACACTAACCTAGACGATCAATTTTCACAAACAAATAAAGTAAGGCCGTCGAAACGTCAGTCACTGACATCAACAACAGTCTACTACATTAACCTAGACGTATTTTTCACATTTTACATTTACAATCTGCAACACCAAATAAACGATGCATTGTCAAGAACAGTTTCATATTGTATGACAATAGTGAACCCCTTATATATTTAATAATTATGACTCTTTAAAATCTTGGTTAGCTGTGGATGGACCATAAATAACTGTTTCTGTTGCATCAATATCACCATGTTGCTGGCGAAGGAAGGCATGCATTGTCGCCATAACGCCTGTTTCTGTGCCTTTATCCATTACTCAAGTGCGTTAATGCGTGGGGCCATGCTGTGATCACCTCATTAATTTGGCAAAAATAATTTAAAAATTCATAGAAAATGAAGTAAAGCAATGTCCAAGTACAAATCAAGTTTGTTCAGTGTATAAGTTTCTTGCCTATCTACTGGTATATTTTTTGTTGTCATGGAAACAAGTCACGTGATGTTATGATGATTTAATACGTCAATTTATCGGTCCTCAACTTCAATGACGTTGCGCACGGGAAAATCATCTACCAGAGATCAGCATTTTATTTGTACAGTTTAGGCCCATGTGAAAGTTCGTTATGCTAACTTCGAAGATTAACTTATTAAAATACCACAAATGTAATTGATGATCAAATTTATTAACTGACGATTTCGTGTCGTTTAATGCATTTTATTCCCCATTTTCTCATCATCGCGAATCTTTGAAGTTTGGACAAACAACTTTAGGTTATTATGAGTTAAATTGCATAAAGAAACTCTTTGATATTCCTTAAGTCATCGTCCGCAAAGCAAACGAATATTTTGTCGTTACTTTCAAAGGTATCCGCCATGTTTAGGCGAAAGGCATCGCTGCGGCAGAGTATATTTAATCAGCGGTTAGCTGAATGAGTGTTGTTGCCACGGTGATGATCCAAAATGGCAGAATAAAAACAACCACAGCTAAACCACAAATTTTACAGTTCAATCTTTACTGTTTTGTGCACGCATGAAATTTTGTATGAGTGTGAATTATGTATTATATCCGATGAAAAGAATAAATATTTAATTCAGCGCATTATTGATGGCAATATACATCAATTGGAGAAAATACTGGCCGTACTACAAGCAAAATAAATCATAACACTCGGAGACAATTTTGTTGATTTCTTTTATTTGCGCACACTTTTTGTTTTAAATATCATAACGTACGTTCATAATACTTGTCTCGACAATGTAATTTGATGCTTTTTGTCCTGAAAAACGCGCGTGACCGTGATTTAGGCGCCAATATTCAAATGTATAAGGACAACTTCGAAGGGGTTTAGCGAACAAGGATTGTGTACTGATCGAGATTACAAAGCTAGTTGGTGCGTTCAAAGCGGCGTAGCTGCTATGGTTGTGAGTTTAATTCACCCGCAAGCATGTGGTTTTGCCAAAGTGATTGCTTGGGAAGTAATTCAAGCCACTCAAAGCAAAATACTCAGAGGAGCGCAAGAACCAGTTCGAGAATATTATGCGCGCGTCACAGAACAACAGTTCAATCGATTCGTGGAGGCGTTTAGTGATTGTAAAGAGAACTTTACAATGGGTAAGTTGCCGGTTGCCAGTCCCCGCGCAGTTTCGCAATGCTTTATGGGATCGCTAGGGGGCAAACAAACTCTGAAACTCGAAGGCGAATATAAATAATTCATAAGATTCGTCGTTGACGTTGAGAAGCATTTTGTAGTCAAATCTCATCAATATTTATAAACAAACAGTTTCGAAGTATATAGAAATGGCTCGTGGTGATCATTGTGCAGTTTATGGTTGTTCAAACGATCGGAGATATCCAGAAATTAAGCAAGTTGTTCTTCCTCATGTTGGAATTCTTCGCCATTCTACTCCAAAAATCTAGAAAGATGTTGATAAATGGGAGACTGCTTAACCATCGCGATTTCAAATTTACGCTAAGTACGAAGGTATGTTCGAACCATTTTAAAGCTGGATATCGTTCAAAGGAATGTCCCAACCCAACTCTATATCTGAAGGGGTACAGTACAGATGAATCTGTGAAACGAAGGCCTTCCCAAAGAAAGGAGAGGTATTGCTTCCCAAGCCAAAGAAACGGCGACGAAAGAACGAAGTTCCTCAAGCTTCACAGTCTGGCCAACCTATGTCAGAAGATGATGATGACTGTCACATCAAAGAAGAACCCAAAGAGAGTCTTGAAGAGACCAGCAACAGTCTGAGTCCTTAATCGTCTGGTGCTGATGAGAAAACTCAACGTAAAAAAACTGCTTCCGGTATACTGGCATTACTAGACCTTAACTCGATTTAGTCTTTGATTTGATCAAAGAAAAGGCAAAAAGTTTGCGTTACTGAAAAGGTTCTGTGGATACACCACCATCAAGAAGAGAAAAAAGGGGAGCACACTGCACAACCCAGGCTTTTATCAACTTGGGAGGAACTAATACTGACATTAGTAAGGACAAGGGCTTTGATGTGCACTTTTTAGCTGATACTTTTGGAATAAGTGGTGGTCAGGTCTCGCATATTTACAACACCTAGATTACCTTTCTTTCCTCTGAGTTATCTTTTCTTGTTCCTTGGCCAAGTCAAGCAGAAATCTAAAATGTTCTTCCAAAGCGATTTAAGAAATTTAAGAACATTTGAGTTATTATTGACTGTTGTGAATTTTATATCCAAAAACCTTTGATTCCTGAAAGCCAACAAACTAGCTGGAGCAACTATAAACACTATAACACTGCTAAATGATTGGTAGGCATCACACCAACTGGTGTCATTTCTTTTATACCTCCACTGTGGACTGGCAGCACTTTGGACAAGGAAATGGTCAGAAATTCTGGATTGGTCAACTATTTGGAAGCGGGGGATGCAGTTATGGCTGACAATGGTTTTCTGGTCCAAGACTCACTTGCTTTTAAGAAGATCCAGCTTATTTCTCCAGCATATTGCCAAGGACCAAGACTATCTTCAAAAGCAGTGACACATACTCGATGTGTAGCTGCTTTGAGATCCCATGTTGAAAGGTCTATACTAAAGTTGAAGCACTTGCACCTTTTGTCAGGGGTTATTCCACTGCTTTTAAAACCAATGTTGGATTGTATTGTGTTTGTTTGTACTGCCTTGTCAAACCTTGGTAAACGGTTGATAAAGTAAGACACATTTTGTATCAACTTTGCCATCTACATGTATACACAAGTTGTACACTTTGCATAGAGGTACAGTACTGACTATCCAT
The DNA here is from genome assembly GCA_964035015.1 of Corallium rubrum. Taxonomy (NCBI): domain Eukaryota; kingdom Metazoa; phylum Cnidaria; class Anthozoa; order Scleralcyonacea; family Coralliidae; genus Corallium; species Corallium rubrum. The sequence continues at coordinate 2,057,552 of OZ036011.1, forward strand.
GTTTGGTTTATAATAAAGCACTGGGGGCTAATCATTTTTACTCGCATTGGCTGAATTTCGAAGGAAGCAGATCAACATGGCCATGTTGAGGCATATCAAAGGTTTTTCAGGCAGCTGCCATGCAACACAGTTCAGACCACGGGTCACAGCTAAGATGTACAGTAGGTAGTTGATTTTATGGAGAGGAAAAATGGAGAACCCACTGGTGAAAAACCCTCCAAGCACGGGAGAGATCAACTACAACTCTACTCATATGAGTTACAAGCTCGACAATGGGGTCATTCCCAAGTGGTCACCCATCCAAGTACTGTACTAATCTGTTTTGCTAAACTGTTCTAATACTATATTGTTATTTTTCTCAACATTCAAATGTGGTTGTATAATTTATCAAAAATTTACAACACTTTAAAAAACATTGTATTTGCACAAGAACCTAAACTCATGCAGTGCACCTAGGCCTAGCAAGAGCTAAAAGTGTGGATCAAACAATACAGATCAATAATGGACTCTTTCAGAAAGCAACTTGGGAAGTCCTGCTGCCTACTGTACCTTGTCTGTAAGGTAAATAGTGAAATTAAGTCCGACTGTGTTCATGTGTTCTGTTCGAGATGTATATATTTGTATTTGTAGTAACATTTGTAAATATCTGGGACTTGACTTTTATGATATTATTTAATGCAAATAATCTTTGTGGTTTTACAACAACAAATAATTGATCTGTGACTAATAAATCTCAATATTTTGCAAAAATTGAATACAATATTTGTAATACAATGCCCTGTCATAATAATTTATAACATACTGTAAACAATAATTTACAACTGTTACAGTAAGATAGAGATAGGAGTTCAATTCTATGGACACGAGTTCAATTTCTATGGTTGTTTATAGGTTATTAACCCTTTCAGTGCCATTTGGCACTTTTTAATTTTTTTTACTCTGTCTAACACCAGATAATTTTACTCATCAAGGGAAGACCTCCTGACATGGTGGGAGTTAAAGGGTTAAATAAGTATAGGTTATTTTGAGGCCACGAGGGGATATGTGATTTATTCAGCAAGGGTGAAGCCTGAAGTGAATAAACACATATCCCCTAGGGGCCTCAAAATTACGTACTTATTTTTCACATGGCAAGGTTGACAGGATTTCATAAGATAAGGAGTGGTGTGGGGGATATTAGATGGGAAGATTAGAGGAGAATATTACAGTGAGGAATGGTAGAGGGGAATATTAGAGCCTTATAGAGGGGAATATTAGAGCCTTAGAGGGGAATGTTAGAGGGGAATATTAATCTACTGTTTTGCCAGGGGCTATTGAATATACAGTATTCCCTTAAAAAAACAAAGGAAACCGAGACATGTGAAAAATAAGTCACATTAAGTATAGGTTATTATTTTTGAAGCCATGAGGGAATATGTGAATAAACACATCCCTGAGGGGCCTCAAAAATAATAATGTACTTACATTTAATTTTCACATAGACAAGGTTGACAGGGAGTCACAATAGGAAAGAAATATTGAGGGGAATATTAGAGGGGAATATTGATCTATTGTTTTGCTAGGGTTATTGAATATATTCGCCGAAAACCGAAGCATGTGAAGAATATTGAAGTGATTACAAGCACGACGTGCGTCCCACAGCACCAACGTTACAGCTAGGGCAGTCACGGGTCGATTGTAAGTGATTTTCGGCGCTGTCTACCAGTGGATAGAACTTCATCCACTTTCCTCTGGTGGTCGAATACACCACAATATTTCGCTGAAGAACAGTAGCACAGCTAAATATATCAACAGTTTCTGCCCACGTATCATCCTTGCAACTCTTCGCCAGTTGTTCCTGAATGGACTTGGACGTGAACAGTCACGACGCTCTGACTTTCCAGTCATCTCTACCTGTCTTCTCGTTTATTGCAAGGGCCATAGCTCTATAAAAGCAGTTACCGTCACCACGAACATTGAGTTCTCTTCTGCCAATAGGAATCACAGACATATCGTAAATATTGATGAGATTTGACTTACAAAATGCTTCTCAACGATGAATCTTATGAATTATTTATATTCGCCTTCGAGTTTCAGAGTTTGTTTGCCCCCTAGCGATCCCATAAAGCATTGCGAAACCGCGCGGGGACTGGCAACCGGCAACTTACCCATTGAGCGTAAATACTTTGAATCAAAGCTGAACGATTTACAGAAGAAAATCAGCCACTGGAATTCCCGTAAGAAGGACGAAAGAACACGGTATCTGGAGTCATTTAGCGCAAAGAAATGGTCCAAACTTCCATCGTCGAGAAGGGCAGAACATAGTTTGATGAACTGTCAAGGCTGCGCACTTGGGTACAGTTACGAGCAATCGCTTTTTCCAGTCAAGTCAAAGCAGTTTAGAAGTAGCGCAAACAGGAATATAATACTGGCCGCGAAGGATGTTGCTGCTAAAGTGATGCCTGCAAAAGTAGGAGCATGCAGTAAACAAGATCAGACCAGAACGGCCAGAGCATTGTACAACGTCATCAACCCAATGTTTGAAAATACGTTCAATGTCCCTTGGTCAGAAGTACTAACTCGCGTCAAAGAGTTACAGCTGCAGCCGAAGAAATCCAAAGCTGAAAAGAAGAAAGAAAGAAGGGACTGTTACAGAAAGGCTAAGCTATCTGTTGAAACTCAATGGAAAAAGACAGAGGTTGTCAGGCAAGTACATGTACCATTCATAAACAATATAATATAATATAATATAATATAATATAATATAATATAATATAATATAATATAATATAATATAATATAATATAATATAATATAATATAATATAATATAATATAATATAATATAATATTAGTATAGTATAGTATAGTACAGTACAGTATATTTTATATACTAAACAACCTTGTGGATTAATAGTTTTATGGGTATCAATTTTTGTAGTTTTCAAAATTACGTGTACTTGAACTTTAACTTACTGTAAACTGTAGGTGTTTTGGGAATCGTCAATCTCTGAGAGCAAGACAACGCGAGCGTTTGGCTATGGCATTTGAAAGTACAGAGGACAAGACCCAAAGAATTGCTGAGTCAAAAGCTCCCAAGAGGACCTCAGTTGGTAATGTTACTAACATGGACTGGGATAAAAAGGGAATGAAAGAAGAAGTGTTGAGCTATGACAATGACAAAGTGGTAAACTGGTCAGACCTAGCAAGGCGTTATAACATTAAGAATTCAAGTGGGGAGATAGCCAAGAATGGTGGTCAGATTGCCCAAGAATGGCTAAAATCGGTTGGTGTTGATGTTGGCCAACTAAAAAGAAAGTACCCAGAGTCTGATTGTCGAAGTGTGCGAAGGAAAAAGCTGAAAGGTGCTGGGGGTGAAATTACAATGCCTACTCCAAGTACAAATGAGAAGCTAAAAGACCAGTTGAAAGAAAAAATAACATCAAGAGAATATAGTATGGGGGAACTAATTGTACCCAAACAGGTAATATATAATTTTTTAATGTTTTGACATTAAATAGTCAGATAACTTAATTGCTTGAATGCAGATTTTTTTCTGTCAGAACAACTAAAAACCATTTAATATGTACTGTATAATACATTATTTATGGTAAAAGCTACAATTACTGTACTCAGATTAATTGTGACCTTCTTACATATTATGTAGTACAAGAAGTTGGTTCTCAATGAAGATGGTCAAATCGCAGAGAAGGAGTTCATAGTTGAAGGTCGGAAGCGTCCATTGCTGGAAATAAGGAAAAAGTTGCTGAAACAATCAGAGATTTTCACAAGAGAAAGGTCAGATGAGGAGTATGCTGCCATGAGCACTCCATATTGGTGAGAGACTGAAAGCAATTGGTGAATATCATGAAAATGAAAGTGAGGATACTATGAGGCAGAGATTGAAGAAGATTGAAAGAACCCGGTACTTTAAGATATGGCATGATTTGTCCACCATTGCAAATCACAGCCACCTGGTATTCATGGCTTCATGTTTGTATGATCCAGCAGTGTATTACACCAATAAAGAATTTGCAGAGAAGCACCACAAGCAATTAGATGTCCAAGCCAAAGTTGAAGCACCCCAAGTTCACATCATTGCCAGATCTAGTTCTACTGATTATGAACAGTTAGCTTACACTGACACAAGAATTGAATGCCTTTGTGAGTTGACTGATCATGTCAAAACAGAGAATGGTCATGAAGTGACAGATGTCATGAGATTTTTTCATGGGGACAGCCCGTCAAGGCAATACGAAAGTGGTCAGCAGAAAGGTGGGATATATTACTGCCCAGTTTGTGAAGCAAATGCACATCGTGTGTATGAATTGGACTACGCCCTAAGTTGCAAGTACATGTCACTGGAAGAGAGACAACAATTAGTCTTGAAAGGACCTATTGGAAGAAAGAAGTCACTGGAAAAGAACAACAAGCCACTGAGCAAGTTAACAAAAGATGAGATCACAAGAGAACTTGCAGCAAGAGGAATCTATGAGGGGAAAACAAAGACCGAGTTGGAGAAACTCCTAGTAGAAGAATTGCATGGTGTCCAAAGAGTTCCAGCATTACTCTACAATATGCCAAACCAAACCATGGAGTCTATTAATTGCCAACACTATGAAATACTACCCTTCGAGCCATTACATGATATTGGTAAGCATATCGAAAACGTGTTTGATGAATTACCACACCATCTAACAAAGGAAGAAGCCAAAGCCATGTTAGATGTAATCGAAGTTTCTCTTACTGGCAAAGAAACAAAAAGAACATTTGATTATAGATGTTCCCTAATCCAAGTGGCACAGCACACCAGAGGTAAGATTCCTTGCAAGGCCCAAAAGCTTCTTGACACCCTGGTAGAAATCCAAGCAATAGCCTACAGCTCAGATGAAAGCAGAACACCAAGGCAAGTTCTAAGATTTCACAATTTGACATGGTATCATGGAACATTGTGTAGAGAGGTTATTGGATTTACATTGAAGAAACTGACATGCAGAAAGTTTTATGGTAATTATTTCCACAATATAACCTCACATGCAGCATTCCAAAACCGAATGATTAGTGGCAGATCCAGCAATGTCGAAGAACAAGAAAGGGTATTCAACACGCTCAAGAACATTTGTCAGACTACCTCCTCTAATCATCCAAATCAACTCATTGGTAACATCATGGTGAGAATGCAAGCAGAAGCACAACTGAAAGGTTACCAGGCTGTTGTATCTAATCAACAAAAGCAAGTCTCCAAATTGGCAAGTGCATTACCAGCATTTGGAAATAGCAGCTTTCCAACTTCTTTTTTGATTAAACACAGCAGTTCCTGGCAAGCTCACTTGGAAAAAGTCAGTGACTTCCTGTTACCAGGTAAGGGAGTTTGGTGGAATGAAAGCAACGAGAGGTGCATGGAGTTCTTTGATGCAAAGGGAAACCCAGAAAACCAGCCTAGTGGACCAGAGTTACATCACTTCAGATCTACATCATTCCAAGCAGAAGAGAAATACCTCAACAACTGCTGGAAATCTTGTCTGGATAAACAAGTTAACCTTCCCCTATGTGTGCTACGTATCCCAGATGAAAATGGAAACATGGTCATAGTGAATGACTGTGCAGTGCAAGACAACGAAGACATGACAACTAGTGATGCCACTTCTGATGTTCATCCTGATAATGCAGAAAGCAGCAACGATGGCACTGAAATTGTGGTATCTTTTTCTATTGTTGGTAATGATGAGCTACTACAGGATGATCAGCCAATAAACCATACAGGTAAATAAAAATACCATCACTACACACTTACATATCAATGCTTTAATCAAATTTATAGTGGTCATTAGCATGCTGCAGCTTATAATTGATGGCACCAAAAATATGGCAACATGTACATTTAACCACAATTCTTTGTGTGCAGAAAACGCAATTTTAATTTCAATTAATGTTAATTTTGTTAAAAAATTAAGTATATAAAGTATTATTAAAACTTAATTAGATTATACTTACAAAGTTTGCTGAAAGTAGTTCATTTCTTTCAGATTGGCATATAGGTTTGTCTCCACCAGATGCCAGTATAAACGATGCACCCTGTGCTGACGAATCACCATCCACAAATAGCCATACAAAATGTACCGACAAAGTATCCCAAATGGGCAGCTATGACACAATCTGTGCAGACAAGGACGAAATACACAGCATCAACAATGCAAAATGTGTGGGCAAGACAACCAATACAATAGGAACAAAGCAGCCATTTACATGCTCTTCCAAATTAAGCAAAGCAGTTGAAGTAGTTTTGGGACTGACAGCAGAAGTCATCCTATTTGACAAAGCCAGAAATAGAGTCAAAGAACATCCTCAGAATAAAAGTTATTCCGAAGAGTACAAGACATCCCTAGCTATTATACACACAAGAGTGTCCAAACAACGACGACTCCTGAAGGAAGAAATTACTACCTGGGAGAAGGAATATTTCACCACAAGCGGAGGCCAACTGCCAACACACGACGATATGATAAAAAATTCATCCACTAAACTATTGTTAAAAAGGTTAAAATATGCCGATTATCTTCTCAACAAGTTTGTTAACGGTTAAAGTGTAAATTAATAAATATAATGAATATATATTCGCCTTTGTAAAATTTGTAGTTTCCAACAACCGAACTGAATGTTCCAAGACGTTCGTTGTATTTATCCATATAGTATTTTATTTCTATGTATTTATCCCTAAATTGTGTAAATTAACTTACCATAAATTGTATTCTTATAAATACTTCTTTCATAAAGTAGCTGGAGGACGTGGAAATGCAGAAGAACATATATTAAATAGATTATGTGCCAAACCTGAAACCAAACGGCCAAACTGTACGTATTTTAAATGCATTTGATCTCCCATGGCAACATGTTTAAAATGGCTGAATCCGCCGTACTTACATTCAGCGGTGACCACCAAATAAGGACAACGTGACCAAAAATGGCAATTTGGGTTTTGCCGCGTTCTCTTAAGTATTAGTCTCTGAGTATTAGTCGCAGAAAAATCGAGTAATAGATTATACATGGCTCCTACGCCGGAGGAAAAACGACGAATGAGGATCGCTCGTAAGAAGAGGAAAAAGCTTCAGCGACGTGAGGAACGAAAGGCCAAATTGACTGGCAAATATAGCCAAGAGCTGGAAGTTGCCATTCGTGCAGCGAATGACGAAGCAAGCCACCACAAGCAACTAGCATCAAAATATTATACCTTGTGGCGAAAATGTGCCAAACAAAATAAGGAAATTAAGAGTCAGCTAGTACTTGGAAAACAATATGGAAAAGTTGGTGCTATCTTTATTTATTTTATAATATTTGTAGAATTAATTATAAATGTTGCTATATAGCATCACCATTTCATGTCATACTGCATGTTATCCTGCTTTAATATAAGTCCCCCAGGTTGCAAGCCCACTAGTTCGTTAATGGGGAAGACCCGATTATAACCCCCACCCCCTCCGATTATAAGCCCACCTATACTAAAAAAATGTAGATGGTAAAAATCAGGTAATAAAGCACCAACATACAGTAAGTAGCTGTGTAATATATTTTTCTATCCAAGTTATAAGCCCTTCCAATTATTTTTAAAAAATTATATAAGTCCAGAGCTTATAAGCCGGATTCTACGGTATCTGCACAAAGGCACAACAGGAGGGCTATAGCCCCCCAATATTTTTGGAGTGTGGGCTAAGCCCACTCCAATATTTTGGAGAACATCTCTCCACCACTGGTCAAACATCTTACCAGGTCACAGGGCCTTGGCAGGCAGGTGGCACCCCCCAATTTTTTGCAATTAATTATGTAACAAATTAATATTATAGCAAAATAATAGCTTAATAGTAGCTTGTTTTTGGCCCTCCAAACCTAATATTATTTCCCTGACATTGCTTTTAAAATGCAGGAAATGGCATTTCAGAGCCTCCCAGAGCCTAGACCTTTCTTCTCACAACGTTGGCACTCAATGTTCAAACCTTCCAAACAGTGACCCATATTGCTCTATCCCCCCCCCATTTTTGCTGACTTTCAATGGCACTGGATTAAATTTGTAGAGCTAGATTAATTCAGACACCCACAAAGCTAAAAATACATTTCTCTTATATCCAAAATATATCACCAAATATACATATATAGACTTATAGTCAATGTTGTGGAAAGCAAATGATAAACATGGCACATGCTCTATTTCTTTTTTAACAGAAATCATATCTACTAGATGCTGGTACCCATGATGCAAGTACATGTAACTATGCATTTTCTCTGGTGCTCCCAGAAGAACTTGAAGATGTACAGGATAGTACAATCTTAGGAGCTGGTACTTTTGGAGAATGTCACCTAAAAAAGTATTCCCGGTTTGACATCCTAGTTGTAGAAAAACAGCTTTTAGAAAGTAATTTGGTATCACTTCACAATGAAGCATATTTCATGCAGTTATTTTCACATCGGTGTGTGCCTCACTTGCTAGGAATTCAGATACAAGTAAAGCCCTTTTCCCTAATTATGGAGTTCCTAGGACACGGAGTAGATTCCATGACTGTACACAAGTTACTCTTTGATAGTACATTGGGCACGGAGAGATCCAACATGTCCATGCCAAACTGGTTTCGAGTGTCCTATGACATAGCAGATGCTTTGCATTATGTTCATGAGAAAGGTTATTTGCACTGCGATCTCAAAGCAAATAATGTTTTAGTATGCAAACAAAGAGGGTACTTAATAGATTTCGGTAAAGTCAGTAAGATTACTAGTCCATGTGTAAAGAAGTACAAAACTGTATATCCTCATATTGCTCCAGAAGTACTCAAAGGTCATCCAGTCAGTCAAGCCAGTGATGCATATTCATTTGGCAAAATTATTAGAATTATAGGTGAACAACTTCAAAATGAGCAACTTCTATCCCTGGGAAACAAGGCAGCTGATCCTTTGGTCAACAGGAGGCCAACCCTTATTGGTATTCTCACAACTTTGCAACCATTCATATGTAGAAACTAAATGGAAAACAAAATATCATTCAATGTGTAAAATATTCACTTATAACAATTACCGAAATTTGTTGCCAAACCAAATAATTATCCATAAATTTGCTAAGATAAATAATTTTAACATACATACATATATATTAATATACATGTACGTACTAGTAGGAATGTTCAGTTATATATATAATATATAGCTGTGTTTGGACAGGTGAGCATTTTCTTGTAATGTATTTTATATGATACCTATTAACATTTAAATTGGGATAACTTTTTATAAAAAAAATAAAACAAACAGATCGATTAGTTGCAAAGCATATTTACCTAAATATATCAGGATTAAATATATTTTAATAATTATAATCATGATGCACAGTTATAGCAAGGACTTCCAAGCTGTCAAGATTTCTGTCTTTGGGCAGCTGGCTGTCAAGATTTCTGTCTTTCGGCAGTCAGTTCAAGCTATGCTGTGTAACATATTATAATTATTATTATCATAAAGACAGATCATACAGTATAGCAAACAATTCCATCATCAAGGTATCGATAAAATAATTTTATTTATAATAACAATGTTACGTAAACAACACATTAAAAATATGTAATTCAAAATCAAATAATAATAATAGTAATAATTAAATAAAACAATGTTTTGATTAAAATGCATAGTTATAGCAAGGACTTCCAAGCTGTCAAGATTTCTGTCTTTGGGCAGCTGGCTGTCAAGATTTCTGTCTTTCGGCAGTCAGTTCAAGCTATATATGCATATGTAAGCATTATAAATTTATACAAATAAATCTTAATATTAAAAATTAAAAACACCCCAGAAAGGTCTTGCATAGGCAACCAATACTGATATGACTAATTCCTGTTGTATGATTGAGAATACTATAACATTTTGATCCTGAACACTTGTATTAAGGGAGTTATGACTATATATATGTGTATGTAATTTGTTGTAAGTATGAATCTGTATAAATAAACGTTTAAATAATGTGTGGGGACAGACCGTACAAGCGTTTCTCCTCACTGTTGTGCTTGTGATTTTCTTTAATTTTAATAGTAAAATATCGCAGAACAAAGTATAAAGTATTACAAATGGAATTCCATCAAGTCTCGGATCAAGATTTGAAGACAAACCACTGTGTGGCGGCGACAAAAATATTATCATTGCTAAGATGAATAGTCTTAAGCCGATAGCATTAGGATATTAATTATTGACATTCCTTACCTGAAAGAACTGACGATTTCCTTTACATAAACAACTAACTGTTGCACGAATACTCCTTGGCTCTTTCACCTCATTTGACTTTGGCAAGTGGCAACTTCTGCGGGAAACGCCATTTTGTCGCATAAAATGTCGCAAAAACGACAAAAGTCCGCGTACTCGGAACAAAGGAAACTGGGTCCGACGAAAAGTTGGGCCCATGCATTAACGCGCTTGAGTTCTCAAGTATGAGGGAAGAACTTTGCTTTCGTACAGGTATTCTAGGTACCAACGACCAACTAACTTGGGCTCCCTGTTGCTAGTCCAAATGCGAAGCCAAAGCAATTTCCTACTAGCAGTGTCGACACTGCCGTAAATTGCATGTGAAAAAGCGTTGTTTTGAAAACCCATGAGTTTGTTATGTCCATCTAACGAATGGACCCAGTTTGGCCCTCTGGTCATGAAGCACTGTTTCTTCTTTTTGTTTTTGACACCAACTTTGCGACTTTCAAGGCCTTCAGGATCTAGTTCCTGCATTACCGCATATACCAAATTCCTTGGCACATTCAAATCATGTTCTTGTCTAATTTTGTTCTGCAATTCACGATATCCAAGAAGCTGTCCAGGACCATTCAGTTCCATTCCGACAGCATTCCGTACAACGTCAACCGTGACGTTTTTATCCACGTAGAAAATATCGAAGTGTCTAAGCCGTCTGTCAAGAGTGGGTATACTCCAAGCATATAAAGGAAAGTCCCTTTTCAAGAAATCTAGCATTTCTTTTCTTTGAATGTTCTGTCTCACGTACTTTTCCTTCTCTCCTTTCAACTCAGATTCTTCTCGCCAAAAGTCATTTCTCAAATATCCCGCCATCTTATTCTCACGTGTTACCATAGGAACAGAACTTACACTTGCACGCGATGCATGATGGTATACTATGATAGCGATAGGCTCATGAGATTTTTAATTTACTTTTACTTTGATTTCAAAAATTGTTTGCTTTTGATTTTATGTTTGTTTGTTTTTATTTTAAATTTGAATTAAAAGTGATTTTATTTTGTTTTTATTCTAAAATTAAAATACTTTTTATTTGCATTTTATTTTATTTTATTATTTTTTTGAAAAATAAATAAAAAAGTGAATGATAGCGATAGGCCACCATACTAACAGAACAATAAAGACAGCTGCGGTCGCGGCCCGTTTCCGGAAAGCATCGGAGCGAATGCAGAGGATGACAGCCCAAGTACCTGTCGGTGTGAAAAGTTCTCCATTGAGACGGAATTAGTTTTCTAATTCGTTGAAATTGACTCCCACACTCAATTTCAGAGCTTGATCACAATTAGTATATACAATCAAAAACTACACGGTCGCCCCCGCCCCCCTCCAATCACCGTCCCCATGGGGTTCCAAACCGGGAGGGAACAAATTCTTACGCTTGAAACCGGAACGTCCACAGACAACTCAATTATAGAGTAGCCCATGGGAGTTGTTCACCCTGAAGAGGAACGAAGTCTAAAAGTTAAAGCCGACCCTAACAAATAACGAACAGTACACGAGGTTTGTTTGTTTTATTTGTAAGTGATTTTACCATTTTTTGTATTATTATTGCCATTATTAGAATCATCATTGATTATACACACATGGCAGCGCACCTCAGTTCATACGGAGAACACAGATTCACCAATTTGTAGGAATAAAATCCCAACGGCCACGGTTCGGAGGCGGTGCAAAACTCTCACGACGAGAAGGGCAATGACAATATATATAAGAACATTGCACAGAAGCCAATCGAATGTACGTTGCCACCACATTGCCGTTGACGGTAACATCGCGGCCGATTTAAAAGTTTTATCCACTTTCGCCATGACGTCCAAAACCTTTCCATTTGCCTTGTCCCCGAGTAATACGAGAAATTACTTCAAAATCGTTCGTCGACAACTGAGGTTTTTCCCCGGTCAAAATTCGGATTTCCAAAAGAAATTCCGAACAAATACTAGGTAGTAAACATCTTTAACCCACTGGCACAACATCAACGTAGGTAATTTAATCCGCACAGGCAAATATACGGTGGTCCACAAAGGTCACCTCTTCTCCGTACAAACACGACTCTTTTCCGGAGAAATCGAACGTTTCCGTTAAAATACGCAAATGTTCCGTAGAAACGGACGCTTTTTCCGTAGGAAACGAGCCTTCTCCGTCGAAATAGACGCCTTCTTCGTAGAAACAGATGTCCTCTCCGTTGAAATACGAGCTTTCTCTTGAGCAATAGACACGCACGCAACGCCAAATTTTGACGCGTATAATGTATCAGTCAATCCCAGCTGTGCGCATCCCCCCGGGCCACCCCCAGACATTCACCATTTTTGCTAATCCCGAGGATAGGGCTATCGCCAGAAACACATAACCCGGGGGTCGGGATTTATAGGAAAGTATATCTAATTCCCACCACAGGCAGCCCAAGCTCAAGTTGTGGCGGGCGCCGTGCAGGCATTTTAATGGCAATATATTTGAAATATAAGGTTTCAAACTTCCAAGTAAATCGGACGTTAAATGAACTAAAATACGATATATTTTTCAATAAAATAGCGTTACCTTGAGTTCATGATGTGTTGTCTTCTATTTGTGTACTTCTTAAGTTGATTCGAAGCGATTTATCCATGTTTTCGTTTGGGGTTTAGACCTGAATTTGTTGCTCACGGGTGGGGCCTTGGCACACTATGTCTTTCCCTGGGGTGGGGACATGGTCAATATTTTCTCCAAAATGTCTAATGCCTGGGTGTTGGCCCAGGGGTAGGGGGGGGGGGGGGATGGGCATAATTGGAATTGACTGATACATAACTCTTTAATTTCAAAATCCGAGACCTTTCTCTGTGGAGCGTTAGCCAGTATAAAATACCTATAATGCCCACTACATATAAAGGGATAACGCACTTTGGTCACAGGTTTGAGAGCAAGTGCACTATGGCCAAGTGAAATTTATTTCAGCATATGGCGCTTTACAAGTATTATAATCATGCCGGTAATAGGATTTCCAATCGATCGCAGTCTCGACGTCTTACTGCGATTCACCTGACGGAAAACGTCAATGAATGATCTGAAGCGCGAAGAACGACATTCTGCGAATAACAAGTTATAGGATACTATCGAACATATTTATATTAATACAACACTTTCTCCTTTTATGCTGTTTTTTCTGCAGTTTTGTACCGAGAAGTTGTACAAGTAACACGTTTTAGTCAACTGTCAATGTACGCCAACAAGAATTTTTTATCTTTAGAATTTTATGGCAATATATACACTCGCCCACTTTCGTTTGCACTAACTGCCAATAAGGTATTAATCTTTCAGCAGAGAATGGCCTGAACGTAATAAGGAAATAGCTAAGCCAGGGGACTTCGACTTCCCTATATATGCATGACTTCCCTAGGAAGTCATTGTCATTCTTTCAGTTACTGTTTCGCTAGTTTTGTAGCTACTAACGCTTTGGTTTTTTAACACACGACATAATCTTTCGGTGTATACTTTCTGTTTTCTGGTTGAAAATATAAAAGCAATTGCGGCGGATGTTTTACAAATAAACTAGGCAAGAATAACTGCGTTGGGTAATAGCAGTGGACACTTAGAAATAAGCTGATATGAAAAACGAAAGAAAACTCGCACTTTTCCGAATCGTTTAGCGTTTCATTATTTTTTATGAATAACATATGGTAATATTAAACGGTCGCCTGACGACCATTAGCGATTATTTTAATTGCCATGTCAGAATAGCAAACATTGTAACTTTAAAATTTCAGCTTAGTAAAAAAAAATTCTACTTGAGCTGAAATAATGAACTCTCTATTTTATATATATAATAATAATAATAATAATAATAATGAAAACTTTATTAATAGAACATTTATAGATATATACAATTGTAAATCTCACTTCTTGAGGTAACCTACAATTGACTACTTGAATCACTTATACATGCATGGTTATAATTTTGTATACAAAAATTGTTAATTATTTATAGTAATAGTTACTTTAAATGTTCATTAGTTCGGGATTTGTCCATTCTTTATTTCTACAGCAAAATATGTAGTACGTTGATCGTATGGCAATAGATATAATTTTCCTGATACACGGATGGTGTTGATTATTCAGTCCTAACTCATTTAGCATTTTTTCGAATGTATGACATTCTTTGTCAAACACCCCTAGCGAACTGACAGAAAGATTTATAAATTTAACAGATGTAAAGTTTTGATCCAGTTCTCTAATTAGGTTTTTATATTTAGCTTTCTTGCGGTTAACATTGTTTGTGAGGTTTGATTCAAAGCCTACGGTAAGTTCAACAACGTAGAGGTGTTTGTCTGAAGTGGAGACAAGTAAATCAGGACGATATTCATCTCCCGTAATAATCGAGGGGCTTTCAAATCCAGGAAGATCAACATGTAATTTGCATTCGTTTAAACTTTGAAAAGTTTTTGCAAGAAAGTTTAGTATGCAATCGTGTCTCCAAGTAAATCGTTCCAAGTAATGTTGGCAACCGGCAACAACGTGTAGAAGTGATTCAGGGTGTAAGCAGAACGAACAGTCAGAACTTGATGAAATTCCCCATTTACTGAGGTTCTTTCTGGTAGGAAGGGTATTATTTATATAGCGAATTGTAAAGTTGAAAATGTTCTTTGGTAGCTTTGATTGCGATACCGACCAGATTGCGTTAAGTTGTGATAGGGCGAATTTAGAAACATTTTCGAAAAAGGAACCTTGACATTTCAAACGGTTCCTAAGTTTATTTTCTTGTTGAGAATGGAAAGTTTTTAAAACTTCTTTAGTTGAGTTGTAGCTATCGTATTGAATGTTAGTATGATTATTAGTTGACTTCCACAGTTCGTTTATTGAATCGTTTGGAGATGTTTTTAGGGCATTGCGTAGAACTGTTTGACACTGAATGAATTTGACTGATGCAGGGAGGATATTTAGACCAAACTTATTACGGGTTAGAAAAACGTTACTTAGTGTTCCAGATATAGGTACTTCCAGCCATTTTCGGATGTACTTGTTCACTGAAGAATCGATATTTTCGACTACCCAAGTTTTAGATATCGTAGCAACAGTAAAATGCCAGGATAGTTTCGACAAAACATAACGACTGTAAAGTAAAATTTTGTTTTTTGGGTGAAGAGGTTTAAGATCTATTTCGGACATTAGTTCATCAATGAGGGAAATCAGTTTAGATTTATGTTTTTCATTAGTCATGTTAAAGTCGAAGTGTCGTCCCAAATACTCAAATAATTCTCCAGTCTTAATCGTTGGTATGAGATCCTTGTTGATCAAAAGCTTCGGCAGGTACTGGGCAGATTTTGATAAAACTTTTTTGATGCCAAATGTGCTACATTTATCAACTCTAACAACCATGTTGGACCATTGGCACCAGATAGAGAATCGATTAAGGAGATGTTGATTTTCCGACTCTTGACCAGTAATAACCGCAGCATCATCGGCAAACTGAAACCAGTGGATTGGATTAAGAAGTTGGAGGGAGTAACCGAACTGACGATACTTTTCAGCTTTGATATGTTGAATATATGTGTTGAAACACATATTAAATAGTAGAGGACTAAGAGAGTCACCTTGTAATACACCACGGTCAACAGGTATAAAATGGGTACGGAACTCAGACGTAATTACGGAAGTTTTAAAATCAGTGTATAAGCTTTTTATTAAATTATTCATGTGATTAGGGATGTGATGATAGCCAAGGACAGATTGGATTAAGTTGTGATGAACTTCTCCAAAAGCGTTTTTGAGGTCAAGTAGTGTGATGACAAGTGAACGTTGTTTTATCCGAGCTTTGTTTATTATATTAGCCATTTGCGCAGTATGTTCCATAGTACCAGACAGATTTGGGGTGAAGCCTTTTTGTATGTTATGTTCTATAAAGTTATTGGCGGTGAGAAAGGAGTACATTGCGTTACGCAGACATGATGTAAATACTTTAAGCGGTATAGATTCGAGTGTGATCGGTCGGAAATTTGAGGGATACTCGTGTTGCCTTTCTTATGAATAAGTATAGTGCAAGCTGTTTTCCATTCACTTGGGATAGATCCTGAAAGCCAGACAGCGCGTATTAGTTCAGTTAAATAAGTTCTTAGGTAAGGACATCGCTTAAAGCATATGACTGATATTTGATCGAGAGGACAAGGAGAACCAGATGCTTTCATTTTACGGATAACAGCAGTAACTTGTTGGTATGAAGGCGGGTCAAGGTCAAATTCCACTTGCGGATCAGATAACCTAGGAATCCAGCTTGGAATATGAAACAGTTTGCAAGGGTGAACTGCAGCTAAAGTTTTAGTAAAATAAACCGCACATTCTGTCATGCTGAAGGATGGGAACACAGTATCTTCCTTATTTAAAACATTTTTAACATAACCCCAAAAATTTCTTTCTATGTATTTGTCGTGATTAAACGAGTTGTCTCGGTTGGAGTCTGTCTGAATGTCACCATGGTTACGAAGCTTATTGCGCAGAATACGAGACACATATTTTATTTCGGCTACCTCCGAATTTATGGACTTTAGATTGCTTAAAGCCTTCTTTAGATCCTTTATAGAATGATCTTTATACTTTGCTACGAGTTTCTCGTCGGGGGCCGTCTCAACATTTCCAAAATGATCAACAAAGTAATTATATATAGTATCATTTAAATGCCTTATACTTGAATTGAAATCTTGCGATATGATTGGTCCATTAAAGGGGATTGCAAATTTAAAATAATCGTTGGCCGTTTCCCATTCAGAGTCCTTCTTCGGAAGATTTATGCCTTTCTTTAGATCAGGAGTAATTTCTTCACTGTCCAAAGTTGACTGTGTAGTAGATGGGTGGTCGTCCGTTATGATATTCTCAGGGTTATCTGCAATTTGCTCTTCAAGATCTGCGCACAACTCGTTGTTTAGCCCATGTAAGACTTGACAGCTACGCTGGTGCATTTTCAAACCCCGATTGCCTTTACAAACCTTGCCGCAGCAACATTTAATTACAGTTCGTTGTGTAATAGGTATGTTAGGGTTACTGAAAGCAGGCACTTCTCTTTCTGTGTTTCCAGAGCGGCTTTGATCATGATTAATACGCTGTTTACACCGCCATGAGTGTCGTCCAAGCGTTACAAAATCTTGGCCACAGAATGAACACACGACGCAAATGAGCAACATAGCAATAAAACTTGAGTGAATCATGATTAGAAACTTCTGTGTTCAATTTTAAACAAATATAGATTTGATTCAAGTAAGAAACCAGCGATAAAACTGTGGACATGTACAGAACGCGTTTGAACGCTCTGCTCGATGCCAATAATAATAATAATAATAATAATAATAATAATAATAATAATAATAATGGTGGGCAACAAGGCCCGTTTTTCCCTTGCGCAATCTACCACGGATATTGCACTCTAGGCAGCCTTCCTTGCTTGCTGCTTCATTTCTCTTTCTTTTCATTCTGGATTCTTGCCGTCTTGTCTTCAGGAAGTCTGCTCTTGTCTTTGCACCATCTCTTAATTTTGCTCTCCATACTGCTCTATCTTAGGCCTCTGCCTCGATGTTAACACTCAATCCGAATTAGACTTCTCTTGAATCTTGATACCGTCTTTATATCTCAATTTCGGTCTTCTCTGTAATCTTTTGCTAATCTCCAATTCACCAATTCTCCAATTCTCCAATTCTTTTTGGTAGTCTGTCATTATCCATTCTCATTACATGTCCAGACCATCTCAATTGCCTTTCTTTTAGAATGACGTGCATCTCCATCTATTTCTGCTTTTTCCAAAATTGTGCCGTTGCTAATCCTGTCTTCCCATTTCACATTTAAAATCTTTCGTAGACATCTCTGATGGAATTTATCTAACTGCTTTACATGGTCAGCATACAACACCCATGTCTCTGTACCATAAAGAAGTGTGCTCAGCACTACAGCTTTATAAACTGCAATCTTGGCAGCAATCGTGAGGCAGTGATTTTCCAAGACACGTTCAGTCAATCTGCCGTATGCCTGGCTCGCTTTGCAAATCCTATTTGCCAGGTCGCTGACCATCTTTGCATCATCTTGTACTATACCACCCAAATATTGAAATTTCTTTACATTCCCAGCACCACATCATCCAATTTAATTTGTGGTTCCAACTCTGGGTCACATGACTGGTAGACCACTTCTGTTTTCGTTTTGTTGATAACTAGGCCGAAATTGTGTATCGCCCGGTGGAATACATTAAGAATTTCCTGCATTCGCCGTTCAGAAGTTGCAAACAATCCACAGTCGTCGGAAAAAAGCATCTCTCACACAGCACACCGATATACTTTGGTCTTCGCTTTCAATCTTGCTAGATTAAATAAGCTGCCGTCCATTCTAATGCCTTCATCATTGCTTTCTTGGCAGAAGGCATCTTCCAAAACTGCGTTAAAGAACAAAATAAAGAGGATTGGTGCAATACAACGCCCTTGCTTTACTCCAGTAGTGATCTGAAACTCCTCCAAACTTTGTTCCCCCGCCAACACTTTTGCCTTCATGCCGTTATTTGAACCTACGATTATGTTGATCAACTTCTCTGGGCAACCATATTTTCCTAGCACTTTCCATAGTGCCTCTCTTTTCACGCTGTCAAATGCCTTTGCCAAATCAACAAAAACTCCATATAGTGGTACTTGTTGTTCGGCACACTTTTCTTGCAACTGTCTTACTGAAAATAACATGTATATTGTCGATTTTCCCTGCATGTCTGAATCCACACTGGGTCTCGGACAAGCTATCTTTCGTCATGAGACTGTCCATAAAACGCCTTTGTATAATCTTTGTAAGAATCTTTCCTGCAGCTATCAATAAATTCCTCGATGGTTTCCGCATTCCATTCTGTTGCCTTTGTGCTCATAGATGGTCACAATATTTGCGTTCTTGAATTCCTGCGGTACTTTCTCTTCACTCCAAACCCTTTTCAACAAATCAAACACCCTATCAATCAGATGATCACCTCCTTGCTTGTAAATCTCTGCTGGGATTCCATCACTGCCGGCTGCCTTCCCATTTGCCAATGATTCGATGGCGTTGACCACTTCTTGGCGTATAGGCTCCGCTGCTGCTTCCTGAATCGTCGGCCTCTTTCTAATGTTTTTAATCGCGTCCTCATTTACTGCAGTTGGTCTATTCAATAATTGCGAGAAATGCTCCTTCCATCTATCCGCTACTGCCTTCTGGTCCCTAATCACTTCATTTCCTATCGCTGATTTTAGTGCACATGTGCCACTGCCTTTTCTTGGTCCATAAATTACCTTCACCTCTTTGTAGAAATTCTTCCAATCTTGACAGCTCGCAAACATCTGGATTTCCCTTGCCTTTGCAATCATCCACTCCGATTTGAGCCTCCTCGTTTCCCGTTTCACTCTTTGTTTTGCTTAAAGGCATCTAACCTTGTTAGTTCTGGACTTCTTTCTCAGGAACATCTCTTTCGCAGCATCTATTTCATCTAAAAACACTCTGATCTTATCTTCATTTTCTCTAAACCAGTCGGGACTCTTGCTTGTTTTTCTGCTGGCAGCTAGTTGAGCCGAATCATAGATGGCTTTGCTAAGATGTCGCCAATTTTCTTCAACGCTTAAATTCTCCATGTCTTCTGGAATCTTGTTCTGCAGTTCATCCTGTAGAACTCGCTGTCAATATTTAAATTTAATCGCTTCAGTCCTTTTTCCTTGATGTTTAATGATTTTTCGCACTCGTATTTTAATCTTACTGATGACGAGTCTGTGATCAGTACCGCATTCTGTTGCGCGATACACTCGTGTAAGACATACATCTTGCAGATCCTGTCGTCGGACGATGATGTAGTCCAGCAAGTGCCAATGTTTTGATCGAGGGTGTTGCCAACTGCACTTGTGGAACTCTATTGTCTTAAACATTGTATTTGTCAAGCACAGCTCACGCTGGGCACAGGTAGTCAACAGCAGCATACCATTTGAGTTGCATTTGCCCACTCATGATGGCCTATCTGGCCCGGCCAAAGCATGTGATTGTTACCCACTCTGGCGTTGAAGTCGCCGACTAACACAAGCTTATCGTTCCTGTGAGCATTGATGGTGGTATTCAGCTGCTCATAAAATGGTTCTTTTTCATGATCATCGCACGTCATAGTTGGCGCGTACGCACAAATAATACACAAGTGTTTTCCATCTTGGATTGGTAATCGCACTGTCATCAGCCTCTCATTGATGACTTGGGGAGCCTCCACCAACTTACTTGCCAAGGATGCCTTAATAACAATTGCAACTCCATTGACTTTCTTACTCTCATGCCCACTCCAAAAGAATGTACAACTACTCTCCACAACTGAGCCCATTCCATTTAGCCGTGCTTCCTGTATTCCTGCAATGTCCACTCCATATTTTTCCAGTTCTAATGCAACCAATGCTGTCTTTCTCTGCATCTGGCTGTCGTCGTCATTTAGAGTACGCACATTCCAACTTCCGAACTTCAGTTTCAAGTTCAACTTTATCTTCCTCTTTCTTCGACCGCAAAACGTGATTAACCGGTGGTCGCGGTGTACCACACGGTGAAAATGTCACTCAGCTTTGTTTAGGGTCACCTTTTCTAGCTCCCTCCTCGGACTGAGACAAGCAGTGCTATCCCTAAAAATGGCTGCTTGGTCACCTGGAGTGTTACTGGAGTTCTTCGTGAGCGACAGGTCGAATTCCAACGACTAGCGTCTCCAGGCCGCCATCGTGCAGTTTTAATCTTAACATCTCCCAGCAAAATCATTGCCTGATGTCATCCGACTTAGGCCATCGCCGATGGACTTTGGGCTTTTCTCTTCTAATCAATGGGTCAATGCGCTTGAGTAGGCATGATAGCTTGCGCCGGACTACGTGTCTTTTTAAGCCGTGTCTGTGCGTCAAACCGGAAAGCATATGCAAGACAGGTCAAACAGATATACGGCCGTAGGTGGTGGTCGTTCAGGTAATTAAGTTAATGTCACTGATCGCCCTTAATGCGCCACTCCCTATACATATGAATCCGGATTTGATTTTAGAGTTCCGTTCTCCTAGGTGGGCTGCCTACCAAGGCTAAGGAGTTCCACCTACCCCTTGTTGTAACCCTAAACTTGGGTGGCTATTGGTGTTACTAGCACTTGCCAAATGTGCCACCCCAGACTATGGAGGGCAGGAGCGTCCAAATTCCCGTGATAGGCTAAAAATAACGTGTCCTATCCCAGTGCGCATATATATATATATATATATATATATATATATATATATATATATATATATATATGTAATAGATAAAGCATGAGCGGCCGATCTGCATGTATGGGGATTTGTAAGGCGAGCCGCAGTCGTACTTGTGAAATGAAACAATATAGAATGAAGCTTTATATTCATAACTTTTGATAAAGATCACCAAGAAGGCTAATTGGTATTCTTAACTTTTGATACAGATCACTTTGTCCAAAAGATTATCTTTATTGGGATTTACAGACGTATACACGTGACGTGAATGCTACGTTTTGATTGCTTCTTAACCTCATTAATTACTCATGAATTTTGCAAATATATTTATTATATTGCTACTCACTGTATATATGAGCTGTTCTGTAATCTCAATGGTTCTGCTACTAACAGTATATCAGCTCATATATCATTAGTAATAAAAAACAAGATGGTGGCACGAGTTTTTCAGTCAGTGTACTACAGATAAAACTGGCTGTTAATTGTAAACTGCAGCAGCAAAAATGCTGAACTGAGTGAAAACTAACAGTCAACAAATAACACATAAACATACTAGAAAAATTACGAATTTAACAGAAAAAAAGCTACTGAAAAAGGCAGTTGAGAGCTTTACAAAACCTTACTTATTACCGAGTTGACAATAATATTTTGTAAAACAAGTCGTAAACATACGTATATTTATTAATGTAGTAACAAGTAAAATATATTTTCTAAAGAAATAAAGCATTATGAATGGAAACTATGTTATTTGTATGCTATAAACGACCGTAAATCAACAAAGTGTAATTTTTCCGAACGTTTTCGGCTTTTTGATAACTTTTTAAATGCTGAATTTTCATGTCGATATAAAGTAAAGTAAAGAACAGCTGACTAACCTCTTCACTTTTCTGAGCTGTTTAAGTCGTTATGTACGATGACTACGATGTTTCCAACGCTTTTTTAAACTCTAAGAGCTCTCAAACACATTTTCGAGACTATTTTGAACTCCAAGTCAGTTTACTGTCAAGGGAAAACCATGCTACGTGAGGGCGAATGCGCATGGCTGAAATATGGGTGACTGAAGTTCGAGTTTTTCAAGCGATTCATTTCCGTTATGAATTAAAAGTTTTTCTTTATTTTTATATTTTTTCGCTATGAGCTCATATACGACTCGAGCTAATGATATAATTGTTAAATATACACTGTAAAAACTGAATGGTTGAATGTAATTTTGCAATTTGTAGATATGTAATTTTAGATTTTACATTGTTTTTTCGCACCTCTCATGCCTGCTTTAACAATTCTGTGTTGTTCGACTATTTTTGCTCTTAGAAATACTTCTATTTACTTATTTAAAAATATGATATGCATTATAGGTATCAATTTGTTTATTTATATCATTAACATTAGTAACTATTATTACTAGATAATTTGTATATATAAATATTTTTTGCAGCCTTGGTATTTCTTGAATATATTTATTTATTTATTTATTTATTATGTTTTTGCCAACAGTGTATGAAGAATATTTATACCTTCACACAAATAAATATATAAACATATAAATATATTAACAGTAATCTGTCAGCCTTGATGCAGCGCGGCAGCATCTATTAATCTTTCTTCGTATACGGTGACAGGTTTTGTTGTCCTTACACAGGAACGGCTAGTACTATTTCATGATACAGGAACCTTGGAACCGGAACCTGATGTTAATTTATCCAAATTTATGCTAATTATTCAAATTACGCGTTATTAAAGTACAAACTATTTCTCTTTTCGGGGGGAGGTTAGTTCTGAAAAAATACCAATATGCTGTTTGAGTAATAATAAGGACCTCTTTAAAGTCCGAGACCTTTCTCAAAACTAGCTACAAAACTAGCGAAACAGTAACTGAACGAATGACAATGACTTCCTCTTTTTATATACAACGATCGAGTCGTCTGTCCCCTGACTTAGCTATTTCCTTTTTACGTTTCAACTATTTCAAAAAGTCATTACGCAGTGTGATGTCATAAGTATGACATTTGAATATCAAACAAATCTGAATATCTCAAGAATAAAGCAAGGAAACGAAATTCTACGAAAGATGCTACGTTGTAATTTTAAGTGTTCTTTCAAATGCAATCATAAAAAAACGGGGGTTAAATTTCGCTGCATTGGATTGCTAAGTTAAATAAACGACTGAGTCTCTACTGGGCTGGTTTTGATACAATTAACAGTTTAACTGAACATTAACACAGTTTACTGCTCCCCACTGATTAATATATTGATCTTGGTTGTCAATTTCATACCAGTTCATCTCATTGCGGTGTAAACAATTCCCGTTTCTTCATATATCGCGTTGTCTGAAGAAGTACCCGACCCAAATCTTGTATCAAACTGAACCCTGAAATGTGGAGAATATTCTTGTGATGAGATGAAATCGCACTTGCCAAAAAATAATCAAAAAATGTAACCTGTTTAACTACCACATTGCTCCTTGTTAAAACGAGACAAGAGCGTGAGAAATATTGATTATTACAAGTTTATAACATGTATTTTGTGTTTCTGAGTAAGTGCGTTCACAGACTTTCATGTGGTTATGGAATTTCTAAGAATTGTAAATTTAGTGACCTTCGTATCTCAGCAGTGCCTTAGTTGTAAACCTCACAAGCGAACAAGCGAATACGCATATTCACGTCACAGATAAATGTCGACTTCGTGATGAACGAAATATGCACGTTTTTAGTGTTCTGTTTTATAAATTAAATTTTTAAGACCCAAACCACCTTGAAATACAAATTCGTCGAAAAGTGTTCTTTCTTTCGATTATGACACTTTGCAGTGTAAATACGAAAAAATTTGCAATATAAAAAGAAACATATAGACAATTGATTTAGCCGATATTTGAAAAAGTTGAAAAACCTAATTTTTTTTGTGTGAGACCACCTTAAAGCCATTTAAAAATTATTAATTATAGTCGCTTCTAGATGATACACGAGAGCATATGCTGATATGTCACAACGTTATCTAGCATTTTCAGTTTGTTTTAGCGAACAATTTACGTTGTTCAATCATTATTTGTAGGCCAAATAAATACCAGTATCCGCATGTACGCAATGCGTACCTATTTTCTCTTATATACTATTAGCTATAGGTGAATGTACTATAGGTGAAAAAGTGAGCCTGCGTAGGTTCCTATCATTCAATTTTTTTACAGAGATTTTGCGGCTTATATCATTAACCTTTTGCATGCACTCTGCTTGGTTTAGACTATCTAGGCCTAATTACCCTATAGTTACAAATTCTAAAAGTGTGATTTTAGTTTTTTTACAAATAACACCGTTCCAAACCATCGCCATTTAAATGGCAGATTGTTCATCACGTGTTATTGAATAGAATTTTACGTAATTTACTGTGCATTTTTGTTCCATTCCGCGTGCAAAAATTTTGTTCTATTGCACGGCTCGGTCAACATTAAAAACGATCGATTCTTCTAAAACTTGACTATAACTTGACAAAACGCGCCAAACTATTACTAAATCAATAACGAGATCTATTTTGTCGACTCGTTGAGTGGAACATTTCCTTTTTCACCTCAAACTATATTAAAATATCCACACCACAAAGAGGAGGTTTAAATAAACAATAAAGCGGTCGTCAACCAAGAGACATACAAATTCCTTTATTGTTGGTTTTATTGTTTTGCTTATTAAAGTATGAATGCAACCTGGCATTTTATTCATACATGTGTAAGTCTAGTGAGCTAGCCTAGTTAGGGGGATATCTCGTTTCTCTATAAACCTCTCCTAATAACCGGCTATAGTTGCATGTCTGTGCAGAGCCTGAAATAACGGCCGGCGGCCGGCGGTTTTCCGACCAAATTCCAGTTTTTCCGACCAAATGCTGAAATGATCGGAAATTTTGTCCGGACAAATTTTGAAAAAAAAAAATGTTTTTTTAAATGATCGGGTCGGCGCCCATTTTTCTTGTTAAATTTCCATTGGGTTTTCCATCAGTTTTGAGTTAAAGTTGGTTTTACGTACACTTTACAGTGCACTATCAAAATTTCTTCGATCAGGGTATGCTTTAAACAAAGTTTAGTTAACTTAAGTGTGTGACAGTGAGTTACGAGTCAGAGTGACTGCTTTCATTGTTGTTAATTTGACAACCTGGAAGATAAAGAATACGTTTCCTCGACGTTTCGAGCAAAGGCCCTTCATGATCAGGACAGTTAAATAGGCTGATCAAATAGGCTTATTTGACTCTCCTGACGAAGGTCCTGAGCTCAAAACGTCGAGGAAACGTATTCTTTATCTTCTAGGTTGTCGAGTCGAGATAACAACAGTGCGTGATTTTTAATTCAAAACCATTGCCTTAAACTGCGATTGACGCCATTGTAATCACAGAAACTTATCATGTAATCCAGCTTTTCAGTTTAAAGTTGTTCATAGTTACCATTTTAATTAAATTATTATTCACTATAACTAACACGCAATTCAGAATTAAACATTTGTGTTTTATTATTACAAATAACAAGTAGAGTGATTTACTGCATGCTTGACAGAATTTACTCAACGGAGGGGGTCAAACTAAATTAAATTGTTGTATTGCTAGAGTTTCACTGGATACAACGATGACTGTCATTGATTAGTTTGTGGTCACATGACCTTAGCTAAATTTCATTGTTATATACCAAAGACTTTCGTTTGCCAAAGATGAAATCCTATTGGTCAAATCATGGTCACGTGTTGTTTAACAAACTCAATGTTTCTTTCTGCCGAGGGAAACATTGCACTGTTTCCCTCTGACGTCAACAATGAAGAGGGAAACAGTGCAATGTTTCCCTCTGACGTCGCTTTAATCATGCGTTGTTCACATGAATACGCGATTATTGCATCAGATCAAGAACTTTGGACTTTTCGGAACATTTTCAAAACAAGAGCTTGTTTCGAGCTTGTCCGGTTCGAAATAGTCCATTTTCCAAAGGAAAGAATAATCTATACATATCTTCAAAGGTCTGGAAAAAACCTGGATCATGGCGAGAAATAATGGTCACGCATGCGCTTAATGCATGCCCACTTACAAAAATTTTGACTAGAAAAGTTCTGCAAGATTAATAGGGCTTACATAGAGGATGAGTGAGACAATCGTCGTAGCAGTGTCAATTTTTAAATTATTTCAAATGTTTCAATCTGAATCGTATAGTGCAACACATCTGCGATATAAATATCATGAGCGATATGCCACAGATATTAAATCCGTTGCGGTTTTGATATACTATTTTGAGCACAAGTCTAACATAAGTCAATATGGCGAATACGCAAATTGTACCAACCTTGCTGCTCACGTTATCGAAAATCAAACAGAGGTACACTATTTCCGCACAAGTTTCGATCTGATTCGGCTACTATAAAGATCCGTCTTTTCGATGATATTCTTCATTTCTAGCCTGTATTTGTCGTTGTTGCGGTTTTCAATCTCAAAGCTTCAGTATTTTCTGATCATCGAATGAAGATTTCATCCAACATTGCATAAATTAGTTGTTCTCTTTTCTTCTGAACCGCGGAACTGTGACGACCGCACGACATAGGTACTAGTTTAATAGGGCTTTAGCTCCGCCTCTCTATGTCCACCATTTCTCGCCACGAAATTTAAAGCTGTTCTTTGTACTTCTTGAGTCTGGTGTATTTGTTTAGTTGAATTGAAACTACGAAGACAAAGTCAATTGAGCGTTTTGGTGAGTCTTTTTGCCTTTTGCAAGTTTTGAGTCATTTGGTATTTGGTATTTTAAAAGTCTTTGGTATATAACAAAACACTTGTTGACTTTTGCCTCGAGAAACATCGAGTTTTACGGTCCCTCAGGCTTCAATGTCACCCTCGGGCTAAAGCCCTCGGGTGACATTGAAGCCTTCGGGTCCGTAAAACTCGATGTTTCCCTCGGCGTCAGTCAACAAGTGTATAATGTTTACCGAGCGGGCAATAATTGAGAACTTATTGCCTGCTCGGTCAATAAGTTTTCAATTGTTGACCGCTAGAACTTTGAACTCTTCACGGTTTCCTATAAACAAAAGCTCGTTTGTTAAGAAAAAAAGAATATTTATAGGTCTTCAAAGCATGTGTGAAGATTAACTGGAGAAATGTATTGCCGTTCTTTTGTTCTGAGACTCATATTTGTTTGTTTGATGTGAAATTACAGAGCCAGGCGAAATGTTTGGGTAAGTCTTTCAGTTTGTCTTTTCGTTTGTCTACTTTTCCTTGATAAACGTCGAAATTATTCAGCGAAACTCAAGCTATATCACAAAACACTTAATGTCTGATCCCTCGGGAAACAGTTAGTTTTGTTTTCCCTCGAGTCTCGATGTTTCCCTCGACTTCGTCTCGGGAAATATCAAGACTCTCGGGAAAACAAAACTAACTGTTTCCCTCGGGAGCAGACATTAAGTGTATAATATTTCCGACCAAATTTGAAAATTTCCGGTCAAATTTCATTTTGCTCGGAAGTTTTGCCGGACAAATTTTAAAATTATTTCAGGCTCTGTCTGTGCATGATATATATGGTTAGTAGTTGTGCCAGTAATTTTGCGTGCAATTTACGTCTACAACATTTCACGATTTTTCTGGCTTTAAACATTTTATTTCACATTATCAAAATGTTGATCTTTCAGATTTTAAATGGCAGTTGATAATCTTGCTAATGCCCTGGGAAATCCTGGAAAATTTCAAGTAATATTGTTCCTTATGTTATGCTGTAATTCATGGTTTATCTGTTGGAATCATCTGGCGATGGCTTTTATGGGGGCAAAGACCAAACACCATTGCACAGTAGCAAATCAAACATCAATTCCTGACCTCGTACCGAAGATTAATAAAGGTGGAAAGATAGAATTGGATGGATGTCATCTATTTGCTGGCTATAATACAACAGAAAAAGTGTCATGTGACAGAGGGTGGACCTACTTGAATAGAAGAGAACAAACTATCGTTTCACAGGTAATGACAAACTCAAGGTGGCTACATACACTGCAGTAACGCTGAAAATACAAACGAGAAACACAAATGTGATACTTTCTTAGTGAGTTATCTGATTAATATTATCTAGACTAACTAGGCTGCATGCAAGTGACATGCATATCCAACACGAGTGGGCGTTCTTCCTCCGATTGCCAATACAGTCAAACATGCGAACCCTATTTTTTAACTATTTGTTAACACTGACAACTTGATGACTGTTGGTTATAGCTTCTGAAACAAATCTATTTTTTAACAGAAAACCGACATAAAGGTTTGCTAAGACGGCAGGCCGTAAGCTTCTCGATCTAAATATTACATCTCAAATCGTTAATAATTCATGAGAAAAACACTAAGGAAATTAGTACTGTATCTAATAAAGAATCCTAATGATTTACATAAACTTTAGCTTGGATTTTATCGGCTTATATAACGTTATTTTTCAAAATATAACTACGCCAATCAAGCTACCAAATAGGTACCTCGGCTATCACCTCGTGTTTTAAATCTGATAAAACACTGCTGCTCTTTTATTTAACATTACATAAAATTCTATGTTAGTAGTGTTTTCAGCTTGAAGTTGGTAAATATTTTATTATAGTTTTTGCTGTGCAAGCAATCGTAAATTAAACCCAAAGAAAAACTTTGCGCTCCACACGGGAATCGAACTCACAACCTTCCGAATGACAGCCGGACGCTCTAACCATTGAGCCACAGGAACTCAGATTGGTTGACCGATGTTTTTTTCCGATATTTAAACTTGGGAACTAGTCAAACCGTACGTGTGTACAAGTAGCATTGTGTCAGTTTATTTTCAGTAATTTCCCCCCCTATGTTAGTGCTTGTGACGCACGTACGATTTGACTAGTTCCCAGGTATAAATATCGAAAAACATCCTCGGTTAACCATCTGAGTTCCACGAGTGGCTCAATGGTTAGAGCGTACGATTCTGTTGGCATTTGGAAGGTTGTGGGTTCGAGTCCCGTCTGGAGCTGAGAGTTATTCTCTGAGTTTAACTAAAAGGTGAAGTAATACGAGCAACAAATTGCTGCAATATTATTGTTGCCTTGCAAGTTGAATGGCGTTGTTGCACATATATTACCACCCACCTTAAACATTGTCACGCAACATACAATGATTTTGCCGCAAGGTGAATCAGCATGTTGCAGCAAGTAGAACCGGAGTCTACTTCAGTTTCAACAATTTTTTTCAACTTGCAACAAAATCATTGTTGCGAGACATTGTTGCGTTGCAGGTTGAAGAACAATGTTCCCCCGTAAGACCAGTTTCGACAGTTTGTACAGCAAAAACGAAAAAAACTTTACCAACTTCAAGCTGAAAACACTACTAACATAGGACAATTTACTGAAAATAAACTGACACAATGCGACTTGTAGCCCATGCATGCAAACAAGTACTTGAGACACTCGTACGGTTTGACTAGTTCTCGTGTATAAATTAAGTATCGAGAAAACAACCTCGGTCAACCATCTGAGTTCCACGAGTGGCTCAATAGTTAGAGCGTCCTGCTGGCATTCGGAAGGTTGTGGGTTCGAGTCCAATCTATAGTTAGGAGTTGGTTTTTTTAGTGTAACTTACGACAGCTTGTACACCAAAAACGAAGGAAAAAACTTCACATATACTCCATCTACATCTCTATAATAAATATCTTATTCCTTGCGTAAAGGTGAAAAAATTAATATTCATTCGCCTTCACTTATGTACTACTAGACCCTCGTGCTTCAGTCCTTGTCCTTAAAATTGAAATTTAACTGTAACGTTTATAATAATAGTACACTAGCTAATTAAATGCATTGGATTTGTCTATTGCTTCCCGGGCGCACATTTTCTGCAGAAAACCATTGGGATTTCTTTCCCTATACCCTCAAAGGCTTTCAGAATAACAGCGATATAGCGTTTCCTACGTTTCCTTCAAGTATTTCGGAAATTACGAAGTGATACGAACCCGCTGAATTTTTCCAAAACAAGCGTAAAAACATGACGCGTTGTTCAAACTTCGATGAAAACATATTGTGTTTGCCCCTGAGGCCGCGGTCGTCCCAGACTCTTTGCATTTAAATATGACGGCAATAACCTTGAAATCGTGTGTTAAAGAGCAATTTTTGAAGTCTAAACAAAACACTCCAGTATACATTAAGGTGTGTTTCCTTACTGTGCCAAGGTGTGTTTTCTAACACACTAAGATGTGTTTTAAACAATTAAACAAGAATGTTACTTCAATAGTACACACCTTTGCGTGTCATTTAACACACCTTGGTGTGCAAATGCACACACTTTGGTGTGTAATTTTTGTGTACTTGAATTGGTCCTTTTATTATGTGCCAATTTTAAATTCTTTTTACAGTAAATACAACATATGCACCTAGATTAATCATCCATCTTTGAACTAGTCTTTTTCTTCCAAGATTTATTTAACTATTTTATATACACGATCACCAGACAGGATACATTTTCAGGCCCCAAAACAGCTGACATTATTAAAGTGATCTGCAACCACGACGACACGAGTCACACGACTATTGGCTAAATACTTTAAGGTGGCTCATTACCGTGTAGAATAACGTTCAATGCATCAAATACTGTAAACAGATAAAGTGTTTTAGTCGTAGTTATGACAACAGTGACGTTTCAAAATGGCCGTAAATTTACATTTAGTTCAATATATCTCAAAAACGAGTTCGGTGACCCCCAATTTTTTTTTTGAATTAAGACATTTCATTAAATTTAAGTAATCAATAGTATAAATAAATTTACGGCCATTTTGAAACGACACTGTTGTCATAGCAACAAATCAAACACTATCTGTTAACAGTATTTGATGCCCTGAACGCTATTCTATGCATAACGTCAGTTTCATTCTTTTCCAAAATATTCATAAGCACTTTCTGAGGTTGAAACTTGCATTTTTTTCCACTTCTCAAGAAACAGTAGAGATTTACCTTAAAGTATTAAAAGTATACACATTTGTTTTACGGCTACTTACCCCAAGTTAATTCCGAGATGATATAAAAACTCCAACATCATCTTGGCTTAGTCGCATTCTTTATCAATCTTTACCTTAGTAAGGCAGTTCAGAAGGTAGAAAGCTAATCGAGTCGAGTCATCACGTAGCCTAGTGGTTCACCATATTGGTTTGCTCCAATTCTACTATTTCAGGTCAGTTCACAGGCCGTCCAAGCGTACACGCTGGCGCGCTGCGTATATGTTGACCGTTGGCATAACATGCATGGACGAAATATATACCGAAACACATAGAAATTCGAATTAAATGTTCTTACCCTGTTTCTGCTTTGTATTTGTTGATGATTGTGTCTCTCCGAGTCGAGTTTGAAGTATATTAATTTCCGCGAGTTCCATTCACGGTCGTTACCTGCAAATACTAAAAGAAGGAAAGGCTGGTGACTTTCGCAGAGAATATTTCAGACAGCCCACACTTGAAGCTCCGTAAAACCACAAAAACCTCTCGATCTCGCCAAAATTACCATCAGCGCATTGGGCGTCAAGAACATGGCTTTCGGTTCATTTCCAGCTCTTTCGACCCAAACGTTCATGCATAGTCCCTAGAATTATATTGTCTGGAGACGCGGCGAACAACAAAGCGGTTAACAATGAGCTACAATTTAGGTTGAGGGTGGCAAATAAGGTGCACAATCTTTTGTTTTGCGTTCATTAATATTTATAAAGCAACGCTACGATTGATTGATTGCTTCATTATACCAAAAATACAATGTGTTCAGCAAGCGTTAAGGTGAAATAAGGTGCACAAACGTGAACCATAGTCCCTAGATATAAATTGTCTGGAAACGCGGCCAAAGTCTTTGTTCTAGGTTTTTGTTCACGTTTGTGCACCTTATTTCACCTTAACGCTTGCTGAACACATTGTATTTTTGGTATAATGAAGCAATCAACCAATCGCAGCGTTGCTTTATAAATATTAATGAACGCAAAACAAAAGATTGTGCACCTTATTTGCCACCCTCAACCTAAATTGTAGCTCATTGTTAAGGGGAGGGTCAACCCAAAACTAAGGATCACAGAACTAAGGCTGCACACTGGACACTTTACAATAAACCTCTGACAAACTATATATCAGCAGATAGCTAATGAACTCAAGATTCTAAAAAAAATATTTTTGGACACCAAAACTGCGTTGCTATTGGCAACCTGGCAGTTAAAGTGGCAACATGCTGTTTCGCGATAGACTGAGCTTGAGAAAAGATATCTCTGGAATGATTTAAGCAATTGACATGAAATTTTCAGGATGTATGTACCTTACCAATTTCTTGGAGATGAACAGAGGATTTTTGGAAATTTTGAAAACTAAGCGGATTACGAGGTTTTAAAAATAGCATACAAATTTGCTTGGCATGTCTATGCAATAATTCATGTTAGAAAATATATATTACAAAATCCTCTGTTCATCCCCAAGAAAATGGTGAGATACATAAATTCTGAAAATTTCATGTCAATTGGTTAAATCGTTCCAGAGATATCCTTTCTCAAAGGGTAAAATGTGCGGTTTTGAGAAAACGGCTTTGAAGTTTAGCATTATTTACAGTGCCTAAATTTAACGCCTAGATACCTAAATTCAAGACCAAAGTCTTACTGGAGATACTTAGAGATGCTTGTGTTTGTTGTGTTGTTCCAAGTACACACCTTCTAAACAGTTTACTGTCACTCAAAGTCATAAATACAGGCTTTAAGACTTCTAAAAAAACTGGAGGCAAGCATCTGCAATCTGCTCAACAGATATTTAAGCAAATTGACGTCTCCTTAAATCTATCTTAAAGCTCCTTTTTCGTCCTGTATACTTGGCACCAATATTGAAATGAGCAACAGCATCATACACACCAAATTTCAAGACGGACGCTCCTACAAAAACTCCTTTTGGTAGCCTGTTCCAGATCATACCAATCCAAGCATTTTTTTAGATTGCCGGGGGGCGCAACCTACTGTTCAATTGCCACGACGACCGTAGTGTATTATGGGATATATTTTGAAAATAGGGCAGCACCCAACATAGTCCTTCGCCACAAAGAAATTTTTTACAAAGAAAGTCTCCAAGCAAGTCGCAATTCAAACATTTCGAAATACTAGAGCCATACTTCAATACATCTATTTCACATATACGAAGTTAAATTTTAACATTTTTACTTGCTTCGAGACGGACTTAAAACCAGCCTCCCATACTGTCACGACAGTGTCTCCAGCGAACTGGAAAAATACGAGGACACGAATCGCAAAGTACTTCTATCACACAGTTCTTCGTGTGAAAAGGATCGGGATCACCAGACTTTATGATGTCTTTACCCAACTGGTAACATAGTTAAGCCCTTTTCAGGTTTTCACACAACAGAAACGTAGAAAACACGTCCTGCCGCGAGAACCGTTATGCTCTAGTAACAAAACAACAACCTCGTCCCCAGTACTTTTCCCACGCGGTTCATTTAAAATTAACGAAAAAACCGTCTAAAATTTCAAAAACATACCAAATACACCGAAAACAGCCTGCAATGGCTAAACAAAGGTCTAAACCTCTGTTTTAGCAAAAAAAAAATTTTTCATTTTTCAATCGATTTTTGGGTTGACCCTCCCCTTAACCGCTTTGTTGTTCGCCGCGTCTCCAGACAATATAATTCTAGGGACTATGCGTGAACAAAAACCTAGAACAAAGACTTTGGCCGCGTTTCCAGACAATTTATATCTAGGGACTATGGTTTTAACAATTCGTACAGCCGTATACCTGCATGAGGTGACACTGGCCATTCGTGTTACGCCCGTGACGAGAGCTTTTGTGAAGCCAAAGAGTTTGTATATGAGCGTTTCTCGAGCTGCGAACATGAACGTTTGGGTCGGAAGAGCAATGAACCGAAAGCCAAGTTCTTGACGAATGCACTGATGGCAATTTTGGCGAGTTCGAGTGGTTTTTCTGAATTTTACGGAGTTTCAAGTGAGGGCCGTCTGAAGTATTCTCTGTGAAAGTCAACAGCCTTTCCTTCTTTAGTATTAGCAGGTAATGAACGACCGTGAGTGGAACTCGCCGAAATATACTTCAAACTCGACTAGCTCGGAAAGAAACAATCATCAACAAATATTAGCGACATTAAGCAAGCTAGGACGACGACGGCAATTAAGTTACTGTTTTTGAAAGAAACCATGAATCAGGGCATCGTGTATTGTATGCTTTATGTTTTTTGTAAGACCTTTAAAAAGCAGCAACAGCTTCGACAACATGACGTGTAATAGATTAACGGCTATGTAAACTAGCAGCTTTTGCTGTTCCTGCCACAACGTTCTCTTGAAAACGTGAAAACGTTTCAGTTGATGTTGTATGTGCAACCATAGTCCCTAGAATAATATTGTCTGGAGACGCGGCGAACAACAAAGCGGTTAACAATGAGCTACAATTTAGGTTGAGGGTGGCAAATAAGGTGCACAATCTTTTGTTTTGCGTTCATTAATATTTATAAAGCAACGCTGCGATTGGTTGATTGCTTTATTATACCAAAAATACAATGTGTTCAGCAAGCGTTAAGGTGAAATAAGGTGCACAAACGTGAACAAAAACCTAGAACAAAGACTCTGGCCGCGTTTCCAGACAATTTATATCTAGGGACTATGGTGCAACGAGGACGGTGTTTTGATTACTCTTGGGACTGCAAATTATTCAACGTTTTGTTTTGGTTGAAAAATACTATTGTACTTGTGTCGTCGTCGTGACGTTCGCGTTTTGCTTGCTTAAGATCCTTAATCAGTAGAAACGGGGTAATAACATTTATTTCGAATTTCTATGGGTTTTGGTATATATTTCATGCATTTTGTAGTATTACTCGATTTGAGTTTGTGCTAACGGCGAACATATACGCACCCCCCCCCCCCCCCCTCCCCCGTCCCCCGCAAAGCAAATGTAATGGAAAATAATCACAAAAGGAATACAGGGTGTACGCTTGGGCCGCTTGTGACCAATTCCATTGTATCGGCAAACTTGTTTTAAAGAACAAGGCGCGTGAACAAATATGCCATACATCCAGTGAAACAATCCAGAGGAATCGAGCGATAATAAGCACAGTTTATCGTTTGTAATGCCAACGCAGTCAACAGTACATCGGCAGAAAATCATGATTAGAAATTAGCTTAGGTTACTTATTTTATGTGATCTTGGTAATTGGCACAACGAAACTCGTCGAACATATGTACTGGAAAAGTCCCTTTCTCTAACTTGGATGCAGAAGAATCATGTCTGAAGAACACTTTTATATAATTATGAAGGAAATCGATTATTTAGAAAGTTGTTCAATATCAATTGCTTAATGATTATGTACTGTTTAATAAACGAGCAGGAGTTTGTTATCAGATGTAAAGACACGAGGTGAAGCCGAGTGTTTTTATATCTGATAAAACACGAACTGCGAGTTTATTGAACGGCTTCAAAAACGAACCACTTGGTAAGATCATTGGCGAAGTAAGTTTGAAAAATAACCTTGTCTAAGCCAAGAAAATCAATTGATGTAAATCAGGAGGTATCTTTATCATATATAAAGACACGATATCACAGAATAAAGACTATACAGAAGGGCCACTTAGCGGTACAACGTGTCCTCGTATTTTTATGCAAAAATATGCAGTTTATTGGCTAGGACAGCCAGTTCAGCGTGCTTATTGGCCAGAACATGCAGTTTACTGGCTGAGCAACATGCGTAATGCGACATGCGCGGAGACAAAAACTTCAAATAACCTCAAAACGATATGGTCATGATTTTCTTTTGTGTTTTCCTCATGAATCATTAATGAGTTTTTGAATTCACGTTTTCCACTCATTTTCAATATGTTGTCACGTTTCATATAGTGGGATCTTGTGTGTGATGATAAATACAAGACGAGTCTTGCGTCTACAGTGTATTTCTGCGGCGTTTTGTTAGGTGGCTTAGTATTTGGAACACTGTCGGACAAGTTTGGAAGAAAACCTGTGTTGATTTTTACTTTATATTCGCCGTGCGTCATTGGGCTGTTGATATTTTTCGTCCAGAACTATGTGGCTTTTGTAATTCTTCGTTTCATTCTTGGCTTTGTATTGCAGGTAGGTGCAAAGTTCATCATACATGTAATTTGAAAGACTTGGTGTGAAAATATGTGAAATCAACCTAAGTTCTGGTGTATGGCACAAACATTATGTTTGTCTTAGGGGGTGTTTACACGAGGCCGGCCTAAACTCGAACCGGCCTGAATTTTGCATTTCGTTTTTTTACATGAGGCCGGTGTCCCAGTAAATTTGTCCCCCCCCCCCAAAAAAAAATGTCCCCCTCTTCGGAAATTTGTCCCCCCCCCCCCTCAGAATGATTCCTTACAGGATAATTGATATACGTGTAATGTGAACAAAACTTTTTAAAAGTAAAAAAATATATATTTCTGAAGGATGAAAGGTCCTACTAATTACTGCCCGAGACGGTATACATCTATATTAGAGGCCTTAACCCTATCCAGACATGGGGGGCGGAAAGTGCCCGCGCTGAATTTAAAGGTTAATATCTCGTAAACCATTACAGGTATGGTTCTGAAATTTTATGACTTTTCCTAAGTATGTATGGGCTTTATATGTGGAAAATTTGGTGAAAAAATATTACTCCAGAAAAAAGTTACAGCGGAGTCGTGAACACCTACCAACACTAAATTTCAGCCAACAATTTTTATTATGCTTGCTTTTATAATAGTCACAATAAAAGTAAGCACTTTTTAATAAAGAGAAACTATTTTTTTGATATACTACCTTTTTTATGTTAACAAAACAATAAGAAAAATTTTGTTGGAAATTCTAAAAATCCTGGGTGTTTGCAATTAGTGACGTCATAATGACGTCATAATTTGTCGCCATGACAACATAAGTGTAACACATACTTGAACAAGGCATACCATCCACCACGCACATTTACGGCACACCGCAAACTGCGCAGTTGGCCGTTAAAAGTTAGGACAAGTTGTAAAGCTTCCGTTTGTGAATACTATATTTATACTAAATACTGTATACATGTAATGTATATATATATATATATATATATTTTAAACTAAGGTGAATATGAATACGAGTTTTTTTCCTTCGATTTATGGCCCAGGAACGAAGCTTGAGTGTGAAATGTCGCCCACAGCGCCATTGAAATGTTAATCGCAGTTGGCAATGATTAATGTATTTGTTTTTCTATTTTTGAAACCAAGTGCTTTGGAGAAAAACCCGTGCTGAAATAGTGCCTTTTTCAGAGTATGCCAGACCCGAAAACCAAGGTTTATTTCAATGCTTTGAAACATCAGCTGAACGATGTTACAATCAATAAAAAACGAAACTTGAACATCTATTTAACTAATAAATTGGAAATTCAGCATGACTATGATGACCATGGCCACTGACGAAATAGAAATTCTAATGCACTTCCACGTGCTGGCTTTCGGACGTTCTCTTTCATTAGTTGATACCAAAAACTATCGAATAACGTGGAACAGTCTGATAGCCATATGCACTCAGTAAGAGAAAATGTCAGACGTCTGCGAAATTGGGCTTGGCAAAAAATGGAGGCGTATGAAAAGGAAGAGGCGAACTAATACACGGCACACTATAAATTTCGAGTTTAAGAATATATATATATATATATATAATGATTTTGATGCCCTATCTTTGTGGGCTAAGAAATGGCAAACGCTTTTCAATTGTGACAAATGTTTCACAATACATATCTCACGCAGTAAGTCTCCAATTACCACTACCTACTTTCTGGATGGCAAGGTTCTAAAGAAAACTGACTATCACCCTTACCTTGGAGTCATCATATCGTCAGATCTTAGCTTCAACAAGCACTGCGACCACGTATCAAGCAAGGCAAGCAAGACGCTAAATTTTATCCCGCGTAATGTTTATCATTCTACTCGCGAGGTCAAGGCAAGGCTTTACCTTGCTCTTGTTCGTCCCTCGTTGGAGTATGCTTGCAGCATGGGATCCTTATAGCCAGCGTAATATGAACCTGCTGGAGAAGGTGCAAAGACTTGCTGCACGGTTTGTGAATCGGGACTACTCGATGGAGTCGAGTGTCAGCTCCATGTGAGCTGACCTCTCCTTTCTAAACGCCGTGAGTGCCTCCGCCTAAGCTTCTTTCATAAAGCCACTCTTGGTCTCAATGCCGTTGACCCAACTCAGTACGCCACCTTATCTACCGGGGTAACCCGACGGAAACACTCCCAGACATACAAACACTTCTCTGTACGTGTACTGATGTCTTTAAGTACTCCTTTTTCCCTCGCACTATCCCTGCCTGGAATAACCTTCCAGAGCAAATAGTTAATAACAAGTGCTCCGAAAGTTTCAGCAAGCACGTCCTTTCTTTTCTGAATTAGTTTAAATTTATTAATTATTACTTTTATTTTTTAATATTGTAGTTACCGTCAGCTGTAATATAATTTGTTAGTTGTATTTAGTTAAATTAGGATTTTATTACTGTAATTTACTTATTAATTTTACATCGGTTGTATGCAATCAGCTTTACCGATTAAAGATACAGATACAGATACAGATACAGATACAGATACAGATACAGATACAGATACAGGTACAGGTACAGGTACAGGTACAGGTACAGGTACAGGTACAGGTACAGGTACAGGTA
Source organism: Corallium rubrum (assembly GCA_964035015.1). Lineage (NCBI taxonomy): Eukaryota > Metazoa > Cnidaria > Anthozoa > Scleralcyonacea > Coralliidae > Corallium > Corallium rubrum. The sequence continues at coordinate 2,096,615 of OZ036011.1, forward strand.
CAGGTACAGGTACAGGTACAGGTACAGGTACAGGTACAGGTACAGGTACAGGTACAGGTACAGGTACAGGTACAGGTACAGGTACAGGTACAGATACAGATACAGATACAAAACCGCTCGATCTCGCAAAAATTGCCATCAGAACATTCGTCAAGAACTTGGCTTTCGGATCATTGCATGCTCTGTCATCTTCTTTGCATGTCGACTGATACGTTCATATACAAACCGGCTTTGGCTTTACAGAGCATGTTCTAGGTATTTTGGGTGAAGGAAAATTCGAGTGTAGAATATATACATTTTAAAACTACACAGGCCTTCCGGCAGGAAGTGAACCCACTACCAATGCTCTCGCCGTATGCGTATTAGGAACGGCCTTTGTCACCTCAGTTTGTATGAACGTTTCTCGAGCTGCGAACTGATGAACGTTGGGGTCGAAATAGCCGTGAACCGAAAGCCACTGTTCTTGTCTAATGTACTGATGGCAGTTTTGGTGAGATCGAGCGGTTTTTGGTGATTTTCGGAGCTTCAAGTGAGGACCGTCTGAAATATTCTCATCAACAAAAAACAAATAAACAAATAAAACCAGAAACAAATAAACACCTCTTGCTTGCATTTGCTTGGAAGAAAATATATGTTGTAGCATAGACGCTACTTCCTAAAGATGGTAATGGTTAATGATATAGCAATTTCACTTATAGTTTGTTCTGCCCATGAATTCATCACGTGCTCATGCAGCACGGCCTGTACATGACTATCGTGTACACAAACTAATCATTGTCCCAAGAATACAACCTTTATCTGTGCCATAACAAAGGTACCACACAGCTAAGCACCGACCCAGGCATGCCATAGTCATTTCGACCATTCGTGTATTTACTTTCCTGGAGTAAGTTTCGCGGATAACGCAGAAACAAAGAAAAGAAAGTAAAGGCAAAAAAAAGTTTTTAAAAGATGCCTGCCACTAGAAGATCTTCTTCCCAACAAGAAACGTTAGCCTATACTCACTTGAAGCATCTCACCACCGAAGTATTGCGACTTCGCTTGGCCAATTGAAACTGGTCACGACAGAAAGACGAAGCACTTTACTGGAAAGACTAACGACAGCCTTACAAGATCGTCCCCACGATGAAAACCCACCACAACGACCCCAGACCAACAACGTCCTTCCACGCCAGAAGTTCCAGAGTCATCTCCAGTCGAGCGCGAACCACGAGAAGATCCAGCAACTGGAGATTTTACCACGGCAAACTCGACACTCTACGATGCCTGATATCTTCATCTATCGAAGATTCTATACCGCGCTTGAGAGCGATACCTGCCGAACCTCTGTTTAACAACGTCGCGGAAACACACCAAATGCCAACTGACCCCAATTCTCATCCAACACTGTCTTCCTTGTTTGACCACCTACCAGAAGAAAATGATCAATTCCGCCACCAACGGTGAGTACATTGACTTCAACTTACTTTCAGTAGGGAATTTTGACGGCTATGCATGAGGATAATTTTCGTCTCTTTCCAAACATCCCAAGGCGGGGCAAGTTTCACCATTCCAATCTCGCTCTTTCAGCCGAAACGCCAAAAAATCGACTCAATCGATCCGCGTGGATTACTGCGTTCAATATTTATTCAAGTGTCATCGCCAGTAAATTACCGCAAAAAGCTGCTGATAAAGAACTTTGTCTCTTTGCTGCAAGAAAATATAATTCTATCAAAATCACTGAATGGGTCATTGTATATCTCGTTATATACGCATGTTTTGCAAACCGCAGAAAATTATAAAAGGGCGTTAATATTGTCTATAGAGGCCGCGAGCTATAGTGTTTACCGGACTAGCTCGCTAGGCAGTATATAGTTTCTGGCGTGCGTTTAATATTATATGAGTGAATTTCATCGTTCTTATTAAACTACTGGGATGATTTGATATCAACAAAAAATATCGAAACAATGCAATTTAGTACTGCCCCAAGGCCTCAATAGCCAATATACAGGATAATACGCAAGGCGCTTTGGAATAAGTCTTGAAAAAGTCAACTAGTCTGTATCGATCTCTGGTGTTTAATACGGGCTAAAATCACCAACACAAGACGCCACTTTACCGTGCATGTGAAAATTAATGGTCAGATGTCATAGACGGGTAAAGAAACCTAAATATTGACTAACCTAATAATATAACAGAGAGTCGTAAAAACACATCAGGCAGGTCGAAAACTTATTTCTGTATTGTGGGACAGCGAACTCAGGTGAATAATAATGATATTAATTGTTACTCTGAGTTACGAACCACACCGGGTACTTGACCGCTCCATGTTCACACCATCAGATTTGATCCATCCAGTTTGTCTCTATTTTCAAAAGCTGTTAAAAAATAGGTACGCAAAACGTACATGTGACTAACGCTTTTTACACAGAAACAGATATAGTGAAGAAAAGACAAGAAAAGCATGAAAATGAGTGAAAAGCAAACTTAAATTTAAGAAAGATTTTCGTTTATATTGTTTATTTCAAGATAGCACATACTGTGACCTTAAAGTCAATTGTTTCTTGTAGTTCAACATGGCCCAGCTATTTTATTCCTTGTGTTCAAAAAATTCAAACTCACAAACACAATTCAAAGCATATATACACCACAAAATTTAAGTCTACGGCAATAAAGAAGTAGCTATGTTCTTCAATTTCATTCTTAATCACTGGCTGAATCCAAATCTTTGCATAATATACTCTAGTAATATACGCCTTGAACATTTCACTTAAAGTGAGCATAAAAAATTGAGAGAACTGTAAATAACAATTAATGGAGAATATTTGTTGATAATATAATTTCCACCAGTCATAGAATTTTTGTATTCTTGAGAAATTTGAGGCATTAAAAGTGTACAATCATACTGTAGTATATCAATAAGTATTTGTCAGGATAGTACACTATGTACGCGTCTTCCTGTGTGTTCAGTTTGAGAAGTTCCAATTTGTTCCATAACAGGAAAATTCATGGTGACATCCTCATTAATCACTGTTTCTTTATGATTATCCATATCCCAACATGATGTGTAATTCTGCAGAATTAATATAAACTGAGAAAGTCCTGTCTTCAAATAATGTCACTTGTAGAAGCGTTTAAATATTCTGATTTTGTATCATAACATCTGTCACAGTAGCCAGACTTCAGTGCCAGGACTTGAATGGTGGAAATTTGGCGTAAAATTTAGAAGGAGTATACTTCTGTGGACTACAACATTTTTTTGCCAGTAGACAATTTGAGACTTGTTTACATTTTAGATATTTTACACTGGTCATTTTCTATTAAAAAAATGAAAAAAGAAATCCTTCAATTAACAGCTTGAATATATATTACAGTATATATTCTTAACATAATAACTACTCTTGAGCAATACATGTAGTAATTAGAGTAAATTAAAAAAAAAATTACCTGCTATATATAGCATGTTCAGTATCATCCATATATGTCCATGTCACATAATCATCAACAACTCTATAGAGCCAGTCTTTAATATTTCCCAAAGGGTCGATGTTGCTCATCAAAAAGTCTTTCAAAATTTATTAAATTGGTAATCAAAATGTCGTGCACAAGTCACTGGGTCACTTTGGATAAGTCTAATTTTGCCAGTTCATCATCAGTATAATTTTTATGATTAACAAGTTGCCCATTTTGAGGAAATGTAACTATTTTGTTTCAGCTGAGGAAAAGCTACAAAATAAAGTTGCAGGACCCAATTGTCGTATCATTGCAAAATGGGGGTGATCCTCTTCGTGCTCTTAAAAATTTGAAATCTTCATCGTGATGAACAATTCTTTCTAAGCTACCCTGTTGCTTTAGCTGTCCAGCTGTTAAGCCTATGTTACTTCCCTTAGATTTTCTTAGTGCTATTTGGGATTAGCCTAAAAGTATTTTGATCTGTAGCTTTTTAGTCTTAAAGAATATATTCTCTACACACATTGCAGCTCTTCTGTCTGACCTTCTTAACTCTGATTTACAAATATCACTATAAAATGCTTTGACTGGTCTTTCTTTATTTTCTACTTTCGAGCCTTTTTTGCCCAAGAAATATCCCAGGGTAAGCTATTGTTCCTCAGGATACTTTTCTCGAAATATATTCTGTGGTCTGTTACCTTCACCTGGTGCTATGTTGTGAATTGTTTCTCTTTCATGATCTTCAAAGAAATCTGTAGGAGCCAACATACTGTCAGTTATCCCATGAAAGAGGAATTTCAATCTCGTCTTCACTCCAATCATCCTGGCATTTTGCATCACTTTTGGCAATATTTAAAGCCTTGCCGTCTCTATTTTTAGAATTTTTGTCTAAATTGTCTTTTTCATGTCCCATCATAATATCATCAGGTGTGTATAAATTTTTCTGATAGCTTTTCTGCCAGTGCTCATTAAAAACAATGCCTTGTTTCCCGAGGGAGCAAACCCTCTGACCCCCATAGAAGGCTCACGCCTTCGGCGTTCGCTAGCCCCCCCCCCCCCCCCTCCCAATCCAAAAATTGCTCCGCGGTCCCTGACATTGCAGAACGTTTATATTGGAGGAGTCGTTTTAACTGAACTTTAATTGTCCTGGTTTCATGTAGTTGTCTTGGTAATGTATTTACAGTATTGACAACATCAGTAGGTACATTGACAACATTGCCATTTATCTTAAATACCTTCAGAAAGTCGCAGTTCCTTCTTATACGAGAGACTAAGACTATAGTCCTAAGACTATAGTCCTAAGACTAAGACAAAAGTCCTAAGACTAAGTCTATAGTCCTAAGACTAAGACTATACACAGCCGGAAACGCACATGTTGTAACAGGTCTGCAGCCTGTCTGTTAGAATTTGTCATGGACAAGCCGATATCCGGATGCGTTCGCATGCCTTGTTCCGGTTTGTCGTGACAAATCTGCAACAAGTTGTTTGCAGGCTTGTTGCAAGTTGTTCTGACAAGCTGGAACAATATTGTTATCATCAGACGTGTAACAACTTGTTGCAACAACTTGCTGCAAGCTCGTTGTGAACAGATCGTAACCATATTGTCGTCATCAGACTTGGAATAACTTCTGAACAAGCTGTAACAAGTCTACATTTGACAAGTTGTAACAAGCTTGATGAAACACGCGTTATTCTCGCGTTGTTCTTGCACTGATTTCTATCTGAATTATTGGATTTCTTAAGTATAGAAATAACGAAATTATCACACCCTGTGACACTTTCGTGCTTTCTATACTTAAGGAATCTAATTCAGAAAGAATATAGACAAGTCAAATATAATTTACACAACTGCAAACATCTATCAAAGCAATTTTATTTTACAGAAGACAATTCAATACATTGCAAAAATTCGGTCCACTCACTCACTCATTTGAATGTTTTAGTACGTTCATTTAACTGAATAAACTCAGCACTAAAGGTATAAGTAACAGATGATAAGATAAATTAATATTTGTCATAAAAATAAAAGTATACCATTTCTTTTTGAACGCTTTTGGCACTCTGAAAGTTCCAGTCTGATCACCCTTTTTAGTTGACAGTTTTTTACTTTGAGTGCTGGACCAGCGGGCCAGTCCAGTCCCTTTTAAATAGTACGCATTTGCATGGATACTTGAAAGTAAATTAAAAATAGAAAATTAACTGCCACTCCCGACACATTTGATCTTGAATTTTGCCAACGACTGTTATCATTCCTCAAAACTGAAATGCAAATCCACTGAGAACTTCTTCCAAACGGTGAACGTATGATGATTTAACACGAACCAGAGTCATATTTCAGTCCCATATCATGTCTCGATCAAAACCGGTAGACTTTTGTCCATGGAATGGTGGATCCCTGTCTGTTTCAACTTTAAACTGTGAAAAATAAAATTTAGCCAACGTCAACGGAAAGGGTCGTCCTTGGTGACGCAAGTTTGTTTTCGTAATCTCATCCTCATTGGCTGGTGATTGTATTTTATCGCATACGATTGGCTCTCTGAGCGTAAAATGATGCAAGCTAATTACTTCCTGTTTTTAGCCTCGACGTTTCGAACTTTATTTACAAGCTGTTCGAAAGAAACCCTTTGAAACTCAAAGATTTTTCGGACAAACAAAACTTAAATTGGACCCACAAACATTAAATTACAAACAGGGTTTGTAACAGATCAGTCACACAAGCAGATTTGTATTCGAATTAGAAAGTCGCTTTTGCCGTGAAGTGCCGTGGCCGTGGAGGAAACAGTTTTAGGCTTAAAGATATTTCAGCTAAGTTCTGGTTTTTTTGTTATAAACCCTAAAATATGCCTGTTGTGAACTTGAACATAAGATTTAAGTGATAAATATGTTCATTATGATCGTATTAACGTTTCTATAGCTTTGATAAGTCGATATCTTTCAAAATTTTGTAAAATGAATTAGTGTCTCGACATGCCTGGCCGTGATATGGCTGTCTTCGTAGTGTGTTGTGATATCAGAAACCAATGTTGTGCCGTCTTTCTCCTAAACATTTATAGTTTAAATAACTAGTAATAACTAGCTTATAATTAGCTGCAATTGTTCTTCATTATTGTTTATTTTTTTCTTTGTTTCAAACACTTTTCCGTTCACAAAAAACGTTTTGAAGTTTTACCCACACAAAGACGTAAGATATAAAGAACTAAATAAACGTTCTCTCTCTCTCTCTGCTTCAAGTGAACCGTTGTATAAATTTAATATGTTGTTCATTTCTGTAACGGTAGTCCCATGAAGTATTGACTTATTAGGAAAACTGACGTATTATAGCAGCTTCGGGGAATTGAGCAATCAAATTATTTAGCTGTTTAGCGGCTTTAGCCTGATATAAATTGCGGTTTACACGTAACTTAATAAAATAATGCCATAACGAATTTGTGTTCGACCAAACGTGATAAAGCAACCATAAATTAACTTGTCGGCGCCAGAAAAGCTAAAAAGCACAGCAAAACGTCCATAAATTGTACGGATTTTATTTGAGGTTCTCTGCAGACTTGTACGAATTTGTAACAAAAGAAAAACGGGTTGTCAATAACAAGTCCGTCGCAAGTTGTTGTCAACTTGGTGCAAGCTGACAAGCCTGTTGGAACAAGTTGGAACAACCTTGTCGGCTTCATCAGACTTGCTACAAGTTGTTCCATCAGATCTGATATTCCTTGTTCTCAACAGGTCTGTTACAACTTGTCCCAACAACTTGTTACGGCTCTGCGGCCAACATGTTGTAACAGATCTGTTGTAACAAGTTTGTTAGAGCACGATGAAATCAACAGGCTTGTTGCAACTTGTCAACAGCTTGTAACAAGCCCGAAAATCCTGCAGGTTGTAACAAGTCTGTGAGATATGTAGCTGTGTAGTCCTAAGGCTATAGTCCTAAGACTATAGTTCCAAGACTTAGACCTAAGACTTAGACCTAAGAAAGTCGCAGTTCCTTCTTATGCGAGCAGACATCTTCAAATGATCGTGCGTTGACTTTACACCCCTTTCAAAATGTGATGGTCATAGTCCTAAGACTATAGTCCTAAGACTAGGACTATAGTCTTAGGACTATAGTCTTAGGACTATAGGCTTAGTCTTAGTCTTAGGGCTATATTCTTAGGACTATAGTCTTAGAACTACGACTATCACATATAGAAAGGGGTGCAGGGGCGGATCTAGGAATTTTTCCCACTTAGTCAAACTATCTAGGGGGGTCCGGGGCATGCCCCCCGGGAAAATTTTTGAAATTGGGATCTCTGAAATGGCATTTCCCGCATTCTGACAACACTTTTAATCAAAATTTCTGAAGTTTTAAAACATATTTTTTAGCATATAATTTTATACTTTTTTTGAAAAAGTGTCAAAATTGGATTTGGATTAGTGAATTATTGTAATAGTTCTTGTAATAGTAAGTGCGTAATTATTTTTTTCTAAAAAGAAGGCAATACAACAAACAGTAGAGATATGTGATTATTTTTAATTACTAACTTGAAGACACCAAAAACATATTCTTGCAGTCAGTGAATTCAACATGGACAGCCTGACCAACACACAAGTAAAGGTCTAGCCGAATTTAATGTTCTGCATAACCCAGAGCAAGGGTAATGGGACATTTCAAAGACAGCTCTAGGAGCTCAACCATCTACATCATCCCAGTCATCCTAATTAAGTCACAACTAATTCAAGCCACTACCCACCATTACCAATCTATGTTACTATGAGCTGTCTGGTTTTCAGGTGCCAGATACTCACCTTTTACACATCTACCCAAGCAGACAATGTACATGTCTTGTTAAGGAATGCCTTTATTTATGACCATAATGCGACATGGACATAAAGGAGCTCAACTCTCAACATTATCCCAGTCATCCTAACCCTTGAGCCCCCATCTAATTCTAATCTAAGTCATTACTTGTTTATATGATTTTAATTCTGTAAACTATGAAAGTATATAAACATTGAATACTAGAATTAAGCAGACATTGTATTTAAGCCAGATAATAAAATGTAAATAATAATTGTAATACCGCACATGTAGTTATTGGTTCATCTGGATATCAGCACTTAGTACTATAGCTACTGTACACATGTAAATTTATATTAAAAGAAGAAACCAGTCATCATTTACTAATTAAGTTTATTCATACAGTACATGACATGTTGTGTGTACTGTATATATATATATATATATATATATATATATTATATACTGTAATAATTAATATTAAAGGACAGAAATTAGCAATGTATGAGAAGAGTGCTTTAACTGCCAGGTTGGCTGGCTAGGTTACAGTCTCACTCTCACAAAGATAAAATTAATCATATTACTGATATTAATATTAAAACCATGAAATCTCCAAGCAAGATCAAATTTCCAGCAAAGCATCAATTCATTAACATGTTATAGATCAAATACAAGCAAACGCGAAGTCTAGCCCAAGAGTAAATCTATAAATTATCATAAAGACTATAATGATATTCAAATCATACAGTATAGTAGGGTTTCTTACCTCAGACGACCTCAGAGCGCATCACTGATTCACTGTATAAAATTCTCGCAATTGATATTTCGATATATATCTTTTTTAATCCTCTGTAAAAGGTCATCTTCAGTGCATAAAGCACTTAATGAAAGTCTCACGAACATTTCATCATAAAGGTCTTCTAGGTATCCTTGCTATTGAGTGTTGGGAATATAAAAAGACGCCACTCAGTTCTGGCGCAATATTATGGCTGAGAATATGCGCATGGCCTCGTAGAACCACAGAAGCGATCGCTAACCATACTGATTATTCAGAAAGGCGCGTACCCTGCAAAATGACGTTTCAGCCTCTACACCAATCGTAAGTCGTAATTAGAGCAAAATTAGCCAATCAGGAACGTTGAAAAACAAACCAACTTCGTCAAAATTTGACGAAGTTCACCTTCGTCAAATTCATCAAACCGAGAGCCTGCATCGCATTTGCGGCCTGGAAATGACTGTGAACCCGATCCTTGATTCTCCCATTATGTCCCGTGCATCCCACTGCTTCCCCTCGAAATCAGTCGTAGCTACAGAATGAGGCCTCGCGCGTAAGAAAACGGAGAAAGAAAACGGAGAAACGCCAACGGGGAAATTTTTCTGGCCTGAACCGAAGCCTCTGTAGATAGGCATTTTAAGAATAGAACATACTCGTTTCCTACTAGATAATAATTTTTTATTTGCAGGATTTTATTTGTAAATTTTTGACAACGTGCAACAAACGAAAATTATATATTCACGTCAAATTTTCACTTCGTCGCGCGACTTAGTTGACGTAGTCTAAATCCGCCCCTGGGGTGTAAAGTCAACGCACGATCATTTGAAGATGTCTGCTCGTATAAGAAGGAACTGCGACTTTCTGAAGGTATCGACACAATCTAATCCATGAATGCAAAAAGCAATCATAAAAGCTGCTGATAAAGATTTACTGGAGGCCCAACCTCGTACCCAGGGCCATTTGTAGGGAACTGGGACAAGATGGCGGGAACAAATGGCCCTGATGGAGGCTAGGCTATCTCAGCCTCTGATTGGTCAAGAGCTTATGGCGTAAATCAGACGGTTTGGTTTTGATTTTTTTTTTTAAATTGTATTTTGACCTTGTCGGTTGTTCCTGCGCACGGCACGGGAAATTATATTTTAAACCATGCAATAATAAGGTATAATTACAGTGTAAAGAATTGAGTTCTAGTTAATAAAATGCGCAATATACTGCGCATTTTGAGCCAGCCTCCACCAGGGTCATTTGTTCCCGCCATTTTGTTTTATTCGCCATCTTGGCCCAGTTCCCTACAAACGGCCCTGGATACGAGGTTGTCTGGAGGCCATAACTGAATGTCTATTGAACATATGGTGTGAAACAATCAAACTTACTCCTGAAACTGCAAAGAATCTGGCACCGTATAACGATCATATTAAATTTGTCGCTGACTCACGTAACCCCATAGCAGAGAGGAAGGAAGTTTTTCTGGAAGATGGTGAGGGTTTCTTGCCCTTTCTCTTCGCTCCAGTACTCGAATAGTTGGCCAACTTTTTGCTGGAATAAAGAAATGAGTATGTACTCATGCAGAGTGTTTTGGGGAATAATCTTTTAGGTATAGTCTATAGTCATAGGACAATGACTATAAAGCCTATAGGACTGGGACTATAAGGACTATAGTCTTAGGACTATGACTGTGACTATGGTCTTAGGACTATGACCATAGTCCTTGGACTATTGTGTTAAATCACTATAAACAAGGGTGGAAGATAGAAAAATCTTCATTTTTTATCTGACAGTCTTAACTGAAACATGTCCTACGTTTGTGGAGTTTGAGGAAAATATTTCGCTTATTCAAGTAATCTCCTCCGTCACATGAAGATGGTTCATAGATCATCGACAAAACAAATAAGAAAGGCAGGTCTTCTCGTTAATGGATCCACAGTCTTGCAACATCCGTTTACGTGCATTGTTGCACGGTGTACTCAGAGTGGTAAACCCGTATGCATGGGTAAAAACTCTTCTAGACAAAGCAAGAACAACTATCAACCCCCCTCCTGTACGTATCATTTGGTGTTATGGGCAGTGGCAACCCATATTCCTTGATATGATCAAAATACAATAACAGAAGCCGACCTTACTAAATTTGTATGTAATCGTAATTTATTTTATTGATATGTATAAGTTTAAACTAAAGCCTAAATAAATATTTTGAACTGTTTGCTGTGAATTCTGTCTTATGAAAAATATACGTGCTCTTTTGCTCTCTAATCTCCTTAATTACCCTGCCCCAACATGTCCCATTGTTTCATTCGCTAATGAGCCTCTAATGATCTCCTAATGAGATTTCTACACATGGCTTATGAAATTCTCAGTCTGAATATTTAGGTGCTAAGTGTTTGTTGCTAAGCCTTTTCTGTCTCAAAATATTCACAATGTGCCACTGTACAGAACATAAGTAGATATATTCAAAAGAAATCGTATCAGCAACCTCCAATCGTCAACGCTATGTACAATACAGAACAGCTAATGCGATATATTGTACAAACACCACACTTAACACCCGATGAAAAGGACATCCTATACTCTAATCAACTCGATCGTTTTCTGACATTCCAACAACATCTGCAGAAGCAGCAGCATCAAGTTGAAACTAATCTTCAAACGCAGCTACTAAAAGTTATACAAAATGTGACTGAGGCCCCACAGGAGTCTCAAAAACCTGAACCCCGGCAACCTGGACACCTTCCATTAGATTCTCCGTCTAAATGTAGCGTACCTAAACAACATTTTCTCCAACTGTTGAATACCCTAAACCGAAACCTTTGCAAAAATGGTTAAATGTTGATTCTGACACAGATGAAAGTGATCCTGGTGAAAACGACATAGACAACGGAGAAGAAAGAGAAGAAAGAGAGAGAGAAGAAAGCTCTCATGAAACAGAAGACTATAATAGTCAAAACGAAGACTCCATATACATCACACTGCGCCACAGGAACGACCCTCAAAATCCTTATAAAGTGCTTTTTAAAGTGCGAATGCCTACTAGATACAATAACAGGTGGATTTGGTCAGTGGATTTTTGAATTTCCCGGTCTCAGGACGTCTCATCTGGGCCAACTTTTAAATCATATTGATCGCTTGGATCAGTTCTATCCACTCGTTCGGAGTTTCCAGTTTACTTGTTTTTGAATTATCGTTAACTTTGTTCCTATCCTCCTGCCCAAGTTTCACCTCCAGATCTGTTGTGAGTTTTGAATAATCCAAAATATTATATTTTGACCGTTGGTTTCTCAGCCCATCTACAAGCCGCTTCGCCTTGAAGTCCTGAGAATTAGATTTCCTGACTTTCTTTTGTGTCATTTATTTGACTTTGGTATTACTATATATCCTCCTGTTTAAATATCATCTCCATATTTGCCGTCAATTTTGAATTATTCATGATTTTACATTTATCCATTGGTTATTTTCCCAAGCTCGTCTTTGTTTGAACTTTGGCCTTCGAAACTTGAGACTTTCGCTTCTTGTCATTTTTCAGCGTGTGCGGGATTTCCCCTGGTGTATAAATATATAACCTAGTGATTCCGGGCTTGAATATGAAGTTTCACCTAACAATAATTACGTTTAACGTTTTATTGCTCCTTTTTCATCTATCACTCAGTCCTGCTTTCAACCCAACTGTTCAATTTGTTATCAAACCCGAAACAGTTCTTTCAGGATGGCGCTCAAGGTTTTTGGTATCCACGCTAAGCTGTCGTCGTTCATCGGCAAGAGTACTGTACAGCAGCAACGCCCCATGATATTGAACTCAACCCTGGTCCGTCCAAAGATAGCGAATCTTCGCCTACTAATAGTGTGTCTCTCTCTTCAACTAATGCTACTTCATCTACTACCACTAATCTACAAACAAGTTCTCCAACTAACCCGAATGTTTACCGAGATTTCCCATTACCTTTGAAAGGTCTGAATTTCTGTCACATGAATGTGTGCTCATTAACTAACAAGTTAGATGAAATCAAACTAATACTTTCAAGTCGTATCACCTCCTCAAACGCGAAGAAACCAAACCTGCTCCTTGGCCTCTCTGAGACATTTTTTGATGACTCGTGGGATAATGCGACCTTAGCTGTTGATCACTACACCATTGTTCGTGCTAACAGAAAAGTTAAAAAAGGTGGTGGATTATTGCTCTACGTCCCTGATCACTTAATCTTCAAAAGGCGCCTTGATCTGGAAATTAATGGAGTCGAATGTCTTTGGATTGAGATCAATTTTCCTCCATTGTATGCTATCTAAAGCAGACACTGAGGGTAACCAAATAATTATTCTAGGAGACTTTAATATTGATTTGTTATCTCAGTCATGCAGTAAGCGCTTTAAAAATTTATTTAGTTCTTTTAACCTTCACCAACTTATAACCGTACCGACCAGACCTATTTCAGGATCTCTTATTGATCATATTTACGTTACTCACAAGGATAATGTTTTTAAATCCGGTACTTTACCTATTGGATTAAGTGATCATTTACCTATTTTCGTTACATGGTTCATCCGAGGCGTTTTTCCGAAGTCCTCTAGTCATAAGTCCATTTTTTATCGTTCGCTTAAGGACTTTTCTGCTGATAATTTCGTAGCTGATTTAAATAATCTTCCATGGAATACCATGGAAATGTTTACAGATGTTAATGAAGCCCTTGGGCATTGGTATGCTTTGTTTAACGATGTACTCAATAATCACGCATCTTTAAGAAGAAACGTGTAAAAGGGCTCCATCAGCCTGAATGGTTTACCGATGAGATTAGTGATGCAATTAAGAAGCGCAACAATCTACATCAGCGCGCTATTTCTATTAATACTACCATTTGTTGGCGCGATTTTAGAGCTGCACGTAACCGTGTGGTGCATTTAATGATAGAGAATGCTAAGAGTACTTTCAATAGTAATTCTATTAATGCTAATCTTGATAACCCAAAAAATCTCTGGAAAATAATCCGTAACATTGCTCCCTCAAAGTCTTCTAACTTACCTAACCACTTGACTATAGATGGGAAGACATTTACTGATGCTAAAGATATCGCCAACCTGTTTAATCACCACTTTGCTAACATAACAAACTCTGTAAAGCTTAATAATTCTCCTAGCAACCCAAATTGGGACTACCTTGAAAATTTTGTTTCTTCTAAACTTTCACCAAATACCACCTTTACTATTCCCCCAGTTTCAGAGGATTTTGTACTAAATTGTCTTAACCATTTGTCTGCAACGAAAGCCGCTGTTTTGGATGGAGTTAACGGATATTTCCTTAAAATAGCTGCACCAGCTATCTCGCCCATTCTGACGAAGATTTATAACCTCATGCAGTATTACCTCAGCTATTTTTCCTAACTTATGGAAAATTGCAAAAGTTTCTCCCCTATTTAAAACGGGTTCGCTTTCTGACCGTTCTAACTTCCGTCCTATCTCTGTTTTAGCCATTATCTCTAAAGTTCTTGAACGTCATGTTCATGCATGTTTCGTTTTATAATTTTCTAACTGACTACGATCTTCTTGTTGATAATCAATTTGGATTTAGGACATCTCGCTCATGTGAACTAGCAGTCACTGATCTCACTGATAAGATTCTATAGATTTTCTTTGACTTCAAAAAGGCCTTTGGCCTCGTTGACCACCGTATCTTACTTCTTAAGCTTAAGATGTACGGATCTTCTCCACTAGCGTTGGAGTGGTTTACTTCTTATTTTAGTGATCGCTGTCAACGTACTTCTTTTAAGAGTACATTGTCTCATATGCTCCCTATTACGATCGGGGTTCCTCAGGGAAGCATTCTAGGACCCCTTCTTTTCATATTATTTATTAATGATCTTCCTTCTCAACTATCACACTCAAATTCTACAATGTTTGCAGATGACACCACTATACTAACAACAGGTTCTTCTATTCATGATTTGCATGTAAATCTTAATCTTGTTGCTAATGATATCTCAGCTTGGACCGAGCAAGATAGGATGGTAGCTAACACATCTAAGACTAAAACCATGCTCATCCATTCCATCCAACAATTAAGGGTTATTTCTGATCGTTCTCTCTCGGTCACATTAAACAGCGAAGAAATTGAACAGGTCACGCAAGCTAAAATACTGGGTGCGACCTTAAACAGCCATTTAACTTGGACTAATCACATCGGAAACTTATGTTAAACCCTCAATAGTAGGCTTGCATTACTGCGTCGGATTAAGCCTTTCTTAACTAAAGATTGTGCTCTTCGTTTTTATTGTATCTGCGCAACGCGCAGATATATTGCTATCGTGTTGTGTGTGTGGAGGGGGTTAACTTTTTGGTGTAACCGCTGACCTGTAATGTGTGCAGTAGTGTGACTGTTTATATTTCCTCGCCATGTTGTATGAACTAAGGAGCGAGATGAAGAACAACATTATTTTCGAAGAAAGTCAGTTGAGATGCTGTATGATTGGAGTAGTATGATTCAGGGATACTTTAAAATGATTGCGTCTGACCGTACGCCAAGTGATAGCATAATGCAATTTGATATTTGCGCTCATCTCAGTTCAAATAGATTTTTCTCCGTTGCTATTCTATACGATTTGTTCTAATTCACATTGTACAGAATTTAACTCTCTATCTAATCGTACAAGTTTCCCAAATGGCACAAACCTACAGACGATTGATTTTCTTTAAATATGACCGCGTTCGACCGTACGCCAAGTAAATAGCGTAATAATGCAATTTGATATTTGCGCTCATCTCAGTTCAAATATATTTTTCTCCGTTGTTATTCTATACGATTTGTTTTAATTCACATATGTTGTACAGAATTTAACGCTCTATCTAACCGTGCAAGTTTCCCAAATGGCACAAACCTACAGACGATTGATTTACGTTAAATATGACCGCGTTTGACCGTACGCCAAGTAAATAGCGTAAATAATGCAATTTGATATTTGCGGTCATGTCAGTTCAAATAGCCTTTTCTCTGTACCTACATACATGGCACAAACCTACAGACGATTCAGGGGTATTTAGACCCGCGCTAGCCGTATTATTGGCCATTGGGATATATCTTACAGCAGTTAGCCGTTAAATTCTATATTTCCGACAAAGTTTTGCACAAAAAAATTTCGGAGACGGGGGATATTGCTGATAAACTGGTTAAGTATTTTAACGTGACTTATAGTAAACTTGTGAGTGTGATCTACCACAGTTTTTGTGAGTCATGATGATTCATGATAAAAAATTATTAAGGTCAGAGAACGTGTACTTTCTCTTTAATGATCTTATAAGATCTCGCTAAAATCTAATAAGGTCTACGTGTAAAAATCTTAAGATTTTTCTTAAGATCTTACAAGATTTTCCAAGATCACACAAGATCTTGACATGATTCTCACAGTGGTGCAGGTTTGCGCAGATACATGTACGCATAGCGGACCTTTTGTAACTCATGCATTGATGCCAATATTATTTACTGCTCTGTCACTTGGGGTAATTGTTCCAAAACAATTTTGCAAAGAATTCTTCGCCTTCAAAAGCGTGCAGCACACATTATCTTAGATGCTGAGTATTCTACTCCTTCTGTTCTCCTTTTTTTCCAGCTTAAGTGGATTCCAATTTTTGATCTAATTAAGTTTAGGAAGCTTCTTCTACTATTAAATATACTAATCAATCCTAATGCTCCACCGTCTTTTAAATTTAGACAACACGCTCGTACTAGCCTGCTTATATGACCTAAAGCTTCCTTACCCGCATACTAATTCTGGTAAACGAACATTTCTCTACAGCGCCTCAATTCTCTTTAACGCCTTAGATAATGATTGCAAACAGCTTGCCATGTCACCTGCATGTACTTCTGATGCTTTCACGTTAAGATTAACTACTACTAAACGCGAACTCCGTAATTACTTTCTTCATAAACTTGCCCTGTATTAACCATCTGGAAGACCTTTTTTGCGTCAATTGTAATTTCTTATTGAATTGTAAATGTATTTCTACTTGACTAGTTTTTCACTTGACATTATTTCCATATATAGTGTATTAGTTATGTCTGTTGTATTTGTAAATATTGTAATATTGTGAGGGCCGTATGTTAGATAACCTTTACGGTTAATACGTCTTTTCCCTCGTAAAATAAAGTTTTATTCTATTCTATTCTATTCTATTCTATTCTATTCTATTCTATTCTATTCTATTCTATTCTATTCTATCCTATTCTATTCTATTCTATTTTATTCTATTCTATTCTATTCTATTCTATTCTATTCTATTCTATTCTATTCTATTCTATTCTATTCTATTCTATTCTATTCTATTCTATTCTATTCTATTCTATTCTATTCTATTCTATTCTATTCTATTCTATTCTATTCTATTCTATTCTATTCTATTCCTATTCTGTTCTGTTCTGTTCTGTTCTGTTCTGTTCTGTTCTGTTCTGTTCTGTTCTGTTCTGTTCTGTTCTGTTCTGTTCTGTTCTGTTCTGTTCTGTTCTGTTCTGTTCTGTTCTGTTCTGTTCTATTCTATTCTATTCTATTCTAACAGAAGCCGACCTTACTAAATTTGTATGTAATCGTAATTTGTTTTATTGATATGTATAAGTTTAAACTAAAGCCTAAATAAATATTTTAAACTGTTTGCTGTGAATTCTGTCTTATGCAAAATACACGTGCTTTTTTTGCTCTCTAATCCCCTTAATTGTCCTGCCCCAACATGTCCCATTGTTTCATTCGCTAATGACCCTCTAATGATCTCCTAATGAGATTTCTACACATGGCTTAAGCAATTGTCAGTCTTATTTAGGTGCCAAGTCTTCGTTGCTAAGTGTTTTCTGTCTCAAAATATCCACAAACTCATCAACGCTTGTATCGTAGGTTTTTCTCATGGTTGCCCAAGCTGATTCTACAAAGTAGGCCAGAGTAAACGATAACTCTCTAAAATTGTTAACACTTATTGCCACCAAACGTGTAAAAGACTGTTTGACCATTTAGGTTCGAACTAATATAATATTCAATGTCTCCATATTATTCAAATAATATTCAAATTTCACCAGAGTAGTTATCTCAGCCATTTTGAAGTTCAAAACCTTATATATTCCTCCAAACAAGGTTTAAGCACCGGCTTTTTTTTCTATGTCGAGACACGTGATCGAGATATTGCATTGCAATTACATCATTCCGATAGGTTTTGGCATGAAATTTGCTAATTTTCATGCGCCATTTCTGAAGTTCCCACCGGTGCATTTTATCGACTACCAATATGCTTTACCAAAAGAACGAGTACTTTTTATTTGGTCTTTTGTTCCGCTCTTGGCTTTAATTATGATATTATGACTATGACTATGACTATGACTATGACTATGACTATGACTATGACTATGACTATGACTATGACTATGACTATGACTATGACTATGACTATGACTATGACTATGACTATGACTATGACTATGACTATGACTATGACTATGACTATGACTATGACTATGACTATGACTATGACTATGACTATGACTATGACTATGACTATGACTATGACTATGACTATGACTATGACTATGACAGTATGACTATGACTATGACTATGACTATGACTATGACTATGACTATGACTATGACTATGACTATGACTATGACTATGACTATGACTATGATTATGACTATGACTATGACTATGACTATGACTATGACTATGACTATGACTATGACTATGACTATGACTATGACTATGATTAAGATTTTTCTTAAGATCTTACAAGATTTTCCAAGATCACACAAGATCTTGACATGATTCTCACAGTGGTGCAGGTTTGCGCAGATACATGTACGCATAGCGGACCTTTTGTAACTCATGCATTGATGCCAATATTATTTACTGCTCTGTCACTTGGGGTAATTGTTCCAAAACAATTTTGCAAAGAATTCTTCGCCTTCAAAAGCGTGCAGCACACATTATCTTAGATGCTGAGTATTCTACTCCTTCTGTTCTCCTTTTTTTCCAGCTTAAGTGGATTCCAATTTTTGATCTAATTAAGTTTAGGAAGCTTCTTCTACTATTAAATATACTAATCAATCCTAATGCTCCACCGTCTTTTAAATTTAGACAACACGCTCGTACTAGCCTGCTTATATGACCTAAAGCTTCCTTACTCGCATACTAATTCTGGTAAACGAACATTTCTCTACAGCGCCTCAATTCTCTTTAACGCCTTAGATAATGATTGCAAACAGCTTGCCATGTCACCTGCATATACTTCTGATGCTTTCACGTTAAGATTAACTACTACTAAACGCGAACTCCGTAATTACTTTCTTCATAAACTTGCCTGTATTAACCATCTGGAAGACCTTTTTTGCGTCAATTGTAATTTCTTATTGAATTGTAAATGTATTTCTACTTGACTAGTTTATCACTTGACATTACTTCCATATATAGTGTATTAGTTATGTCTGTTGTATTTGTAAATATTGTAATATTGTGAGGGCCGTATGTTAGATAACCTTTACGGTTAATACGTCTTTTCCCTCGTAAAATAAAGTTTTATTCTATTCTATTCTATTCTATTCTATTCTATTCTATTCTATTCTATTCTATTCTATTCTATTCTATTCTATTCTATTCTATTCTATTCTATTCTATTCTATTCTATTCTATTCTATTCTATTCTATTCTATTCTATTCTATTCTATTCTATTCTATTCTATTCTATTCTATTCTATTCTATTCTATTCTATTCTATTCCTATTCTGTTCTGTTCTGTTCTGTTCTGTTCTGTTCTGTTCTGTTCTGTTCTGTTCTGTTCTGTTCTGTTCTGTTCTGTTCTGTTCTGTTCTGTTCTGTTCTGTTCTGTTCTGTTCTGTTCTGTTCTGTTCTATTCTATTCTATTCTATTCTATTCTATTCTAACAGAAGCCGACCTTACTAAATTTGTATGTAATCGTAATTTGTTTTATTGATATGTATAAGTTTAAACTAAAGCCTAAATAAATATTTTAAACTGTTTGCTGTGAATTCTGTCTTATGCAAAATACACGTGCTTTTTTTGCTCTCTAATCCCCTTAATTGTCCTGCCCCAACATGTCCCATTGTTTCATTCGCTAATGACCCTCTAATGATCTCCTAATGAGATTTCTACACATGGCTTATGCAATTGTCAGTCTTATTTAGGTGCCAAGTCTTCGTTGCTAAGTGTTTTCTGTCTCAAAATATCCACAAACTCATCAACGCTTGTATCGTAGGTTTTTCTCATGGTTGCCCAAACTGACTCTACAAAGTAGGCCAGAGTAAACGATAACTCTCTAAAATTGTTAACACTTATTGCCACCAAACGTGGAAAAGACTGTTTGACCATTTAGGTTCGAACTAATATAATATTCAATGTCTCCATATTATTCAAATAATATTCAAATTTCACCAGAGTAGTTATCTCAGCCATTTTGAAGTTCAAAACCTTATATATTCCTCCAAACAAGGTTTAAGCTCCGGCTTTTTTTTCTATGTCGAGACACGTGATCGAGATATTGCATTGCAATTACATCATTCCGATAGGTTTTGGCATGAAATTTGCTAATTTTCATGCGCCATTTCTGAAGTTCCCACCGGTGCATTTTATCGACTACCAATATGCTTTACCAAAAGAACGAGTACTTTTTATTTGGTCTTTTGTTCCGCTCTTGGCTTTAATTATGATATTATGACTATGACTATGACTATGACTATGACTATGACTATGACTATGACTATGACTATGACTATGACTATGACTATGACTATGACTATGACTATGACTATGACTATGACTATGACTATGACTATGACTATGACTATGACTATGACTATGACTATGACTATGACTATGACTATGACTATGACTATGACTATGACTATGACTATGACTATGACTATGACTATGACTATGACTATGACTATGACTATGACTATGACTATGACTATGACTATGACTATGACTATGACTATGACTATGACTATGACTATGACTATGACTATGACTATGACTATGACTATGACTATGACTATGACTATGACTATGACTATGACTATGACTATGACTATGACTATGACTATGACTATGACTATGACTATGACTATGACTATGACTATGACTATGACTATGACTATGACTATGACTATGACGATCCTTATGTCACAGGCTTGACTGTATTTCTTTGTTTGGCCTTTCGTTTTCTCCTTATGATTTATATGCTTTTGAGCAAATAAGATATCAATATGTTGAACTGTTTGCATGTCGATCCGTGTCGTATTACATTTGAAACGTGTGTTTCAAAACATGTTTAAATATTTTCTGTTTGTCCGTTATCAAAACGATCGCCAATAATATAGTCTTGCTAGAGTACGCACAGGCTACGCCACGCTTTCAGAAATCAGTAGCCCGAGTGAACGCCTGAGCACGCGTCTTGTTTCTGTTTAGTTCCTTGGAAAGAGCGTCTATTTTGTTAACGTTTGCTGTACGCATGCTCTGTACGTCTACGTGTCCCACAAGTGTCGACTGTCAGTAGGGTAAAGTGTACAAATGAAAGTTGGTTACTACTACTTATCATCACCATCATCATCATCATCATCATCATCATCATCATCATCATCATCAGGGCTTATAGGGCCGAGTAATGTTGGATTTTAGAATCTCAGGCCATTGTTCCCTGTTCATCATCACCGGGTGTATATCCTCCGATTCCGGACATGTGTCTTTAGCCAACTTGTTGATAAATGTGGTTTCCAGCCTTCCTCTATTCACAGTTCCATGTTTTGGTTCCCATAAAATTAGGCTTGAAACAAGCTCATCACTTTGTCGATGTGAATCGTAATCTACTTTCTTTGATACATTTAGTAATTTTAGGCAATGAATTTAGAACAAATTATCATTCAATGCCACTTATCTTTTGTAGGGACTACAAGCTGCAGTGTATATTACCATAATTGAATTATTTGCTTTGAAGTATCGAAGCAAGGTTGGACCGATATTTACCAGTTCTTGGGGAATCGGTGTCATATTTCTTTCCCTCATTGCTTATGTGATTCAAGATTGGAGATACATCCAGTTGTTTATAACAATGACAACTGTTTTTCAGATTGGTTTAATATGGTAAGTGAAATATATGAACGTAATCAGGAGTATGTCGGCCAAACCAAACGTCTAAAATTATGCGTTGTCGCTGAAGCGGCACATGACATTGTGTGAGTCAATTAAAAAATTATCACCATCAATCGCGTTTACACTATACCGGATAGGTTATGTTCAGGTGTAACAGTTCAAGTGTAACAGGAACAGATCCCCCCCCCCACACACACACACACACACACACACACACACACACACACAGAATGGCATCAGGGCATCTGGTACTAGCAACAGATGCCCCCTTCCACAATCCTTTAAAATGCTTAGTAAAACATATGAAACCAAGTCTAGAACGTATTGCAACTTGTTTGGAAATGAACAGTAAGGCTTTTGGATTGTTAAATGAATTCGCAAGCAAACGATTACGAATTTATTTTTTTAAAAATTATTTTCAATTTCGTTTGTTGTCTTTGTTTTTGTATATTTTCAATAGATCTCAAAAACAGAAAATGACGTCAGTGGCCGGAAAATGACGTGCTCTGCACTTATTAAAGGGTCTATAAGTGATTGACTGCGCCCAAGCGGTCATTGAAATGATAATGATGATGAAGAATTATTTAAATATAGTATTTTCTTCAGAATTGAAACACTACAAATATATGAGTAAGGTCTATAAACATCGTTTTTTACGCCTTCGCTCGAAATGTTAAACTCTTACATTCTCTGTTTCAGCATTATATCTAACCTTACTATATTTCGATTGTTGTTTCAATACTGCCTACTTTCAATACGCAGACTACTTTTGTTTTAATAATTTTGTAGACTGGATGACCAACAATTTATCATACGTAGGCAAGATTTTGATAAACGGCGTTACCGGTCTACGTCGGTCGTTTCAAAGTAATAAACAACATGCATATAATATATGCATTATATGCATATATTATACCTCAACTGTAAATTGTCCAGTCAAGTCGCTGATTTTTCAAATTGCACCATTGGTCGAGATGTAGTTTGCAGGACCTGTCTCACCGAATAAGGATGCAATCATATAATCGTGATTTGTCCCTTGATAGCCCTTATAAATATGGTTGATCAAATTAGTCGTTTGACGAGCCTACCAGGGCTTAAAACTGCTACATTGGGAGCGATCAGACCGATGATATTTTACATACGTTTGAAAAAGGTGAATATACTTTTATGTTTTTGTCACCAGAATCAAGTCTTTCTATTGCAAGGTGGAGCGATTTGTTAGGCAGCAAAATATACTCAGAACGAATCGGTATCGCAGTTGACAAAGCTCACTGCATAACACATTGGCAATGGGAACTTATTCTAACAACAAGAAGTCAGCTTTCCGCATATGGTATAGCAAACAAGAAAGGGTTCAGATAAGCGAAATGCTTGAATCGAAGTCCCCAGTCAGGCCTACTCTGAGATCTTAACTCGCCTTAAATCGCCTTAACTCGCCCTATCTCGCGACTACAAATCGATTGAATCTTAAATCGCCCTATATCGCTTTAACTCGCAACCCAAAAAGAGTGCAATCCTGTAAACTCACAACATAAATATTTGTTATTTTCTTAAATGTATTAATATTAGCCAGTTAGCAATCTTGTTCTTGTTCAGTTGTTCCCAGACTTTGAACCATTACATACCGAATCAAGTTCACACTTACTGCTACAGTATGTGCCTATGTGCTCTAATGTGCTACTTATTACTGTGCTACTAAGTTTTTAAATAGTTTCCTTAGCTGCGTATTCTCAATCTATTATGAATCATACACTAAAATTGCAATTGTTAAATTTATGAGTTCAAGTTCTTCTTTAACAGTTCTATTTCTTCAGTGGTGAGTGTTCTTTGTGAAATTACAGAATAAATAACTATGTTTAACAGAGTAACAGTATATTATTAAAAAATTCTCCACAGCTAAGAAAGCATTTTTGAGAAATGCAGAAACACTGCCCAGTCCTAGTGCTGCTTGGCAGCTGTAGAAGCCATGAGAGGACATGAGGACTGAGAAGTCTAGGCCCTAGCACTGCTACTGTATAGTATACTAACATACTAACATAACCAATGGCCATCAGGTAGAATATGAACAATTATATATCTTACATTCCTTTAATATATTTCCACCGCTTTTATGGCCAAGATAAAACACAGCCAGCCAAAATTGGGCAGCCAGATGATAAATTTCCTTCCCGTCAAAATCAAGAACAGAATAGGCCACTTTTCGGCCAAGTCCAAATATTATTAGGCGAGTTTTCGGCCAATTTTTATTTGAGGTAAAAGCCTTCTATTAGGTAAACCCATGCTAAAAATCTCAATTTCACGGAGATCTGGAAATCTCGTTCCCAGAGCCGCACTGGCATTTTCCAATCTTGTCCCAGTTCCCCCTAGCTCCCCTTTAATAACTTTAACTTCAACTTCAACTTCAACTTCAACTTCAACTTCAACTTCAACTTCAACTTCAACTTCAACTTCAACTTCAACTTCAACTTCAACTTCAACTTCAACTTCAACTTCAACTTCAACTTCAACTTCAACTTCAACTTCAACTTCAACTTCAACTTCAACGTCAACGTCAACGTCAACGTCAACGTCAACGTCAACTTCAACTTCAACTTCAACTTCAACTTCAACTTCAACTTCAACTTCAACTTCAACTTTAACTTTAATTAATTTGAGGCATCCCTTTTAGCCGAAGCCCTAGAATACTGGCAAAGCGTTCTTGTAGTTGTAGTCACCCAACGCGATCTTACATCAACGTGCAAATGGTCTATATTGCTATGTTTACGATATCTTTCTACGTGATTGGTTAGTCAGGCAATTTGACGGCCCCCCTCCCCCTGTGACGTATTTTTTACCGGCCCTGTTGCGTATGAACTGATAGTAGATGCGGGAAAGCGAAATTTGTTAATGAATACGAGTGCTTCAAAGTTATTCACGGGGAATTTTTTTTTCTCACATAACCTGAAATTGAGCTGCCTGTGCATAAAACAGATAACAAAAACAGCCTGCATTGCGAATGCCGCCAAAAGATTTCGTCCGTAGCATAGATATAGGTCTTGTGCATATATCAGTGAACTCTATATATACCTGGAAGGCTGACTCCATTCAATTCCAGGACTAAAAAGTGAGGAAAAACATGGCGGCAATGGAGAATTTTTGGACGTCAATTCTAGGCTCCTACGCGGTCATCTTAGATGCCAGCCTTAGTTTTTTTCTCGCGGCCGAACCACAGGCAGCCCAAATTTACACCCTCTTTGAGTGCGAGCAGTGTTGTGTTCCTTTTGTGTTTACTTTCTGTACTTAGAAGAGAAATCCTCTGGGACCAGGGTATGGAAATTTGAAATAAATTTAGAATCACAGAGAATATTCAAATTTAGACATAGAAATATTTCAGACGGCCCTCACTTGAAGCTCCGTAAAATCCACAAAAACCACTCGATCTCGCTAAAATTGTCACAGTACATTCGTCAAAAACTTGGCTTTCAGCTCATTGCTCTTTCGACCCAAACGTTACCAGCCTTTCCTTATTTTTAGTATAAAGAGGTTATATTTAACCAGAAGTAAACATCTCGTCGATATATAGTTGAAACTCGAGTCGGAAGTCAGAAAGACACAAGCATCAACAAATAGAAATTAAGCAGAAGCAAGTTAAGAACATTTATGTCGAAATTCTATATTCCATTTGAATTTGTGCCAACGGTCAACATACGCAGTTCCCCCGTAAAGTAAATGAGACTAAAGCTAACATCCAAACTGACCGCGTAGGGGCCTAGAACTGACGTCCAAAAATTCCCCAATTGCCGCCATGTTTTGCCTCACTTTTTGATTGGGAGTCAGCCTTCCAGGTATATATAGAGTTCACTGGCATACATTTGCCCGCCATTTTGAATTTGCAAATCCTCTGAGCCTTCTGATATATTGTCCAGGGGGAATAGATTTATTTCATATCTTCACAGAATGTGCATATGCTACACAGTATTTGCTAGGTATGGAGCTGAAAAGAGTCGACACATTTGTATTTTAATCCTCATTGGTAAAAACAATTGATGTCAAGCTTCCAGGAGAAGATTATGAACAAGGTATCGGAGTGATTTTCTCAAGTGAAACCAATGTAAAACAATTGGATTTGATACCAAAGGTCATAATTATTAGGAATACATTAATGCAAACCCATCGTGTTCATTGTTTATTATTATTGCACCTTGCCTTCAATCCCAGGGATGGGCTACTCGAGCTTCTACATCAGTCAAGGCAATGAGTCAATTACCATAATTTATCTCTATTCATTAGTTGATAAATACAGCTTGAAGCTTAATCATCAGCTTTCTAACCTTAGTCCGAATAAAAATAGTTTTTAAACTTTTTTAAAGTGTCTCTTGTATTGACTCTTTTATTGCAGCGCATTACCAGTGTTTGCACCCTTTTCGACCAATTGTTTTACAACATAACTAAACTCTGCAATCATTTAAACCTATTCACATTTTTGAGTAAAAAAATAGGAGGTGGGATTGGGTAGGTTATAATAATTGTTTTAGAATTGATTGAAATTCTAAAATAATTACTATAACCTACCCCCATCCTACCTCCTATTTGTTTCTATTAATCATCAATGCGTAGCCTACCCTAAACCTAATCACATTTTTGGGTATTAATTTTAAAACAATACTATGACCTAACCCCCCACCACACGCACACTCCCTTTTTTTCTCATTATAACCTAAATACCTACCCTAAGCAATGCAATACAAATTTTCATGTATCCTGAATACATTACAGTAATGTAGGAGCTGATACTGATCTATTTAGTTTGCATAGTAAACACAAATATTACTTTTCATTTTCTCCTTGCTACATAAAAAATAGGCATGCTACGTATGCATGTGTCCACCGCGCAGTTGCACTGTTACCTCGATCTAGTCTTGCCCCCAAACCTCACTGGCTATTACATTGACAAAAGTAGCCGATGAACAAAAGTATTATCAACATCAATAGTAAAAGGAATACGATTATACTAATTTAAGGGTGAATAACAACCGCTACTGGCGCATTTGCGGAGATATTCATGTTTCTTTGTTTTGACGGGTGAGTGAAATTTGAAACCCGCGTTTCCAATTGACTGTGAAACTTGCTGATATTTCGAAACGCTTCGTTTAGAACTTCACAAAATTTAAGAAGAATTAGAACAACACGAAATTTACGGAGCATGGTAGTTTAAAATTTTAGTTTAAAGTGTCTGAGCGTCAGCGAAGTTAAAGATTGTAAACACAAACCCGGAGGTGCACGGGAATAGTTTGGAGTGAACATAATAAAGTAGAGTGTTTATTTAAAAGCTATTATATTTCGTGTAGTATAGCCTAGAACTTCACGAAATTTACGAAGAATGCTATATTGAACATGTTCTTTGAAAAGCGAGATATATTTGTTGATTTTGTTCTGACCCTATGTATCATCGACTTTCGGTGAATCCATCAATCCAAGTAAACTTCTGGAATACCTGGCGTTGATCCGACTGGCGATCATGTCACGATAGTTGTCGAGTATGACGTAAGTGAGGTCCATGGTGGCTCCCGCTGAAGGTCAGCGGTGGCCACAAAAACTCTATCTCGCCCTTTTATAGTCCATTTGATGTGTCTTGTTAGCGGAAGTAACTAATAATTATCATGTATTATGTATGTGCTTTGTAATGTATAAATAGAGCCATGGGTGTAAGTAGAGGCAGTTCCAATTAAAGTTAAGATCTTGAAAGTACAACATGGTGTCAGGTGTGGGGTAAAAGATTTTGAACTACAAGGAAGACTATATAGTTGAAGAATTACGAGTCCGATTTAGGAGTAGACGACGAGATACAGCGTGAGTGGAAAACCCGTCGCAACGTAGCCAGTCGCAACGCCGTGAAAATAATTCAAAACCAGGAAGCTTGACGAGGAAACAAAAGGAGAATATTTACGACAGCTAAGTACAATTATTTACTACAGTTAATATATATTAAAGACGATGTGAAGCCGTTGGAAATGCGATATAAATTGTTAGTGAATCTAAACATTATCCTGGCTATATACATTACAAAGGAATTACGTACTACCAAGGAATGTCGAAGCTGTCAAGAACTCGCTCATAAGCAAACTAAGGAACCATTAATCCCAAGCGAAGTTCCACGGTCGTGAGATCAGACAACGGACCACAGTACGATGGACAAGCGTACAAGCAGTTTTCAAAGGAGTACGGTTTTCAACATGTTACGAGTTCACCTCGTAGTAACGGATTTATAGAAAGTCAAGCTAAAGTGGTTAAAAGAACATTAGAAAAGGCTAAGAAGACCCACGAGGATCCAGAGATGACTTTATTGTGCCTTAGGGCCACGCCTATAGAAAAGAAACTACCGTCACCTGCAGCGCTTCTTTTTGGGAGGGAAATTCAAGATAACATACCAAGGTTATTGGATTCAGGTGTTTCAAACGAGCGGATTGTCCAACGATTAAAAGCAAAACAAGACAAGCAAAAACGTTACCATGACCAGCATACGAGGAGCCTCCCAAGTTTGGCGGAAGGCCAGGAAATTTATATTCAAAATTAAAATACGCAGAATTGGGAGCCAGCGACAATCAAACGGAAATTAGAAGCTCCGCGGTCATATGATGTCGAAACTCCAGCTGGAAGGGCATTGAGACGTAACCGAATACATATAAAACCCAGGCGAGAGAATGACCAAGAACGAGAAGAAGAAGAAGAAGAAGAAGAAGAAGAAGAAGAAGAAGAAGAAGAAGAAGAAGAAGAAGAAGAAGAAGAAGAAGAAGAAGAAGAAGAAGAAGAAGAAGAAGAAGAAGAAGAAGAAGAAGAAGAAGAAGAAGAAGAAGAAGAAGAAGAAGAAGAAGACAATGAAGAGATAGGTGATGACCCGTCCTCGCTGAGTGAGATTCCCACGCTGAGAGAGATTCCAACGATGAACAGTCCGTATGTGACTCGTAGTAGTCGAATTAGTAGAATGCCAAAACAATTAGGTTTGTAAATACAGTAAAGAAGGAATTACGAATATTTATACAGTAAAGAAGGAATTAGCTACGAATATTTATACAGTAAAAGGAATTACGAATATTTATTATTTAGATACTAAATTTTTAATTTCTAATAAATAAATACTAGTATTTATTAAAAGAACCATTATACTATAGCAATTTTGTTAGGAACTATCTGAAAAACTTTGAGAAAATGTATATAGGTTAGAATATATTCTTAGGGAATGTTAAGAATTAGCAAATTTTAAGCTGTAGAAAAAGGGGGATGTTAGCGGAAGTAATAATTATCATGCATTATGCATGTGCTTTGTAATGTATAAATAGAGCCATGGGTGTAAGTAGAGGCAGTTCCAATTAAAGTTAAGATCTTGAAAGTACAACAGTCTTTGCTCAATAATTCAAGCCTTTTTCTTCGCTGTTTCTCACTAATGATGTAGTTCCACTGCTGATGTAGTTCTAGACGCTGTGTTTAGCGTTGATAATGCAAGTTGTTTCTACCTTTCCTCGAATAACTCTGATGTAATTTAGGACGCTGTATTTTGTCTTTACACGCCGAGTCGTTTATAGTTCTCCTAATTTATACGATCTATAAGGTCGTATAGAGTCACAAGTTACTTTGCCGGTTCGTCCTATATACTCTGGTGCTTCTCCTCCGCTCTTCGTGTTCGTGAGGTTTTTAACTTTCCTTTCAGACTAAAATTAAATATATATCTTCTTTATATCTACAAGGTAATAAAGCTGATAATAGGCTTAGTGTTAAATTACAACGGCAAAAGTAGGATTACAAAATTTAAATTCAAAATTTAAAATTTTAAAATTTTAAAAATATACAAAAGAGGTGATAAGCTAACGCTTTATAGTACAAATCTGATAAGTATACATAATAATATTATCTATGGAATTAGTGCTAACTCTTTACTGGCTTTAAGGTCAAAGTTCAGTTCTGGTTTATTGTACTTAATATGAAGTGCTTCGAGAAACAGAAGAAAGTTAGAGCCATAACATCTATACGACTGAAGACTTTTAAAATTATCAAGGATGAGATCGGTGATAGTGAAAGAAATATGCGGAGGAGAAAAGGAGTATCATTTAACCGATCAAATAAATTGTTTAACTGGAGTTAAGATAACTAAATATAGTGCAGATTCGCAATTGGTTAAGCGTTGAGCAACAGAGCTAGTGTCTGAACATTGACCTTAAAGCCAGTAAAGAGGTAGCACTATTTCCATAGATAATATCATTTTGTATACTTATCAGATTTGTACTATAAAGCGTTAGCCTACCACCTTGTTTTGTATATTTTCAAAATTTTAAATTTTAAATTTTGAATTTAAATTTTGTAATCCTACTTTTACCGTTGTAATATTTTACACTAAGCCTATTATAAGTTTTATTCCCTTGTAAATATAAAGGAGGTTTATATTTAATTTTAGTCACTTGGTCTGATGATGACTTTGTAATGGAGTCGAAATATAACTTCTAAATATATAACCTTTGTCTTGGCTTAATCCATATCTTGGCTTTTCAAGATGTTCGTCTTCGAATTGTGCCTTCTTATATTTCCTATGTTTTATCTTCTATTTCTTTAAAACGTCGGCTTGCCTTGGCTTTTGGTTATATATGTATATATATATATATATATATATATATTCAAAATATTTCAAAATCTCATTAATAATTCATGAGGAAGACACAAAGGAAATTATTACCATATCCGTGGTTTTATATAAGATAAAGAAACCCCCTGATTTACATAAACCTTAGCTTTGATTTTCTCGGCTTAGACAACGTTATCTTTCAAACTTACCATACGCCAATGAACTTACCAAATGGGTCGTTTTTGAAGCTATTTAAAACTCGGCTATCGCCTAGTGTTTTAAATCTGATAAAACACTGCTGCTCATGTTTTAAATATTATTTATATATATATATATATATATATATATATATATATATATATATGGCGCTATTGCGATCAATCTGAAGATCTGCGTGAAACTCTGAGTAATTCTTTTTACTGTTTTTACCCTCTACTGACCGAAGTGAATGACATTTAGTTATTTATTCGGTTTATATAAATAATGGGTTTGAGTACTGCCGAAATTATTGAACGTAGCTTTCTAACTTTTCCACCGAATATATATATATATATATATATGGCGCTATTGCGATCAATCTGAAGATCTGCGTGAAACTCTGAGTAATTCTTTTTACTGTTTTTACCCTCTACTGACCGAAGTGAATGACATTTAGTTATTTATTCGGTTTATATAAATAATGGGTTTGAGTACTGCCGAAATTATTGAACGTAGCTTTCTAACTTTTCCACCGAAGGCCCTTCGTCAGAGAAAAGAAAACTCTACTTAGGAGTTCGAATCCCAGCCGGGCTAAGTAGAGTTTAATTTCTCGACTTGTCCAGAATAATTTTATTGATTTTAAATGTAAAACTTAATATTTTAAAAATTCCTATTTTCCTCGGGTTGTAACAAAGTGGAACTCATTGGATAGTGAACTTAAAACAATTGGTAGCTTTAGTCTCTTTAAGTCAAAACTTTATCAGAAATTTTATAGGGAACTTAATTTTTACCAACTTCCACATAAATAGTTTGTATATTATTTTATTGATCTTTAATCTGTACTAACAAATAGGTCTTATATTACTTTAAATAGGTTTTTACATTGCATGGTAGTCATGTTTAAGTGAGGCAAAGCCCTGTTTGGCCAACAGTTGCTTTAACTAATTATTTATTCATTTGTGTTTAGTTTTAAATACAAATAATACAAAATACAGTATAGTTCGTCATTCGGAGTAACACATTATTATCTTCCACTCAAGTTCACTGTCCCACAATATATATATATATATATATATATATATATATATATATATATATATATATATATATATATATATATATATATATATATATATATATATTTTTTCAAGAGGAACTTTATTTAATCTTCAATTACAACGTTTCGGGGCTAGCCCCTTCTTCAGGTCAATTATACAAGAGAAGTGAAGCCACTTATATAGAGAAAATAATTATTTACATAAATTAAAATGAAAAGAAATCGCGTAAATTAAGTCCCATAGGTGTAAAAGTATTAAGTTTGTAAGTCCAGAACCCTTCACGTTCAGTAGGGTTAATATCCGTCTTATCAATAATAGTTACACAAACATCAGAAAGTCCCTCGTGGCCAGCACTATAAAAATGGGCGTAATAAAAATGGGCACTATAAGTATAGTGCTGCCCACGAGGGACTTTCTGATGTTTGTGTAACTATTATTGATAAGACGGATATTAATAACCCTACTGAACGTGAAGGATTCTGGACTTACAAACTTAATACTTTTACACCTATGGGACTTAATTTACGCGATTTCTTTTAATTTTAATTTATGTAAATAATTATTTTCTCTATATAAGTGGCTTCACTTCTCTTGTATAATTGACCTGAAGAAGGGGCTAGCCCCGAAACGTTGTAATTGAAGATTAAATAAAGTTTCTCTTGAAAATTTATATGCTGTATCTGGAACAATTTACTGAATGCTGGCTCTTGATACTATATATATATATATATATATATATATATATATATATATATATATATATATATATATATTAATAATTCATGAGGAAGACACAAAGGAAATTATTACCATATCCGTGGTTTTATATAAGATAAAGAAACCCCCTGATTTACATAAACCTTAGCTTTGATTTTCTCGGCTTAGACAACGTTATCTTTCAAACTTACCATACGCCAATGAACTTACCAAATGGGTCGTTTTTGAAGCTATTTAAAACTCGGCTATCGCCTAGTGTTTTAAATCTGATAAAACACTGCTGCTCATGTTTTAAATATTATATATATATATATATATATATATATATATATATATATATATATATATATATATGGCGCTATTGCGATCAGTCTGAAGATCTGCGTGAAACTCTGAGTAATTCTTTTTACTGTTTTTACCCTCTACTGACCGAAGTGAATGACATTTAGTTATTTATTCGGTTTATATAAATAATGGGTTTGAGTACTGCCGAAATTATTGAACGTAGCTTTCTAACTTTTCCACCGAAGGCCCTTCGTCAGAGAAAAGAAAACTCTACTTAGGAGTTCGAATCCCAGCCGGGCTAAGTAGAGTTTAATTTCTCGACTTGTCCAGAATAATTTTATTGATTTTAAATGTAG
Source organism: Corallium rubrum (assembly GCA_964035015.1). Lineage (NCBI taxonomy): Eukaryota > Metazoa > Cnidaria > Anthozoa > Scleralcyonacea > Coralliidae > Corallium > Corallium rubrum. The sequence goes on from OZ036011.1 coordinate 2,129,904, forward strand.
AACTTAATATTTTAAAAATTCCTATTTTCCTCGGGTTGTAACAAAGTGGAACTCATTGGATAGTGAACTTAAAACAATTGGTAGCTTTAGTCTCTTTAAGTCAAAACTTTATCAGAAATTTTATAGGGAACTTAATTTTTACCAACTTCCACATAAATAGTTTGTATATTATTTTATTGATCTTTAATCTGTAGTAACAAATAGGTCTTATATTACTTTAAATAGGTTTTTACATTGCATGGTAGTCATGTTTAAGTGAGGCAAAGCCCTGTTTGGCCAACAGTTGCTTTAACTAATTATTTATTCATTTGTGTTTAGTTTTAAATACAAATAATACAAAATACAGTATAGTTCGTCATTCGGAGTAACACATTATTATCTTCCACTCAAGTTCACTGTCCCACAATATATATATATATATATATATATATATATATATATATATATATATACATATATATACATATGTATATATATATATATAAATTTTCAAGAGGAACTTTATTTAATCTTCAATTACAACGTTTCGGGGCTAGCCCCTTCTTCAGGTCAATTATACAAGAGAAGTGAAGCCACTTATATACAGGGTGTATCAAAAAAAAGGCTACCCTTAGAAAATATAATTAACATTCTTTTCAAATAACCTATTGTATATTGACAGCCCTGGACACCTCTGAAGTCACGGATGCGTAAAAACAAATGGTCGTATACACCTGGGAAATTAAGATAACTTGAAGTGTATGCTCCTTCATATGTTTAGAAGTTATCGTAATTTCCCAGGTGTATACGACATTTGTTTTTTACGCATCCGTGACTTCAGAGGTGTCCAGGGCTGTCAATATACAATAGGTTATTTGAAAAGAATGTTAATTATATTTTCTAAGGGTAGCCTTTTTTTGATACACCCTGTAGAGAAAATAATTATTTACATAAATTAAAATGAAAAGAAATCGCGTAAATTAAGTCCCATAGGTGTAAAAGTATTAAGTTTGTAAGTCCAGAACCCTTCACGTTCAGTAGGGTTATTAATATCCGTCTTATCAATAATAGTTACACAAACATCAGAAAGTCCCTCGTGGCCAGCACTATAAAAATGGGCGTAATAAAAATGGGCACTATAAGTATAGTGCTGCCCACGAGGGACTTTCTGATGTTTGTGTAACTATTATTGATAAGACGGATATTAATAACCCTACTGATCGTGAAGGATTCTGGACTTACAAACTTAATACTTTTACACCTATGGGACTTAATTTACGCGATTTCTTTTAATTTTAATTTATGTAAATAATTATTTTCTCTATATAAGTGGCTTCACTTCTCTTGTATAATTGACCTGAAGAAGGGGCTAGCCCCGAAACGTTGTAATTGAAGATTAAATAAAGTTCCTCTTGAAAATTTATATGCTGTATCTGGAACAATTTACTGAATGCTGGCTCTTGATACTATATATATATATATATATATATATATATATATATATATATATATATATATATATATATATATATATATAAGCGCGGTAGTTCATTCAACCTCCAACCTTCATATAATTCCAAGGCAGCTACCTTCATTAATTTTATTCACGGCTCATACCGAAACTTTCCTTGACGATAGCTAATAGGGAGCTTAAGAAAGCTAGGTCGACGACGACAATCTAAACTTCAGTATCTAGCACAAACCACGAGTCATCTACGTAATAAAAACAGTGCCAAACGATTTGGAATTTTAAAAGATTATATCGATTCCTATAGTTAGTCATACTAAACTTACAGGTTTAGTATGACTAACTATACTTAAGAGTTAACGTCGTCCTACAGAGGACGTGAAAATGATCTGAATAACGTTGTATGTAGAACAGGGGCGGCGTTAGAATTACTTTTGGGACAAAAAACTATTCATTTTCTTTGTTGTGTGAGAAAAATTCCATTGTATTAAGGACGTTGTCCTCGACCTTTGCTTTGTATTAGCTTAAGCTCCCTAGTAATCGTCTGCCATTACCCAAAATAAAATAATCTAGAGTTAAAAAAATTGTTTAAATTAAATCGTTTGTAATCACGTGACATCGGACGCATCTTAGTTGATCTCCAATGAATTTTTGATACCTTTACCAAAACAAACATGGGGGTCAGCGGTATGTTGGCAGTGTTTACAAACCAAAAATCAACCAAGATGGCGAACGTGACGTCATGTGCAAACGATCTATTAGGATAAAATAGTCAAGCTGTCATATTCGAGTACCTAACTTTTAACAATATCTTAACTTGTCTATATCAAATAATTATGTTAAAGGTTTCTACCTGAATC